>LNAC01000113.1:1799356-1947619 GCA_002007465.1 Ailurus styani
GTGGGGGGTAGGGAGGGAAAAATAATGAAACAAGATGGGATGGGGAAGGAGACAAACCATAAGAGACTCCTAATCTCACAAAACAAACTGAGGGTTACTGGGGGGTGGGAGGGTAGGGATAGGGTGGATGGGTTATGGACATTGGGGAGGGTTTGTGCTTGGTGAATGCTGTGAAAGATGTAAGCCTGATGATTCACAGACCTGTACCCCTTAGGCAAAGAATAAAAATAAAAATAAAATAAATAAAAAGAATTTAAAAGAGTAGAGAAAAATTTTCTTCCTCCGCAACACATATGACACAGATCTGGCTACAGAGTTGTAGGGTGAAATCTTCTTGGCATGTTCAGGAAAGTTTGCTTTTCAATATGGGCACCACTTTCAATCGAGTTTCCAATACAGGATAGGCTTTTCCCCTTTTGTTACTTCCCTCTCCTTTGCAGTAATACAGATGTGAGACAAGAATGATCAGCCATATTAAGACTGTGGGATGTGTCCCAAAGACAGTGGTCTTTAGAAGGATCTTGGGATATCAATGATATTGAGTAGTTGTTGCCTTACTATGACACATCTTCTTAAGTGAAAACTTCACTTAAGCTGCTGGAGTTATATTTCTGCTGAATTCATTGGTTCTCTAACAATCACTATTAGGGATAAACTTGTAGGATGAAAACATTTTTAATCAAAAATTTGAAACCAATACTCCATTGTCTTTTAGATCCAGATCTTCTATTTAAAATAAAAACAAAAACAGTAACAATAATTTATTCTTGTTTGTTGAGCCTGTAATTTTGTCAGGCTCCTCAAAAACATTTAAATTTTTCTCTTTATTATTGTTTTGAAATTTCCTGAGAATGTGTGAATTTGTGTTTGATATTTCATATTGTGTGACTTTTAGCAGGTCATTTAAATCAGACTTAGATCTTACCTAAGCTCCGAGCATTATTTTCCCCCCTTTATATCTTTGCCCAATCCTTCTGGATCTCTCTGAAGTAGATGTAGGAATTTTGAAATTTATCCTCAAAGTCTCTTAAAACTTAACATTTTTCATCTCTTTTTATTGTTGTTTACTTTTTAGCCATCTTTATATTAGAAAGATCTTGATCAGTGGTGGATATCATTTCTGAGAGGTATTTCCTGGGGAAGGCAGAGTGGGCTGCTGATTCATTCACCTTGGCTTCCAGGTGAGTGGGGACCCAGTTCCTGCTGGTTGTCACCAGCTAGGAGATACTACCAAGGGAGAGATACAAAGTAACTGCTGGCAGATTAAGTCAGGCTTTGTTTTGGTGTTTTAATAGTCAATTTACAGATCTTTATGACATCAAACAAATACTTATTATAGTTCCTGGGACCTAGGGTGGCAGGGGACCTATTAGGTTTTGAGTCTACCCTTTCAACTTTGAAGTTTCAGAATTCACCATGGAAGGTGAATTTTCTAATTGTTTCCATTTTGGAGTGATATCTACCATTTCCTTACACATTTTATTGACTTCAAGCAACTTATACAACCACTTCTAACCATAAAAGGACATATGCTGAGAAAGAAGAGAGAGCAAATGTCTGAGAAGCCTACTCTACCTTATATGGCATAGGTACTGAGCAGCCAGAATGGATACTGGCCAGAGCATCAGGCTGGAATCTTGCAGCCCCTTGTAATGCCAAACTACTACCTTTTGGTTGCTGAATTATGAGGAAATCTAAGGGTCCCGGAAGAGACACTTGGGAGGCTGGTGTAGTGGACAGAATTTAGGGCCTAAGAGCAATGTCCATTTAATAACTCAAAAAGAAGTCCTACCATACTTTAATGACTGGTTCAGCTAGTCTGTTTGAACTCCATATTAACCATGGTCCTTCATCCTAGGTGGCCATATCTTTACTGCTTTAACCTGGAAGGGAATCTCTGATGCCTATGTATTAGCAAAAACACATAAAGGGAGGCATCTATCTACTAACTTTTCTGAATCAGAACCCTAATGATTCATCCTAACAATTGCCAAAAGGAACTCTTCTGCTGTACGTCCTTTGTCTCTGAACATTGTGTGCCCTAGATTCACTCCCACCTTTCAGCAGTCTTCTCCCCAAATGGTTTGAACTGGGGATCTTTTGACAATATGATACCATCAACTTTACATTTTCTCATAACTCCCTTCAAATTTTAGTCTGCTAATGACAGTATTTGTAGTATTCCAGTGATAATATTGATATTCCTTTTAAAAGTCTGCATTCTGTCATATCTAAAAATTTGAAGTGGGAAGGAAGAAAATCATATTTGCTTATCCTGTCATCTTAATATGATATTTTAAACAGATTATCTACTATAGTTCCCCCTTGAGAACTGATGAATTTTACATGACTAAAATAACTGAGATACAGGTTGCATAGCAATTTGTTGATAAGCTTTTTCTAGAGGTATAGAAAATAAGAAAAACAAAATAAAAGTGGTAAGGGGTAACACTTAAAACCCAGTTTAATTTGTTAAACTGGGATTGAATCCCAGTTTTGCCTGTTAATAATTAAATGCCCTTTTGTAACTCACCTGTCTGCTCTGAAGTTCTATTCTCACGTTTTAAAGTAGAGATAATCATTCCTACCTGAAGAGTTGGTGCAGATGATAAAGATAATGCCTATAAACAAATTTAAGTCTTAGAAGCAAACATTAAATTGTTATTAAATCTTAATATTAGTGCAAGCTAGAAAATTCACAAATCATATGATGATTAAAAATAGAAGGAACACACATTCCAGTTTATTTGACCTGTCCTAGTTTATATCCATTTTCCTAGCAAAGTATTATTATCACATTCTTCAATTTAGAAAATATCCCAGTTTGGAAGACTGGGCATTATATAATAATGCTAGCATTAAATACCCCTTAGCTTCTATGATACTATGATTCCAGGATACTAATACATCAATTGGTAAAGACAAATGCCTTTAGTAAAATTTTGGCAATAGGTGTTGAACCAGCCTTGTTCTTAAATGAGTACAGCCATACAATTTCTAACTTGAGGATATGTAGTAGCTAAGTGTTCAGTGGGTATAGGACAAATGGGTATAGGACAAATAGAGGTTGGAATTCAGATTTCCATGTGTACCAGCTCTGTGAACTTGGAGAAGAACTCAATCTCTCTGAGCATCAGTTCCTTTCTCAGTAAAATGGATAGTCATAGCATTCTTTGAAGATAAATGAGACAACCTATGTCCAATGCTTATCACATTGTCTGGTACATGTTAAACAGCATAGATAACTTTCTATAGAAGACACAACACAGCATGGAATTCATCATAGATTTTGGCACTTTTTAATTTGTGCAGGTTGGTTTTGGTATCCACTTTGTATTGTACTATTTCCCTCCCAATGTGCAGCAAATCATACCTTTCAATTTATCAATCCTCTGTTTTAGAACATATGTGATATTATGTTGAGATGAAATAAAATGGCACATAGTCCTGCTGTGATGTTCATGAGCAAAAGAGGAAGGCTGAAGCATACGTCCTCCAAGACCAGATGGAATGTTTCCACTTGTTTCTGTTCATTTTACAGCCCAGACAAGATTAAAACAACAGGATCTTCAGGGTCCCCAAGGGAAGAGAACTGCGTGTTGACTTCTGATTTATTGATTCCTTCCATTATTCCAGCTCCTGGGTTTAAAATGTTAGTGAATGGAATGGTTTTGTTGATGTTTCCAATAGTGGTCTCTTGCCCTCAAAGATGCACACTATTTAAACAGGAAATCTGCCCTGTTAGCACAGAAATAAATACAACTGGTGATGAACCACCCACAGGCAGTTTTCTAATGGAGCCCCTCAAACCATGACTTTCCTGCCACATGGGCCAAGGAAGACAAACATAGCTGTGAGAAGAAAAAGGTGACTCTCATTTCTATTGGAATTTCTCACGTTTTTAATTCACAGAATTTCGATAGATGCCAGTGCTCCAAGGTCACTTCCAGGGTATTGCAAGATGTCTTCCAGTCATCCTAAATATTTCCCTTCTCTTCCTTCTAAGAAATTTTCATCTCTCATTTTCATGTGTTGTCAATTAACAAAAAATGCACATGGAATGCAGACTCCCTATATTTCAAACATTTCTAACCTTCAAGGATGGGGGAAGAATTAAACAAGGGAGAAGGCTGGCTTCCAGGAATAACACAGCTTTAATAAATACATGAAATATTTATAGAACACATAAAGAACAAAGGAAATAGAACACTTCCTCTGTGTATGATTTCTCTCAATGTTTCAGTCAGCCAGGTCTTTTGCCAGTATTTTTTTCCCTGAGATGTCTGCTAAGCAACAATGAGTGAGGTGTACCTGGTTAATGTACTTTCAAAATACTGTCTCTCTAATTTTTGAAAAGAATTTTAGATGTGAATGATGATTGGATTACCGTTTTTACTCCGAGTACATTTTTTTTGGAGGAAATACATTGAGAAGTGTAAGGCTTTTAATAAGTCATAAGTATTTAAAGACATCATACAATTTTAAGCCAGAACAATAATAAAATTTATTGAAATACTGTAATTATTATTAGTTATTAGAATTATCTATGTATCTACATAACTTAAGAAACAGAAAAAGTTATTTTCTTAAAGTCAAAGAGAAAGCTGGTGGCTTTATCTCTGTAACTCCTTCCTAGGAGTTACATATAGATCTAGGGCTTAGTTTAAAAAGTCTTTGCAAGTAGAATAATTTATTTAATTGGCAACAAAAAATGTATATATTTTTTGTAATGAGAAAGAGAAAGAGCATGATGTATATCATTTTGGTTAATTAATGATGTATAATATCCATCCCAATAGTAGCATTACTGGTTATCTTTCCCATATATCATTCCCCATATAACTTCCCCAAAGTTACATCTCTTTTCCTATCTTTCCAACACTTGGATCCTGAATTCAGGCACTGTTCTCAAAATGGTATTTATATTCAATAATTAATTCTTATTCTGCTCACTTACATTTATTGTACCAGAAGCCATGCTAAGTGCTTTACACAGATTACCCCATTTCATATTCACAACAGCCCTTTGGTAAAAATATCACTGCAATAATAACATAAGATCACTGACATTTGAACATTTTAAATAATTTGACCAACATCACAAAGGGAAGAAGAGCAGCTTGCTTTCACCCAGACACCTGGCTCCATACGCACTCCCCCCAGCCAGGAGGACAGCGCAAGCTTAAACTGTGGTATTTCTCTCTCTTCAAAGTATAACGTGGTAATTGACTTAGGGTAATTTGTGGTGTGTGTGTGTGTGTGTGTGTGTGTGTGTGTGCGTGCACGTGTGTGTGTGCCCATGTGCGTGTGTGTGTGTGTCAATTTTCAATGTCACCTGTTGGCGTGATATATATTTCCTTTTCTCTTCCTTTCAAGAAATTTTCACCTCTAATTCTCATGCACATGGAATGCGTATATATATGTGATATACTAACCTAAGACAAGAATAAGCATCAAGGTACATGTGTACATTCTGGAATCAATAGGTAGCAGCCTGTGAAACAACCTCCTAGTGTCCCACCTCCATTTTCAGGACCTGGCCATTCCTGCTTCCTCTGAAGACCTTCCCTTTGCTGTTTTGTTTGTTTAGGGGGCAGGTTAATTTTCACTTATGAACGTTTCCTCCACACATTGGATTCAAACTGTCTGAGCTCAGAAACTGTTAGGTGATATTGTGTAAGCCAGAACAGGACTTTCAGAGAATCAGAATAACGTTGCTCCTTAGCAAACCGCTTAAAGTTCATCATGGAAGAAAGGGAAATCATTGTACATATACTACAACTGGAGAATTAGTCATAACAATCAAAACAATGTTAAGCGAATTTATTCCCTTGGTTGTAAAGACATGGTAGCCCAAATTATGTCTGTGGACACTGAGCAGGGGCTAGAAATAGATCTATTGTGAACATTTAAGTATAAAAAAAACCACATAGATACATATTCACCTAATTTTATTTAATTATTCTTCTGTATGGCCAAATGACATGATATTTTTATTATGGCAAATGATTTCTGTAAGAATTCCTTTTAAATTTTGCAACCTAATTTCTACTAACTATCAAAATTAGTTGATTCTTTAAAAATGTGGTGTGTATATATGTTGTGAGTGAACAGTTTTTTAAAAATTAATTAATTTATTTATTTGAGAGAGAGAGAGAGAGTAAAAGAGAATGAGAGAACATTAGTAGGGAGAGGGAGAAGCAGACTCCAGACTGAGTGAGAACCCCAAAGTGGGACTCGCTCCAAGAACCCTGAGATTATTACCTGAGCTGAAGGCTTAACTGACTGAGCCACCCAGGCACCCCAAACAGTTTTTTTTTTCAGCTCAGTCTTTTCCCCCTATGCGAGTCTCAGCCATATCCTAAAAATAATAGACAGCGTGTTTGCTGCCTGAAGCCAGTCAGCTAGCTGACTGCTATCATTTTGATTTTACAGGCTTGCTGGTTGTAATTGTCATTATGTGAATAATTTTCCACCCCATACTTTCTTCCCCTTTAAGGTTCAGGTAAAAAATTAGCTCTTTCATGAACCTTCCCAGAACCCCACCTCGTACAGAATTCCTCTCTTATCCACAGTTTTCCTTTTCAAGTTTTCAGTTATCCACTGCCAATCATCCTCTGGAAACAGGTGATCCTCTTCTGAGTTATGGCCAGAAGGTCAATAGTAGCTTAACGTGATATGACAATGCCTACATCATTCACCTCACTTCATCTCATCATGTGGGCATCACCACAAGAAGAAGGGTGAGCACAGCATGATGAGATATTTTGAGAGAGAGACCCCATTCACATTTTTGTTGTAAGATATTGTTACAATTTTTACATTTTATGATTAGCTATTCTTGTAATCTCTTACTGTGCCTAATTTGTAAGTTTAACTTTATTACAGAGGTAGGTATCTATAGGGGAAAACATAGTACATATAGGGTTTGGTACTATCCACAGTTTCAGGCAACCATCCCCTGGAATGTATCCCCTATAGATTAGGGGTGGCCACTATATTATTTTCTCTAAGTCTCAGTTCCCATAGCATCTTATAGTACCTCTGAAAGAGCTACTCTTACCATCTGTCTTGCATTATATTTGAGAAATTTTGTATACTCTGTCTCTTTCACTAGTATGAATGTAATGTGTACATAGAGGAGGGTTTGGTTTTATTTCTGTTATGCTTTTTGCTAGCAAGACTGGCATTGTGCTCTATGTGTACACGTCATTTAAACTTAACTAGTTGATGTGAGATCTTTGATAAAAAGTTTTTCTTTTAATCTTCAGAACTATCATCTCCATTTTACAGTTAAGCAAACTTAGGCTCTGAGAAGTTACATGACTTGATTTTAAAAGCTGGTAAGAGTCGGGGTGCCCGGATGGCTCAGTGGGTTTAAACTCTGCCTTCGGCTCTGGTCATGATCTCAGGGTCCTGGGATCGAGCCCCACATCGGGCTCTCTGCTCAGCGGGGAGCCCGCTTCCTCCTCTCTCTCTGCCTGCCTCTCTGCCTACTTTGTGATCTCTCTCTCTCTCTCTCTGTCAAATAAATAAAAAAAATATTTTTTTAAAAAAAGAAAGCTGGTAAGAGTCTACTGCTATAGCATCCATCTTAGAGATGTTCCATTCCAATCTTACAGCTCAGTATTTTTATTCATATCTGTCATATTGCTCTTTCTTAACCTTTCAGAAAACGTTAAAATAATAATGAATATCCTTATTACTTTTATGCTTACTAGTAGTTTACAGTTGACCTGAATTCTACCTACATGATATGATTTAAAGAGATACAGATAAACTCTGGTCACCTTTCAATTCTCCTCCTATATACTAAATTTAAAACAAACAAACAAGCAAACAAACGAACCTTTCTTTTGGTTTCAAAATCAAAACTGAGATTTCTATCTCCAGAAGGCAGCAGTTAAAATACATTAAACTATACTAGCCAGAGTAGTAAGCAAGATTGTAGCTGATGTTATGGGAAGCTGACAGAATGAACCAACAAATCCATAAGGAGAGATGTGTGTGGCAGTCCCTAGAAGTTAAGTAGACCTACCTTGAACACACTGTGGGAGAACCCACAGAAGCCCTATTCCTCAAAGATCCCAGTGACCCTGACATTTCAAGGGACCACAGCCATTGTTTAGGATTGCAAGAAACTTTAGTTACTGGTTTTTGTTATAGCCAGTTGCCTTAAGAGTGAAAACATTAGGAAAATTATTAAGCAGACACATTATCAAACAAATAATGGTAGAAACTGTGTCCTTATAGAAGGCTTTTGATTCAGAAAAAGTGACCTGACTTAGCAAAAATTAAGTTATGTAGTTAAAATACTTAGTGGTCTTTTTAGCATGAGATTAGAGGAAATTTGAGGCCAGCTCTAAAGTGATGGGGGCTATGCATCATGAAGAGTAAATATGAGAGAGACAGAGACAGAGACAGACCGAGAGAGAGGGAGAAAAATGGCATTAGCTTTCTTTTCTGTACTTTTCTTCTACCTAGACTTTGCTCCTGCCAGTCAACTCTGAAGAGGACTGTTCTAAAGTTTGTCTAGAAGCCCTGTTAAATGAGATTAGTTCAGAGAAACTCTCAGAAATGACAAAGGACCAAAAACAAAACAAAACAAAACAAAACAAAAACAACAAACAAACAAACAAACAAACAAAAAAACCAAAAACAAACAAACATGAGAATTATGAGGTCCGAACCCAGGACTGATATCTAATGGAAATATCAAGGAAATAAAAGTGTGCCAGATATAGACTTCACCTGTTGAATGATTTTATGATCTTGGTCATCCATACTGATTATAATACTTTAGAGGAAGCATTAAATTACATTAATCCAAGATGCCCCAGAAATTATAACATAGAGAGGAGGAGAAAAGACAAATACAAAAAACAGTCAAAATACCTTTGAAACGTAGGAGAAGAAAAGGGATAAGAAAAGGGAAATAAAAATGGGAGAGTAAAGTAATTTGAATGTTAGAAGTTGAATGCTACTAATTATTTCCTCAGAGGCTACTAGGAAACCTTTAAACATGATTTCTTTCTAGCTTAGAGCAGTTTGAGTAATAAATATAACTGATTGCTATTTTAGAGGAAAAATATTATATACATATAAATACCATCTATCAAATTTTCTTCTAAAAGATCAAAATCAAAACCAATCAAAATCACCAATAAATAAAAAACTGTGACAACATAGTTCCACAATCCCTCCTCTCTTAAGTTGAGTAATCACAGAATTAGGTGAATATTTAAAAGGCATATATTGACTAAATTAGAAATGCAAGAATTTGCAAGGTAGTCAACTTAGGTAAACTACTTTGCAATATTAATTGAATGAATTAAATTCATTTTGTACTTTCTAACAAAAAGTCTGAGTTTTCTAGGACCCTACTTGAAAAATTACCTTTTGCTTTTCTACATATATTTTTGCTAAGGAAACAAAAACCCATTTAAATGAAATTTGATTGCACAAACAAAAAACACTGAGGTTGAAATAAGTTTTTAGCATTATTTCTGCAAATACAAGTATGTGTGTAAGTATCATACTTCTTACAAGTCTTTAATAGCAACTATTTTTAGGGAATATGATAAAGTTTGAAACCTCAAAATTGAAATAGGTTTGGCATTTTCTCATCAATAGCAACTGCCCACATTATTAAATAAGAAACCTGAGAACTATATTTTCCACGAAATTTTTGAAATGCCACAAGTGGCATTAAATGATATCTGGCTATGTCAATGAAGTCTTAGGTCTCTTTTGGCTGAAATGCAAAGACAAATGGTGCCAATTTGCCTATATGCACTTCATCCTCCCAGCCCCTTTTCCCCTCATGGAGATGTATTGAGATCAGTCACAAGGAAGCTTCCTTAAAGTAGTACCATAATGGTCATGTTTCAAAAACAATTTGCTCTATATTGCCCATTTGTATTTAAATATACTCCACATTCTTCTTTCTATGGAGTAGTACTAGCAAATTATATTATTCTAATTCACTGGAGATTTTCCATAAGTGACAAAGCTTTGCTGCTCCCATTTGCTACTATGGGAAAAATTAAATAAAACATTTATTATGTCTCTACCATGTGCCTAAGAATAAAACACAATCCCTACTCTCAAGGACTTTATATTTTATTGGAAGACTGACAGTGAGTAGGTTATTAAAATGCAATGGAATGAGCATTGTGACAATGGTATGAACAAAAGGCTAAAAAAGGTATCAGAAGAGAAGCAGCCAATCTATTGTTAGAGATAAAAGATGCTTAATGCTCACTAAAAATATCTGAAACCACAACTAGAACACTAAAATTTTAAATTATGATTTGTCAATATATGTATAGGTCAAGAATAAACTCACCAATTAGCTACATGACCTTGAGCAATTTTCTCACCTCCTCATTTTTTTTCTTTTAAAAATAAGAATAATAGTATTTATTACAATGGATTTTGCTAAATATTAAGTGCCCAGTGTGTTTGGTTTAAAAGAAACTCAGGGATTTTTTTTTGTTCTCAAATTTGTATATGGAAGTAATAAAAATCAACTGTATGTATATTTAAATATCAGGGAAATGATGTAAACATATGAGAACAAATGGAAAATAAAGTCTTATTTATCTTAATAATTTTATTTTGGATCTGTCTAAAAATTTTGTAAATCATGGGAAAACACGGAAAACACTATATCTCACCACAATTTTCACTTGAATGCCATTATTTCAAAACTACTCATGATAGCTTTCTCACAAATACACTCCAAGTTCAGTAATTTCTCAAAAATTATAGAATCAATAGTTTAGGATTCAAAGGGTCTGTTTAATAAGATGGAATTACTCTGTTATTTAATGGATTATTAGCTAATAGAAAAAATTTAGATATATGCAGTTTTAATAAAATGTGGAAAGTTTATAAAGACTTCATAATCTTGAGCTTTAACTTGAAGCTCACACACAAAGATTTTATAAACCTAGTATATCGTTAGTATAGAAAGAGATGCCAAGTATGCATAAATATGGCCCCTGCCCTCAGGAAAATTGATGTGTACATGGTGGAGTGCCAAACGTCAGAACATAGGTAATAATGTGGTGATGAGATCATTTGATATGGATTAAAAATAGAACTAAAAAGATGCTGGTTTTCCCAAGGCAATCATGTTAATTCTTGCTTCTGTACTTGTCCCCCTCTAATTCATTCTCTACACACTGGAAACATACTGTTTTTTTGTTTTGTTTTTGTTTTTGTTTTAGAGAGGGAGAGCAAGTGGGAATGGGGGAAGGGGAGGGGCAGAGGGAAAAGGAGAGAGAGAATCTTAACCAGGCTCCATGCCCAGAGTGGAGCCAAGGAGAGGCTCTATCACACAACCTTGAGATCATGACCTGAGCCAATATCCAGAGGTGGATACTTAACCGACTGAGTCACCGAAGTGCCCTTGGGAACATACTGTTCTTTAAAAATATTTATTGTATCTTGCAAACTTCTTGCAAAAAATCCTATGCTCAGAACCCTCCCAGACCTCATCTTAGGCATGTCTTCATCTGGTTGTTCATCTGTATCTCTATCATATCCTTTAATAAACTGGTAAACATGTTTCCCTGGGTTTTGTGACTCACTCTAGCGAAGGGCAGAGTATCCTGGGAATCTTGATTTGTAGCCAAGTAAGAAGATATGGGTAACTAGGGACCTACTACTTGCAGTTGGCATCTAAAGGAGTATGGGAGCAGTTTTGCGGGACTGAGCCCTTAACCTGTGGGATATGACACTATCTCCAGGTAGACAGTGTTAGAATTGAGCTAAATTATAGGACAGGGGCACCTGAGTGGCTCAGTCGGTTAAGTGTCTGCCTTCAGCTCAGGTCATGATCCCAGGGACCTGGGATCGGGCCCCATGTTGGGCTCTCTGCTCAAAGGGAGTCTGCTTCTCCCTCTCCCTGCTGCTCCCCCTGTTTATACTCTCTCTGTGTGTCAAATGAATAAACAAAATTTTAAAAATAAAAAATAAAAATAAATAAATAAGTAGTAAGACAGCCAGCTGGTGTCACAGAGAATTGTTTGGTGTGGGAAAAACCTCCACACATCTGGTGTCAGTGTTGTGAGTATGTGGTAGTAGTATGAGAGTAAAGGAGACCCACAAGAAAAAAGACACAAGAGGTAGACTGACCTGATGTTTTCTAATATATCTGTTTCTTTCAGAAAGTGGATTAATGTTTCAAAAGGCAAGATCATTTTTTAAATCTTTTGATAAGAGAAGAAAGTGCCATTTCCAACTCAAAAAAAAAAAATTCTAAGGGAGAAGATAAAATCTTTACCTTAGATTTCTCAAGTAGTTACTTATAGGATGTACTAAAATTTAAGTTGGAAGTGATTTGCATATTAGTAAGTGGAAAAAATTTACCGGAAATGAATCCATTTGAGGACAGATTCACTCTCAATGTTTTTAACATAGAGGGCATTTAAATGATTATGAATGGATACAATTAGTTCTAAAATATTAGGCAATAAAAAAATTAATACTATGCAGCCTAGAAATCTGAGAGATGTAAGCCAATCAGCCAACAATTTCCCAGAAGCCAAATATAATTCTCAAAATGATCAATTTATAGAATGTACTTGCTTCTTCTATCCATTTAATTTTAGTTGACTGTTTTACATTTTGCCTCATAATAATGGTATAAGGATTATTTTATTCATTTGGGCCCCTAAGCCTGTTTTGAAAACCAAATGAGAACCATCGAATTAAAACTAAACAGTTAGCAAAACAAGAACTTTGGCAAATTGGTCATTTGGAGGATTGCCTCTTTGGTGAGTTGGCTTTTGAAGAACTAACTTTTAGCAAAATGACCTAGATACAGATCTAGTAGGTCAATTTTAACTCTCTTAGATTATATGAACAGTCTTTGCTTATGAGGGCTTTACTGGGGAGCTACTCTTTACAACCAAGAAATGGGCATGAAATAAAGAAGGGCAAATTTTAGTTGGACATAAAAAAATGTGTTAATTTTAATTGGGTTGACTTTGGGTTGACTTTCAGTATGCCTAGACACTCATCTGCTCAAAATTATCTTTTTAGTTCCTTTCCTGGCCTATGTAGACAACACCCCTTGGAGTCCCAATCCAAAGAGAATGGGAAGGCCAAGTCAAACACAAGACAATAAAAGAAATGATAAAGGATCTAGGAACATTTGTGGGAGAAAGGCTCAGAGGGATGCAACCGAGGGGAAGGCAAAGCTCAGAAAGCACTGTCTGGGCACAATAAGGACAAACTACGAGGATTTTAAGCATTTCATGTTATTATTGGAAGACGCAATGTGGAGACAGAGAGAAATATGATGCCTATGGCTATTTCTTTAGAGGCAAAGCCTGAGTGGAATATTTGTGCAAACGATTTATTGAGAGAATTGTTTCAGGAGAAAGGGAGTGAGGAGAAGCAGGATAGCAGGAGAAAGTTAAGCATGGATTTAATTTCATCCAGGGTCCAGCTTCAGTGTGACCCCAGAGGTAGCCCTGGGACCTGAAGCCCACCACAGATTGGTCCTTCCCTAGCAGTTGGCCATTGCCTAGGGGCTCAATAACATTCCAGGTAAGATGGCTGTCCCTGGCTAAGAGCAATTCTCCACAATAGTCTGTGAGCTATTAACTGCCAATAATTCTAAGAGCTGGACAGGATGTTCATTGTCTAAGTAAAGAGCACGTGTGTGGGGCACCACTAGGATCCACTACAATGTCTGTTTTACTAAATGTGATACATTCTTCCCTGGTCTCTCTAATTATCATCAGAAATATTTACTAATTTACTAATTAGTCTTTGATAATGGTACTTTTTAAGTCCCATATTACTGCCTCTCAAAATTTTCACTGATATCTCCCTAAGGTGCTAAGAGTGGATGTGGATATTGTGAAGCATAGGCAAACTACTCTCTGAAGCTCACCATTTCCTTGAAATTATGTTTTATCTCTAAAATTAAAATAAATATCTTCTACTCCACATATATCTAAGCTAACTTTGAGGAGAAAATATTTGATGTATAATATATAAGACTATATATATATGTATATGTATATATATGAAATATTTAACTTGTTGCCAAATTTTGATTAAAAGTGATGATTTAGGAGGATACTAATGATTTGTTCTGTGGCTTATGTTAGGTACTTGGTGGAATTTATAACCACATTTATGAAGCACAAAGTAGGAGTCAGGCTTCCCTGCATCTTAAGCATTGGGTTGCTGATAATCAGAGGGAGCTAGATTATTTTCTATGAATACTTTTATGTTTATTAAATTTCAGGGACAAAATTGAGACAAAGTTGACCTTCTTTGGTCATTAAATCATGTTGTTGACATTAGAGCTACAGAATTGTTTTTCACCAATAGATACATTTAGCCTACTAAAGACCTCTAAATATACATTTTCCCCTAATTTAAAAAAAATATTTTATTTATTTATGATTGAGAGAGAGCACAAGCGAGGGGGAGGGGGAGAAGGGGAAGCAGATTCCCTGCTGAGCAGGAGCCCAATGTGGGGCTCGATTCCAGGACCCCGAGATCATGACCTGAGCCAAGGGCAGACGCATAACTGACTGAGCCACCCAGGTTCCCCTCCCCTAAATTTCTTACATCATTTGTTCCATCAAAATGTACTTAGATTTAAAAATATATGTATATTTAGATTTATACAATTATTATTCTTAGTAAGAGCTATGATTGTTTATTTGAACTTCGCTGTGACAAATGCACTGGGACTATAAAATGATTCTAACCAATCCTATTTATTTTGTGGAATGGCAAATGAGCTGAATTAGACCACAAAGCGCGGGGCTGGATTTGAAGACTGGCAAATGTTAATTCTGACTGGCTTCTGTAGCATTCATTTCAGTTTGCCACTGAAACAGTAAACAAGCAGTGCAAAGGTTCCATGAAATGAGGATACAAATAGTTGACTGGAAATGGCCTGCAAAGCCACCCTGCATTTCTTAAGGAGACATACCCATGGCTTAGGAGTTGGCAGCCTATAGATATCAAGAATCCTGCTCAGTGATAGTAGCCGAGAAAGGAAGGTATTTCATCTACTACATTGGGACAGAGGCCATGCTGGCACTCAGCTCTCCTTTTATCAATATGTAAGGCAATGCTTTCTATGCCACAGGTACTGTCCAATTTCTTACTGTGCATTCAGTCTACTATGGGCACACAAACATAGTCAGCTTAGCTACTGGACATCTAGGGTGACCAGGTTCATTGTGGGGACAAAACACATAAATTAAATCTATTTCTTGACCAAAAAAAATTCAACTACACAAAAATATTCTAAATTGTGTATTAAAGACTGACTCCAACTGACCACAAGATTGTTGCAATAATTTCATAAAAATTGGCCACATGCTAAATAATCAGTACAAATCAAGCACTGTACATAGGTTCAGTAGCCACTTAAATAGGGATAGAAATCCCAAGATACCAGTAAATCACGTGGAACACAGTAAGTGCTTGGTACATGTATATGGGATGAATTGTTATATTTTCTGTGCAACTTTACTTCAGGAAGAAAGTGTTCAAATATGTTCTTAAAAATATCATAATATGGGGTAACTGAGTGGCTCAGTCAGTTAATCGGCTGCCTTTGGCTCGGGTCATGACCCCAGAGTCCTGGAATCAAGTCTCTCATCAGGTTTCCTGTTCAGGGGGAAGCCTGCTTCTCCCTCTCCCTCTATCTGCTGCTCTGCCTACTTGTGCTCTCTCTCTGTCAAATAAATAAATAAAATCTTAAAAAAATATATAATAATGTATTTATTCCAGATTGTAGTACCTTCTGCCTACAAAAAGTTAAGGATTTTCCATACTATTGTAAGACTATTATTATCAGGAGTCCTGTAATTTTCATCCTACAGAGCCCAGGGTGAAACCTCTACTTCTCAAAAATACATCTCTCTTCCATTTCTCTTGTCTCTGTCTCTCTCTCAAACACTCACATACATATCTTCTTTGGAAATTAGATTTCAATCTATAGTTAACCCACATATTTTTGGATGACAATCCTCTTTAATCAAACTTCCATAGTTCAGTAAATTTCTATCAATAGCAGATTTGTTTCTGTTTTGTGTCTTTTATATCTATGCCTTTTCTGTTTATTCATCAGTGATTATTTATTCTAGGTATCGTTTAGAATCAAGTGGATAGTTGTGTATGCTGTGTACTTTCTTTTGTCAACTGAGACAATTCACTCATCTCTTACATTGCATTTGCTATCTACTTGTTTAGGGAAGGAAGTTATTATATACCTATTTAGTGTCAGAAAATTAAGCCAATTTAACATATTGTAGATTCCTCCTTGGAAGGTAGGGGCACATAATTCAATTATTTTATGTTTTAAAATTAATTATACCTATGTAACATAAAGGGAATTATTCTATAAGTAAATAATTTATAATTTAATTCCTCGGACACATTTTAATAAATACTAAAACAATGAATTTGATAACCCCTAAAGTGTATTGTTTGAGGAACTGTAATGAAAATTTTTAGCATTATTTCACTAGATTAACAGATTTTTTTTTAAGATTTTATTTATTAGAGTAGAGAGAGAGAAAGCATGGCAGGAGTGGTCAGAGGGAGAAGCAAACTCCCTGCTGAGTGGGAGCCTGATGTGGGACTTGATCCTGGGACTCCAGGACCATGACCTGAGCCAAAGGCAATTGCTTAATCAACCGAGCCACCCAGGTGTCCCAAAGAGATTTTATTAATAGCAGAAATACCTAAAGATATTTTAAATTATGCCAAATTAAATAATTTAGTAAGGAAAATAACAATGGAAAATAAATTTCCACTTCTTAAAAAACTAAAATATAAGCCATGTTTAGATGTGGGAAAAAATCTACTGTTTGGGCTACTTTATTCTGCAGCCTAGAAAATAATTTCATAGCAATAATATAAGAGCTTGTCCAGTGCATTAAAACATAGAGATTAGACCAGCACAGGTCAGGCTTGATAACTCACAATCATATTCTTCCTGAACATTCTGAGCTTTGATCCTATCAAGATTTTTAATTCAAGCTTCAGAATCACTGTATTAAGGATCTGAGTTTAAATGATCCATTAACAACTTTCTGGTCAATGATATTGAAATACAATACTCTTATATCTTCCCTTTCACTCATCACCATGCAATATGCTCCTATTTAGTGTTATAATGGGCTAAGCCATTTTGAGTAGTGTTTTTCTTTAAATACAGCTATTATTCTAGAGGTTTGCCAGCCAGTGACAGAAATCTAACCCAATGGCTTAAGTGGAAAAAAGGGAGATATTCTGGCTCTGCTAACTAAACCATGAAAAAGAATGCAATAGCTGAACCTAGTCTCAGTGTCAGATTCCCTCACTATATCCCTTTCTCTGTTTCTAGCTGTATATCCTCTTCAGTCTCTTAGTATCTTGTTTTCTCTAGTGTCTGTGTCACCTTCTGCCAGATTTGCTTGACAAATTTTGTGGTTCTGGAGGTGCTAACTGTACCCTTGGATTCAAAGTTATGTACTTGACAACATAGAAAGCAGACCATACTATTAGTCTATTGTGTCATTGACCTTTTAGGTATAAGCTTGTGTTTCCTTTTTTTAATTGAGATATAATTCCATACCAAAAAAATGCATTTTTAATGCACATAATTCAGTGCTTTTCAGTACACTTATAAAGTTGTACAACCACTACCACTATCTAATTTCAGAACATTAGAGTATCTTGAAAAGAAACCTTTTATAAATTAGCAGTCAGTCTCCATTTCACATCCCCTTTCCTCAGCCTCTGGAAATCATTAAACTACTTTCTGTCTCTATGGATTTGCCTATTCTGAACTTTTCCTATAAATGGAAGTATATAAATATGGATCTTGTGTCTGGCTACTTACTTAGCATAATGTTTTCATCCATGTTGTAGCATGTATCAACACTTGCATGGCTACATAACATTCCACTGTATGGATAGACCACTTTTGTTTATCCATTCATCAGTTGTTTCTACTTTTTGACTAATCGGAATAATAGTGCTATAAATATTTGTATACAAGTTTTTAAGTAGACATATGTTTTCATTTCTCTTGGGTATAGGCCAAGGAGTCAAACTGCTGGATCACACAGTAATTCTGTATCTAACTTTTCAGGAATTGCCAAACTGTTTTCTCAATATACTGTACCATTTTATACACCTATTAGCAATGTATGAGGATTCTAATTTCTCCACATTCTCCCCAACAACTGTTATTGTCCATCTTCTAATTCTAGCCGTTCTGGCAGATATGAAATGGGATCTCCTTGTGGTTTTGATTTCATTTTGCTATGGGTAATGACGCTGAGCTTTTTTTCATGTGCTTATTGCCTACCATATATCTTCTTTGGAGAGATATCTGTTCTTTTGCTTTGCCCGTTTTTATTGGCTTATTTGTCTTTTTATTATTGACTTGTATAAAAACCTTATATATTATGGAGATATATTACATATCAGATATATGCTTTGCAAATACTGCTTATGCACTTGAGAATAATGTATATTCTGTTGCCGTTGGGTGGATTGTTCCATATACGACTATGTAGGTCTAGTTGGATTATAGTGCTGTTCAACTCTCTTATTTCTTTCTGTTTAGTTGTTTCAGTTATGAAAGTAGGTATTGAAGATTTCAATGATAATTGTTGAGTTACCTATTTTTCCATTCAATTCTGTCAGTTATTATTTCATGTTTTGGGGGCCTCTGCCAGATGTGTTTATGTTTATGATTGTTACGTCATCTTGATGGATTGACTATTTTTTCTTTCTTTTTTTTTTTAAAGATTTTATTTATTTATTTGACACAGAGAGAGAGAGATCACAAGGAGGCAAAGAGGCAGGCAGAGAGAGAGGAGGAAGCAGGCTCCCCGCTGAGCAGAGAGCCGATGCGGGCCTCGATCCCAGGACGCTGAGATCGTGACCTGAGCCGAAAGCAGACGCTTTAACCCACTGAGCCACCCAGGCGCCCGACTATTTTTTCATTATAAAATATTCATCTTTGCCTCTAGCAACAATTTGTCATAAAGACTGTTTTGTCTGAGATTAGTATAGCCACTATAGTTCTCTTTTAGTTGCTATTTACATGCTCTATCTTTTTCTATCCTTTTATTTTCAATCTGTTTGTGTCTTTGAATTTAAAGTGTGTCTCTTATAAAAAATATATAGTTGAAAGATGTTTCTTTTTTATCTATTTTGTTAATCTCTGCTTTGGTTTAGAGCTTTCAATATATTTACATTTAATGTAACTGCTGATAAGGTAGAATTTATGTGTGTCATTTTACTATTTGTTTTCTATATTTTTTTAATTTTATAGTTTTCCACTTCTGCCTTCTGTTGTGTTATGTATTTTCTAGTGTACAATTTTGCTTATGCTGTTTCTTTCAATATATATTTTTGAGATATTAATGTTTGCCCTTATGATTACAATTAACATGCTATAACAACTAATTTGGATTAATATACACTTGATTTTAATAGTTTCCAAATCTTTGCTCCTGTGTTGCTTTCTCCCATTCTTTATGCTATTATTTTTATAATATATTTCATCTTTATACATTATATGTCCATCTACAAGAATTTATAGGTACTGTTTTATGCAATTATTTTTAAGATCCGACATGAGAAAAAAAGAGTCAGAAAGAAGAGGACGTTTAAGCTGTTCTTTATATTTACTTAGCTAGTACTTTTACCAGTGCCCTTTTTTTCTGATGTGGATTCAAGTGTTTGTCTAGCATCATCTTATTTCATGGTAAAAGGGTCTGTTTAATATTTCCTGTAGTAAGTTTTCCAGCAAAGATTCTTTCAGTTTTTATTTATCTGAGAATAATTTAATTTCTTCTTGATTTTTTTTTAAGGATTGTTGGCTATAGAATATTTGGTTAACAAACATTTTCTTTCAGTGTTTTGAATATGTCATTTCTGGTATGCATGATACCAGATGATAAATTATTTGTTAATCTTATAGAGGATTCCTTGTGCTTGATGAGTTGTTTCTCTTTTGTTCCTTTCCATTTGTCTTTGGCTTTCAACAGCTTGAATATGATTCAACAAAATTCAGATCTCTATGAATCTGTACAATACAGAGGCTGTTGGGCATGTACAAGAAGTGCAGATTGATGTTTTCCATTAAATTTGAGAAGTTTGGGGCATTATTTCTCCAGATAAACTTTCCACCTCTTCCGGTCTTTCCTTTCCTTCTAGTACTCCCATTATACATATGTTGATATATTTCATGGTGTCCCACAGTCCTCTGAGACCCAGTTCACTTTTCTTCATCATTATTATTTATTTTTAATTATTATTATTTGCCCCAGCGGCACAGGTCTGTGAATCAGCAGGCTTACGCCTTTCACAGCATTCATCATAGCACAAACCCTCCCCAATGTCCATAACCCAGCCACCCTATCCCTACCCTCCCACCCCCCAGTAACCCTCAGTTTGTTTTGTGAGATTAGGAGTCTCTTATGCTTTGTCTCCTTCCCAATCCCATCTTGTTTCATTATTTTTCCCTCCCTACCCCCCACGACCCCCCACCTTGCCCCTCAAGTTCCTCATATCAGAGAGATCATATGATAATTGTCTTTCTCTGATTGACTTATTTCACTCAGCATAATACCCTCCAGTTCCATCCATGTCGTTGCGAATGGCAAGATTTCGTTTCTTTTGATAGCTGCATAGTATTCCATTGTATATATATACCACATCTTCTTTATCCATTCATCTGTTGATGGACATCTAGGTTCTTTCCATAGTTTGGCTATTGTGGACATTGCTGCTATAAACATTCAGGTGCATGTGCCCCTGAGGATCACTACCTTTGTATCTTTAGGGTAAATACCCAGTAGTGTGATTGCTGGGTAGTAGGGTAGATCTATTTTCAAGTTTTTGAGGAACCTCCATACTGTTTTCCAGAGTGGCTGCACCAGCTTGCATTCCCACCAACAGCATAGGAGGGCTCCCCTTTCTCCGCATCCTCATCAACATCTGTCGTTTCCTGACTTGTTGATTTTAGCCATTCTGACAGGTGTGAGGTGGTATCTCACTGTGGTTTTGATTTGTATTTCCCTGATGCCGAGTGATGTTGAGCACTTTCTCATGTGTCTGTTGGCCATTTGGATGTCTTCTTTGCAGAAATGTCTGTTCATGTCTTCTGCCCATTTCTTGACTGGGTTATTTGTTTTATGGGTGTTGAGTTTGAGAAGCTCTGTATAGATTTTGGATACAAGCCCTTTATCTGATACATCATTTGCAAAAGGAGAATTACAGACTAATATCCTTGATGAACACGGATGCAAAAATCCTCAACAAAATACTAGCCAATAGGATCCAACAGCACATTAAAAGAATTATTCACCACGACCAAGTGGGATTTATTCCCAGGCTGCAAGGTTGGTTTAGCATTCGCAAATCAATCAATGTGATATAAGACATTAATAAAAAGAAAGAACAAGAACCATATGATCCTCATCATTATTATTTATCATGTTTCTCATTGCAATGTCCTGAAAGTTTCTGTCTCTCCAAAATTCATGAAATTCTAATGTCCAATCTGTTGGTATTAAGTTGTGCCTTTAGGAGGTGCCTAGGTCATGACGGTAGTGCTCTCCTGAATGGGGTTAGAGACCTCATAGAATTTCCTAGCCCCATTCCATTCTGTGTGGATATAGTGAGACATCTGCAACTAAAAGAGGATCCTCACTTAACCATCCTGGCACCTGGAACTTGGACTTCCAGCCTCCAGAACCATGAGAAATAAATTTCTGCTGTTTATAAGCTACTTCGTCTATTGTTATAACAACCCAAAGGGACTGAGACAGTCAGACTGGATAATATCAATTGACCTATCTTTAAAGTTATTACCCATTCCAGTTTTTATCCAATATCCATTTAAAATGTTTATCCATATTGATATTCTCTATTTGCTGAGACACTGTTCCTATATTTTCCTATAGTTCTTTAGATATGATTTTTTTAGTTCATTGAGCATGTTTAAAATAATGATTTAAAATATTTGTTTAATAGATCCAATATCTTGTTTCCTCAGTATAGTTTCTATTGACTTATCACTATTTTTCCTGTATATAGGCCATACTTTCTTATTTATTTGCATGTCTCATAATTTTATGTCTCATCTTAAAATTGGACATTTTAGATAATACCATGTGGCAACTCTGGAAATTAGTTTCTCTCCTATCCACAGCATTTATTGTTGTTGCTGTTTATTGTTGCCATAGCTATTTGTTTAATGACTTTCCTGAACTAACTCTTTAACATTGATATTGTTTGTTGTATGTAGCTTCTGAAGTCTTTGCATAGTAAACTTAATGGTCAACTAATGATTGGAGAGACATTTCCTTATATACCTTAAATCAATAAATGTCCCATTTTGCTCAGTGGCTCTGTATGCATTTTGGGACATGCCTTCAATGTTCATATAGTCAGTTTACAACACTGCCTTAGCCTTCATTTCCTGCTCAGGTGGAGCTTCAAGGTCAGTCCAGGCTCAATGCTTAGAGCTTCTTTCATCTTTCCTGGGCATGCACAGAGCCCTATGCATTCATGTAGACTTCTAGATTCCCAGGAATAGCTCAGAGATTTTAAAATTGTACAGTTTTAATATTTCATTAAAGATATTTCATTGTCCAGTTTTTTTCTTTCACGTTTTTTGGTCAACTTATTATTTGCCCCAGTTGTTATTGCCACATCTGGCAACTATGTTAAACAACTGTTGCTGATTTATTTTAAAAATATGCCTAGGGAAAAAGGGTGAGCTCTGATTCAGGTCAAATAAAGGCAAGTTTTGGGGTGGAATTTTCCAGGGAATTTCTAGATGGATTAAATAGTGGCAGTTTTCTGGAAATAAAGCTCTGAAAGAGCTCTAGGTCCATTCTTTCCCTTTTAGTGGTGCTAGTCTGCTACTTATCACCATGATTGTGGGACTGTTAATTCTGAAGGCTACTATAGAATTTATGAGAGGGGAGGAACAGGGAAAATTAAAATGCCACAAGGCTCACTAATGTTACTGAGATCCAGGCATTTCTCTTAAATAAAAACCTCCCAGATTGTTGCAAGCTTTTTGTTAATTTCCACAGTTTTAAAAAAGTTGATTTTGAAAAATTTTGCCAATGCTCTTGTTGCTTTCATTAGCAGAGAATATCTGAGGGTTCTTATTCTGTCTTTTCCACTGATGTCATCTCCCATCTGCCACCTTATGTGTAATATTTTGAGCTTATTATTTTCTTCTTGACTGCTACCAAGAGCATCTTAACTGATACCCTTCTCTACTCAGAATAACCTATGGTTTCTAGTTTTAACTTTAGACATTTTTTTGAAGAGATAGCTCCTAATTCATAAAATCTTGGGATAAATTCAGATTGACAGAACCTGAGATGTCTACCCGTGTCCTATACAATAACCAAGATAAGAGAGTGTTAGTCAGTCCCTCGGTTGTACCAGCTGAGTTGACAATGAAACAGAAGTGAAACTGTGCTGGCAGCCTCCACCTGGGCACATTATTGGAGTCAGGAAGAAACAGTTTCCTCAAAGTAAAGTAGTGTTCTGTATGTAAAGAATGATAAAATGCTCAAATAATCAGGTTCATCGTTCTTAAAAAGAAATCATGATGTTCTAGTCATTCACTGCATGGCAAAACCAGTAGAGAAGTTATATAGTCTTGTCATTCTGCTTTGACTTCTTTGATTAAAATAAGTTTCAAATATCCAAGTTCTATGCATGGACTGAAATATAAACTATGATTTCACTGATCTGTAGCAACAGTGAACGGCTTTGATATAAGGGATTTTGTTGGAAGAAGGAGGAAATAGTAAAGAACAAAATAAATAGCACTTTACCTATCAGAAAATGTATATCGTGATTTTTCACAGATAACAAAAATAACAACAAAAGATCTGTCACTAAGCGTCTAGCATATTACATGAATTCAAAAGTAAGCAATCAAGCAGAATTTTTTTTATTAGAAATTCTGATAAAACTATACTCACAATTGCATTTTAATCATGTTACCATGTTGCTGTTAAATGTCGTCCTAATTGTAGGGCTTAAAGATTATATATATAAATACACACACACACACACACACACACACACAAATTTGCTTTCAGTAAAATCTCTTTTCACCTAGTCAACGGAATTTGATGAAAACAGCCTTGAGAAGTAATTATCTAAGTTAGATTCTTATACATAACCATAAGCCAGTCTTTTACATTTTTATAAAAGATTTCTCTTAATCCATTCTCTTAGCTCAAAATGTTATACACAATTCGGACAATAGTGCCATCAGTTAAAACAGTGCAATATCCTTAGATGAATTATGATTGGATAAATATTCTAAATGAAGTAAAGAAGGGGATATCTGGTGCCCTTTATGGACTTACTGTATTTAGGCTAAGGGCATAATTTAAATGTCTGGATATCTAATAAGAGGATTAAAATAATTATTGTACTCCCTCCTTTCCTGTGTACAAAGAAATATTTCATGACTTCCAGACTGTTAGAAATTCAATCTCATTCTATAACCTGTGTCTTGTTGTCATTGTCAGTATAAACTCAGGGGCTGCAGATAACAAGGGACCGATAAACACAAGTGAGGTATGAACTGTAGCTATTTGCTGTGTATTTAGCTTCCTTTGCAGTTAGACACTATCTGCAGTAAGACAAGAGGTTGTTTCCTTGCTAAGTTTTTTATAATCATTTGACTGACTAAAAGTGTAGATTTCAAAGACTCTCAGAGATAGACGCTCAGAGATTGATCCATTTCACTATTTAACTGATGTAAGAATTTCTCTAAGTCATCTTCAAAGCTTATCCTTCATCTTTAGAATGCATTCAAAGACTGGAAACCTGATTTTCAAATGATACAATCCATTCCAATTTCAAATACCTACTAGAAGCTTATTTGTTGGATAAGCTGCAATTCGACTTCTTGAGATGTCAAATACTGCACTTAGTTTTGCCCTAAATAAGTGGGAAAAATTGAAAGACTTACATACCAGACTTTTGAGAAACTTCATACTAAGTTAAAAAGAAATGATTCAATTTATATTCTCTCATTGAGTCAATGAACTATATTAGAAGACTGGTAAAGATATTTCTATTATAGTCTGTTAAGATATTTGACAATTTTTTATTATGATGAGAAAACAAGGAATGGTTGATAAAATTAATCTATAATAGCTGAGTGAAGAAATGTCCCCAGAGAATGATTATTAATGGATTTCTGTTAACTTGGAGTTTCATTACAAAAGTTTATTTCCTTGACCTTGTCTCATTCAACAATTTTGTCAATATTTTGCGTTAGAATGAAGAAAAAAGCATATTTATCAATATGTAGATGGCATGATATAGAAAAAAGTAGCTTTTACGTGTAATGGCTAAAGAGTCAGAATCCAAGTGATAATGGCAAATTAGATGTGTAGGCTAAATCTAATCCTACAAAATTTTAATAGAGACCAACTTAGAGTCTTTTTAAACAGTGGAGGTCTGTAGCTTAGAAGCATATAAAGAAAATCTAGGAGTTTTAGGTCACTGAAAGCATAGAAGAGCTAATGCAGGGATTAGCAAACTAAAACCCACTGTTTTGTAAAGTTTTATTAAAATAGAGCTATGTAAAAAAAATAGAGCTATGTTCATTCATTTACATACTATGTATGTCAGTTTTCATTCTACAACATAACTGAGTATTGCAACAGAACTTTAGGGACCTCAAAACCTAAAATGTTTACTCACTGGCCATTTATAGAAAAATTGTGCTGACCCTTAATCCAATGCAATTTTTGTTAGTAAATATAGTGTCCGTGTATAGGAGATAAAGATAATAGCCCCAGTGTTTTCTGCATTATTTCCTAATTTTGGCCTTATTAAAAAGTTCAGTTCTGGGCTCCATGTTTTGCTAGGGACATTAACAACTTATCCAGAAGAGAGGTAAAGAGGCTGCAAAGAAGCCATGTTGAAGAAGAGTAGTTAAATATACTGGAAATAATTAGCCTGGAGAAGAGAAAATGAAAACAAGATAGCTGTACTTGTGATTTCTAATACATTAAAAGTAATTAAGTAGGAAAATTATTTGCTACATTCACAAGCTTCAGAGAGCAGACGTAAGAAATAGGGATTAAAGAAATATACAGAATTAGGGTTTAGTGTATTATGACAAAGAATAATCTACTGATTAGAATTATCTGAAGATAAAAAGCAGATTCCCATTTGTGGAAAGAATCAAGACAAGCATCCATGTCTGCTTTTTTGGATCTGTACACATTATCTGAGGAACAAGGAGAATCGTATTTTAGATGAATTTTGAGTCCCAACAAATGCTGATACTGATCACCACTCGTCCAACACCAGACTTTATTTTGTCCTGACTGGCTCCCAGCTTTGATTCCCATCTGTTTCCACCCCTGGACCTGCCTGGCTTTGTGGATATAGCGCAAGTTCTAATTGCCCACTCCTGACATCCATGTATCTTTCATCTTAGGTGCAATAGCACTTTAATTATTTTATCTGAATGATTGTAATTCTGGCCTTTGACTATGGAGTAGATACCTGGCCCAAATCCAAGCCTGGGATCATACTTATTCATGTAACAAATATCCATTGATCACCTACTATCTACCACGTATTATTCTAGGACCTGGGGATGTAACAATGTTTATTGTTTGTATCTGATCCTAATCTGAGCAGCATCTTGGATGATCCTTATTTTCTTATCCACTTGTTGTATATGAAGGATAATATTCACGGTAGGCTACTATTTTGTACTGCTTAATGATTTTATTTCATTTAACACTTAAGTGATACTTGCTACTTGGTAGGTGCTGTTCTGAGCACTTTACACATACTAGATTATTTAATCCTGGTAATATGTCTACAGAATAGGCCCTATTTTTATTCCCATGTTACTGATAGGAAAATTGAGACCGAAGAATTCAATAATTTACCCAAGGCCACCAAAAGTGACAGAACCAGGATTCAAACATAGGCCGTCTAGCTCCAGAACTCCTGTCTGTAATCTCACACGGTTGAGTGCAAGTTCTATTAGCTTAGATGAGGTGTTCCCTTTCCTTCCCTCCTTTCTCTTATTTATAGCACCCAAAAAAGCTCTTTCAAGGGAAGCCATCCCACGAGAGTACTGAGCCTGA
Source organism: Ailurus styani (assembly GCA_002007465.1). NCBI lineage: Eukaryota > Metazoa > Chordata > Mammalia > Carnivora > Ailuridae > Ailurus > Ailurus styani. The sequence goes on from LNAC01000113.1 coordinate 1,826,521, forward strand.
AAACCACATCCATCTTCTAAGTTCCAGAAGGAATTTGTTGGATAAGTGCCTGACAGATCTTAACATAACTGTAAAGTGGAAATTCAGAATTCTGCTTGACTCCACCCTATGGACTGGGTTAAAGAAATGGAGTAGGAGTGAGAGGAAAAGCAGCATGAAGAGAATGCTTAGTTGCAAAAGCAATCTTATAAAAAGAACAGTTACCTAATACCCACAAAAAATATTCTTCAAGTATTGTCACTTTTACAAAATATATGGCTCATGTATGAAATTAAAACTATCAAACTGCTTCCATTACATGACAATGAGGGTTGTTTGTTTTTCATGCTTATATTATGCTTAATTGCCGGACATGGCCCAAAAAACTAAAGCTGTTTCTTTGGTAATTCAATTACTTCATTGGGAGCAGCACAGAAAGATCGGCCTCTGTATGTACAGAGATTTTTAAAAAGGCACCTTGTATACTTAAATAACACTCTCATGTACTCTTGACTACATGCCTGTCCACAAATCTATCTCCCTCCAAATATTGTTTAAGCTTTTGACCCAATCTTAAGTATGCTAGTTTGTCATAACAGCTTCCTAATCACCTAAGTTTTTTATTGATCGTTTACATATCATCATTATACTGGATGAGGTAGAAATTTCAGAAAAGTCACTCCCTATTCAGTCTTAGTAACATCTTGCTTGTTTTATACAGTGAAAGAAAAGTTTATGGTACAGATTGTGTCCAGTAGAAATACATTATAACCCCCTGCCTCCTCTCCTCCCTTCCTGTTTTTTTTTTCCCATTCCTTTTTTTAAAATGTATTGACTCTCTAACATGTGCCAGGCATTGTGCTAGGTTCTAGAGCACAAAAATGAAGAAAACAGCTTCTGGTTCCTTACCTCAGAGCTTATACTCCTGAAAGTAGTCTCTAGAAGTACAGAACATATAGAATAATGAAGGTATGTACTGAATACTGTTACATTATGAAACCTGGAGGAGGAGTGTCATTTATTATTTATCCAATAAATAGTTAATCTGTGTCAAGTAAGAATTAGACGCTGTGCTAGATGTTGACAGGAGGTGAGGAAGTAAAGACAGAGATTGTAGACAATTCTTTGAGGAGTTTTGTGGTGAGAAGAGCAGAGAAATTAAATCTTAAATGGGTCTAGGAAGGATGAGTTGGGTAATCAAAAGGCAGGTTTGTGTGCAGGTGGAAAAGACCCAAGAGAGGTAGAAAATTGTTAATGCAGAATAAAACAGAGGTAATTGAAGAATCAAAGTCCTTGAAAAAGAAGGAGGAAGACTGACGTAGGTCACAAGGGAAGGTGTTGACTGAGAAAGGCTAAGGAGCTGTGCTCTGATGATAACAGGAGAGAAGATAGATTCTGTAACCAGAGATAGAGGAGGAGGGGGTTGTGAAAAGATGAATCAGTTGTCAGCTGGTTGCTTCTTTTTTTGTATATAGTAAGGTCATCATCTGCTAGTGAAGGTAGCAAATTTTGAGGTACACAGAGAAGGCAAAAAAATCGTTCTAGAAAGTGAGTTTACTAGGTAGATAGATTTTCTCATAGTTTTAAGTGCTTATTTAAGATTTTGCTCTTAAATTTGAAGAGAGTCAAACTGCAAGCTTTTCTTCAGCCAGGTCCATTAGTTAATATGTGCAGTAACAGAGTAAGCCAATGGTTGGATTTAATTACTGTGGAGTTTTCCAAAGTGAGTCCATCAGAAAGAGGGGTAAGCAAAGCTGTTTGCATGGAAGTAGTTACAGTGGAGGGCCATGAAATATGAGCTAAATGAGAAGGAAAGTGAAACATCAATGAACGATTTTAAAAACACTTGTCGATTTTGTCTATTTAGGGCTTCAAGATCTTTCCTATATTATATGGGTAGGATATGGCTAATAGAGAGGTCGCTTTAACAATATCTGAAGGAGGGCGCCTGGGTGGCTCAGTGGGTTAAAGCCTCTGCCTTCGGCTCAGGTCATGATCTCAGGGTCCTGGGATCGAGGCCCATATCGGGCTCTCTGCTCAGCGGAGAGCCTGCTTCCTCCTCTCTCTCTCTGCCTGCCTCTCTGCCTACTTGTGATCTCTCTCGCTCTGTCAAAATAAATAAATTAAAAAAAAAAAAGAAATAAAAAAAACTCCCAAATAAACAATAAAAAGAAAAAATATCTGAAGGAGATCTTGAACTCAGAATTTAAAAAAAAATAGCAAAATGAAAATAGCAAAATAGAAAGTTTCTAATAAGTTCAATATTTTGTTATATGTCACATAAAATGAATTATGAATGATGGCTAATGCACGCTGATTAGCCTGCAATTTCTTCTGAGTCTAAACTGTTGATAAACTTCAACCAGTGATTTTAAGGGAATAAGTATAGGACACTATAAGGAATCTACTCTGCATTCTGATTTGTTGTTACATTTGGTCTAAGATGGCGGCTTCTTGCTTCAAAGACCTTATTCGTTACTACAGATGTTCTTATTATCTGTTCGATAACTTAGAAATGGCTCTGAGCTGATGTAACTCTCTGTCTCTCTAGTTTCTGATTTTTGGACTCATCCATGTTCTCTTTGTTCCCAGTATTTGTTCTGTAAAATCCCCACTCTTCCTCTTTTTATTACATGGGAAAAATGCATAAAGAACATCCATCAGTAGAGCAATGGAGCATTTTCCAGATAAAACAATCTAGAACAAGCACTGGCAAACTATAACCCGTGGGTTAATTCTGGTCCTACTTGCTTTTCTAAATAAAATTTTACTGGACCTAAGCATACTCATTCATTTATGTATTGTCTACGGCAGAGGTGAATAGTCATGACAGAGATATTGGTTACAAAGTCTAAATTTACTATCGGACTCTTAACAGAAAATATTTGCTGATCTCTGGTTTGGAATAGCATTCTGTATATACCTCAGGTCCAGTAGTGAAAGGTTCTGTTGGTATCTCATCCGCAGGTGACTATGGCACAGAGACAGAAAGTCAGACTCCCCAAGGACTTCTGTAACTTACCCTTGGTGCCCCTCCTTCAATGCTGTAGCCACCCTTACAGTTGACAAAGGTTGCTAGAATCCCTGCTGCTCACTCCCTGGCTGTCCCAAACATTCTTAGTGCCCTTGAGAAAGACTAAACCTGTAGGCAGAATGGCAGTTTTTCAACTGATTTGGGAGACAATGCAGATTTTGCTAGTCTTAATTCTTTAATTTTAAAATTATTGCTTTTTCCTGTGTTTTGAGGAGGGAGACATTAAGAAATTGCTTCTGCTAATCTCTCTCAGTGAGTGACAGTTTAAATCAAACAGACAAGAACTCTGGCTCTTTCCTGTGATGCAAAGTTCCCACCTCTTACCACTGCTGAATTATCCACGCATCACAAAGTGAATGGCCTTTCTGGGAGTGTGATGTTTGTTCTCACGATAGGTCTAATTCTGTGTGAAAGAACTAATTGAAAAATCAGAAGAATTTTGTCTTGACGTGCCCATGTTAATGACTACATTCATCCATTTGAATTCTGATGCACTGGGTTTTTGCTGTGGAAATTCTTATCACAATGGCCTGACTAACTTGTGCCCTACTTGTAGCTTTGATTTATGATGTGCTTCTTGTTGTTTGCCAGCTCTTTTTGAAACCGCAGAATGGAAAGAAAATGTTTTAACAATGCCACATCCAGAAGGTGATTTCTGGGCGGTTCAAATGCAGGCTTTAATCTTTCTTCCAGGTTAGCCACCCGCTTAGGCTGCTGAATAGCACTGGGGCTTCGTAGACACATTAGGGATTCTGGACAGGTTTCATCCAGACATCCTTGTGCTCCTTGCCATTCTAATAGTGGCATTTTTGTCTCTCGGTGGAATCTTCTCACATTACATTTAGGGCAAGTAATTTGTTTCTAGGCTACAGCTTCCCAAATCTGTGATCACGTGAGTTAATTGAAATTAATTTCCCAATGTATCCTTTTGGCAGTCTATGGAGAAAGAAAGCAGATCCTGCTTATTTTTTCTCTTGCGTTCCCTTGAATTTTCCTCAAGTATTTATTGCGCTGGTAAAGATGAAGATAACGGGAATCAGGGTGGCAAGGAAAGGAGTTATAAAAAGGGAAAATTGATTGCAGGACAGTGTTTTGTTCTGTTCTGTGTCATTTTTAACCATGAGTGAGTTAAAGAAAGCTGTCAAAATTCACTAGGGTTTTAGGACTGTGGGCTGAGAATTTAGGTAGTGTGTACTTTTAGTCTCTGCCATACCACATATACATGGAGTTGAGGTGTAAACTAGGGAAGGTGTTTGAAAAACATAGACTGGGGCGCCTGGGTGGCTCAGTGGGTTAAGCGTCTGCCTTCAGCTCAGGTCATGATCCCAGGGTCCCAGGGATCGAGGCCCACATCAAGCTCCCTGCTCAGAAGGGAGCCTGCTTCTCCCTCTCCTTCTGCCTCTTCCCTCTGCTCATGCTCTCTCTCACTCTCAAATACATAAATGCATCTTTAAAAAAAGAAAGAGAGAAAGAAAAAGAAAGAAAGAAAGAAAGAAAGAAAGAAAGAAAGAAAGAAAGAAAGAAAGAAAGAAAGAAAGAAAGAAAGAAAGAAAGAAAGAAAAAGAAAAAAGAAAGAGAAAAACATACAGGCTGCCATGGAAATTTTCCCTCCTTTTTTAGAGAAAAATCAACACATTTTTACTCCCTCTTTCCCTTCCCCCCTCCCTCTCTTCTTCTTCTCTCTTTCTGTCTTTGTATATGATTATGACTTAAACATCTAAACTATTTGTGGAGGTTTCCTCACTCTTCTTGGCCAGAACAAGAAACTGCCTGGCAGTAAAAGTACGGAAAGAAAGATTCACTTTATAAAATCTGAGTCAGAAAACATTTATCATAATTGGCACAATGGATAGTTTGGGATTTATGTTAGAGTTCATCTACTATTTTAAGACAGTTGTACTTTTTGATTAAAAGTTTAAGGCTATGTTCTCTCTCTCTTCTCCCTTCCTTCCTTCTCCCTTCTTTTCTTTTTCCTTTCCTTTCCTTTTTCTTCCTCCTCCATCCTCTTTCTTTCTTTCTTTCTTTCTTTCTTTCTTTCTTTCTTTCTTTCTTTCTCTTTCCATCTTTCTATAAAAACAGCTTAACTTTAATTTTAATCAAAATTAAATTAATCATAGACTTGGAAATAAGAATGTAGATTTGTGGGAAGATTTCTATGCCATAAATAGTAATTCACCTTAAGTTAGAAAGTCAAACCCAAATGAGAAAGGAAGGAAAGAAGGGATGAGCTATTACTTAAAATGTGTTTACCCAGAGAAAATGTCAGAAAATGAAATCCAAATTCTGGGCTCCCCCTGCCTTTCACTAACCACCCTGAATGTTATTTTTGTTTGTTTGCTTGTTTTAGTGTTTGGAGAATATAATCACAGAAAAAAAGTAATGGGATCCTAAGAAGACTATAACTAATGTTATAGCTATGCCTGCAAAATAATTTGATTATGGTTTATTGACATAAATGCAGTCATTCCATAATCACTGAGTGTCTACTCTGTGCCAAGTATGGAGCTACATAATAGGGATAGAAATTTGAACAAAATGATCGATCCTTTATCCTCAACAGGCTTCAAGTCTTTTTCTATGATACTGGTGAATTAATCAGAAGACCAAAATAACAAACTATTTCAGTTCTCAAAGTCAACATATCTTTCTGATCAGGCAATAATAATACAATAATTGAAACAATTAGGCAATACTTTCCTTGAAGTCAACTCAGTTTTTCACAAAGTATTATAATAGATCTAGATGTGGAGAAAAGTAGAATAATTAACATGGTATGGCACTTGAATTTTTATTGTGTGCTGAGGAGTTGAGTGTTAAATGCAAAATGTAAGCAGGTATTACAAGTACGTTAAGTAAGATTAGTGCAAGAGAAAGGTCAATGGACTGATTGAGTTTAGGGGTTTATGTAATTCCATTACCTAAGAATTCACCCTTCTGCTTCACTGAGGGCTGTCATGAGTCACTGAGAAACACAGGTCCAAATCTGAGACCTAACTCAACCATTTACTAGCTAGAGGATTTTGGAAATACAATGTCACATTGAAAGACCCTTCCCCTAGAAGGTAGATAGGATAACTAACCGCTTTATTTTTTGCTTTTCTGTAAACCGCTGGCTTTTAGGTATAAATTAGGTTATTAATCGGGTTATTAGTCGCATATTAATTGCTCTTTTGCTTTACTGTCACTGCTTGGCTTATAGAAATAATAGAGACGCCATGATGGCTTTCCTACCTTCCCCCTTCTTGTTCCCCTCTCTTGCGCGAGCGGGCCCTCAGAACCAATCAGCTTGTTCCCCCTTCCCGCCTCTCACTTCGCGCGCGCGGGTACTCAAAACCAATCAGCAAACTCCAAGTATGCCTTTTTCAAAGTTCAAATTGTCAACCAATCAGTTGCGCCCCACCCAAAACTTGTTTGTGCNTATATATGTGAGCACATTTTCTGTTTTATAGAATCGTTTATAATGCATAAATCTTCCTCTTTAATCTTTTTTTCTGTTTTCCCCTTCCCTCTAATGTTTAGTTAATTTTCCTAATTGATATCTGCTAACTTCTCCATTTCTCTTCATTATATTTGTAAGTCAAAATTTGATATTAATCGTGACCGACAGACCTAATCACAACGTTAATAATGAAAGTAAAATCGTTACTTAATGAGAATTTTGGTGCGGTGGAGATCTCAAATCATGGAAGCTTCACATATATTTCTTCCTGTTTACCCATATTTGAGTCTAATTAAAACAGCATTCCTATACACATTAGCTTTTCAATTATTATTTTTTCTTTTTTAAAAGAAATTTATTGGTATTGCAATACAATGCTTTTCATCAGTTTTTGTTATAGAAATAGAATATTTTCTAGATATTTTGAAATACTTAGAACATTTGAAGGGTTAAGTTAGCTTTACTTGCTTAACCTGGGAACCAACCTCTACTCTCTCAGCATTTTGCTTACTTCTATTACAGGATTTAGTACACTTGTTTTGTTAAGTTGAATATTCATTTTCTTTCTTCTTTACTTTAAAACTTATCCAGGATAGGAATTAAGTTCCATTCTATCTATATCATCAGCACCAATCCTGATGCCTAACAATTATGTCCAATAATGTTTACACAATAAACTATTTGCATTGAAAATGTAACATTTATCCGTATGTAGCTTTTCAATGATGTTTTTAAAAAGTAGTTTTATAAAGAGAGGACTTTCTATGGTTATTGTATATTTGTGGATTTTCACATATGATAATCGGATTAGATTTATCAATGTCCCTTGAATTCTTCTTGTGTTTACCAGAAGCAATAGGGATTTACAGTGATATATTCACAATATCAAAAAGAGTCAACTTCGTTAGCAGCAATCTTGAGCATTTGCATAGATTATTTTAGTACTATGGTAGAAACACCATATAATAAACTTTGGTTGTATGAGAATTTTGAAGTAAAATCTATAAAAATCCTAGGCCGTAAACTTTATTAAATGATAAAATAGTTTATTTGAATAGGGGCTCCTGTGTGGCTCAGTTGGTTAAGCATCTGACTCTCGATTTCAGCTCAGGTTTCAGGGTCATAAGGTCGAGCCTTGTGGTGGGTTCTATCCTCAGGGCAGAGTCTGCTTGAGATGCTTTTTTAACCCCTTCCCCTCTGCCCCTCCTTCCACACTCTTTCTTTTGCTCTCTAAAATAAATACATAAAATCTTAAAATTGTTTTAAAGTTTATTTGAATAACTAAAAAAAACAAAATGTATCAGGAGAAATAAATCCTCTTTGTTGTATAGATACTAATTCTGTTCAAAGTATTTGACAATATAATACAATCCAAAGGAATATTTTAACATGACTTTGGTGAGGGTTGGCTTTACAAAGTTATTTAAAAGTTTATTTGAAATAATAAATGAATAAAATAACCAAAAAAATTAACTGTGTAATAAGGTGGTGGGTGAATAGACAGTAAAACATATAATAAATCAAAAAAAATCACTAGAATAGATTAGTACTATTTTATAAAACAAATGGGAAAATATCATTATAGAGTGCTACTATAAAAACAAACAAAATAAAATAAAACATACCATAGAATCCTGAAATTAGCACAAGTATGGGCAGCATATAATAATGCTTATGCTAGTGCATAATAAAAACATGCTTCAAATTAAAGGGAAAGTTGTGTATTACTCAGGACCAAGTCTCTTTTTCAAAAAAATTACAATAAACATAATGGAAAACTAGTAAAAATGATTTTCGAATATATGATAGCAAAGAATTAATGTTTTAATATATAGGAGCTTTATCAATCAGTAAGAAAGAGATAAATGTACTAACAGATGAATAGGTAGGGACAGCACAGGAATTTCTAACAGAAGAAATACAAAGATGCCATAGACTCATAGAAAAATGTCAACTACACTAATATCCAATATATAAAAAGTAAATCAATTGTTATTTTATATATACTAAGGTTAACAACAATTTTTTAAAAATTAATCAATTATGGAGCATCTGACTCTTGATTTCAGCTCAGGTCATGATCTCAGGGTCTGGGGATTGAGCCCCACATGGGGCTCCCTGCTCAGTGGGGAATCAGCTTCACCCTATGCCCCTCTGCCACCTCTTGCTCTCTCTCTCTCTCAAATATGTAAATAAATAAAAATCTAAAAAAAAAATAAATCGATTTTGAGTTACTTTGCATATATGTGGAGAATATGTTTGCTGAGTATCTAAATATCATGGGAAATTTTAACTCTACCATTTCTTGTAGCTCACAAACAAATATGACAAACAAAAATAATTTTAAAATGTAGTATCGATACAAATAAAAATATGGTTTCTTTTTTTTTTTGGAGAGAAAATTAGTAGTATTTACCAAAATCCCCAGAAGTAAGCACTCCATTACCCTCCCAAAGTTACATTCCTAGGAATCTTTCTTAAGGAACTAATTGAGGAGGAAGGCAAATATTTACCTAACAAGATATTTTACAGAGCATTGTTTATAATGGAGAAAAATAGAATTTAGTTAAATGACTCTCCACAGAGGGATTAAACAAATGATGATAAAATCTACAATGGAAACCATATATTCACTTACAACCACATCATAAAAGAACATTTAATTATATGAGTATGTCTATGTCTGTGTATGATGTATGTACCATGCAGTATGTATGATATAATACAATTTTTTCAAGAGGCTTCATTAATTGAGAAAAAAGCAAATATAATATACATTTGCAGATGGCTCCCTTCATCACTGGCCTTGATGCTATAGTCAAAATAGCTGTTAAGTGCAGATGCTCCATCTTACCCATGTACTTTTCAGGCATTCCTTTAACCACAGAACCTAATCTATCTCTACATATTCTACTCCTTGATGATGAAGTAAGCACGTGTCTAGGAAACCAGTACCCACATGGGTTAATCTCTTAGGCATGACCATCATTCCCATACATTTGCTTTGACTTAGTCTTTAAAAATGTTTTGGAGAAATTTGAATTTCTCCATAAATCACCTGGAGAGACAACAAAATTAAGCAGTTTAGATGCCATTAACCGAAATCTATTTAAATTATTGCTCATTACTTAAATGAGAGTAATAAGGCCCAAAAGCATAAGGCATTGAACAAAAAACATTTGAGAAGGTGATAAAGTAAGAAAAACATAAAAAAAATGCAACATCTTTGCTTTACTTCATAGAATTTTGTCTCAATGTCAACAAACTGTGACAGGATATAATTTTGGTGAAGTTTCCAAGGTTACTATTTTTTTGGTCATTCATGAAAACCAGGGCTCTATTTAGTGGGTATCATTTCATAAATGAGCATCATAATTTTTACAGTTCATTATTTGGCCTGGCATGGCATTATTTACGATTCATTACTTAGTGACTTGGCTGAAGAATGTAATATATCCGGTAGTTTCAGTTTGAAATCACTCAGATTATTTAGTATAGCCAAAACAGGTGTTTTTCTAACATTTGTAACCTCTAGATCTTACATTTCCTTGTTAAGAGTCTATTGAGTGCCTACTACAAAAAGTAAAGTACTGTACTTCTCCAATGCTGGACATCTACCTATCCATTCTTAGAGGCACCAGGCTGGCTCAGTTGGTAGAGCATGCAACTCTTGATCTCAGAGTTTTAGTTTTGAGTCCCACATGGGTAGAGAGATTACTGAAAAATGAAATCTTTAAAAAAAATTAACATCCTCAATTCCATGAAAATTAGGGCACTTTGTGGAGGGAGATGCTGCAACATCTCCTCAATGAAAACCATCAATTGGCTCTAAATCAGAAAAAAAAAAAATCTCTCCATTTAATTAGTGATGGCTCTGGATTTTTCTTCATTGATTTTTATATGGAAAATGCTCTCACTGAGCTAATCTAAAGCCAAGTATGTGATGTAAGAGGCTTTTATTGCTTTGACTTTGTAGTAATATGAGGAAAGAACAGCTACTTCTGAATTCTGAAGGAGGCAGTATATAAGCTTCCCTAAACACATATGATGTTTCCTGTTAAAATGGAAATGTGCTTAGTCTGAAGTCAGGTAATGATGGCGGTACATATGTTGTCAGCTGGCACTGAATCACACAGTTTTCTCTTTTTAAAAAAGATCTTCCCCCCAAAATTAAAAAATAAAATAAAAATAAAAAAGATCTTCCCATCCAAAGGCTGAGAGGTCACACAAAATTTACAAAGCATCTACTATGTGCCAGGAACACTGGACAAGGAACTGACAATGCAGACATGAAGGAGAAGATCCCTATTCAAAAGAAGTTCTTATAAAGCTGGAGAGATAAAATAAGTAATCTTGATAATGAGGTTTTTTTTGTTCTATTATAGATATGAAAATAGAAGAGATTCTTCTACCCGGGAAGGGCTTGAGACATCTCCACTGAGTTGCTGAAGAAATTGGGGGAAGGGAATGGAAAGAACTGGCATGTCAGGCTACAGGAATCACATGAGCAAAACCACCAGTGAAAAGTTCTACCTGGTAGAAAGTAAACGCTCTGCAAGGCTCACCCAAAGTAAATAGCAGTGAAACCAAAGACAATCCTATAGTTGCCAGAGGTGTCTGGAAAAGACTATGTTTAATCTTCCCTGTTATGAATCGGCTGTATTTGCTTGTTTCTGTTGCTGAGTTCCTCTGGAGGGTTGGAAAATCTTTCATGCGTATCAAATGTTTTTCTCCAGGTTTCCATTCCCCCACTTTAGTACTGCATTTCTGGGGATGGTTGCTGGTTTAAGTTGTCTTTCCTGCTCAATGGTGTTTTCTCTCCTATCTTTGCTCAAGGTTGTGCCAACTACAGTCCTGCTGCTTCTTAATTATATTCTTAATCTCTACAGGCTTATAACAGAAAGTCTTTGGCTCTGGGCTGCAAGAAGAGAGAATGTAAGAGCAGCAAATAATACACAAAATGAAACCATTCATAATTGTTTAAAAATGGGAAAGCTAGCAGCTGCTCAATTCCAATTATTTCTGTTATCTGTAGAATTTCTTACTGAAGGCAAGAATAATCACTGTACTCAGCAGCTTGGGAAATCCACTCTTATATAAAACACAGGCTCCACAAAACTGCAAAATTACAGGAAGTTTAGATGTACATGAACACGGGGAAAAACTGAGACTAGGGGAAAAACTGTGTCTGAGATTGCCTTAAAATAGTAATATGTCCAGAGGGCTTTTAGTATTCACAGATATTCGTTCATCCCTGCATTGTGTTACTGAAGATTTTATGAGCCCCACTTCATAGATGAGGAAACTAAAGCACTCAGCATGTTCAAGTTCATATAGTAATTCAGCAGCTGAGATCAAGAGCAGAATTCTGATTTTCCAGTTCCCAGGCTCATGATTTATTCCCCTGTGTCACAGCTCTGGGTTTTCCCACACTGTGACCTACCAGATGGCAGCCACAGCTGAAGCCAATGTCTGAATATTCTCCTGTTATGGCTCTTTACTTACATAAATGTAATGTGATATTGTCGTTTCCCTTATTAATATGGATGCTGTCTCTGTTGGGAACATCTCTTTTTATCCATATTCCAGGGATACTTTTCTAGTAAGATACAATGTCCTGTAATCCTGGGCTTTCAGATGGGATACTCCCTTGAAAATTTATTTTTCAATTTTCTATGACAGATATTTGCCATTGCTTTCCTTTTATGGGCTAGCCTCGGTGAATCTATGTCACAGAGTTCGTTTGTTTTGTCTGTTTCAGTAAATATAAGACGATTCTTATTCAGCTTTTTCAAATACTTTACCTACTTTGTGGTATTGGACTGTGTGTTTTATTCCTATGCTTCCCCCTTCCATCCAGCCACTAGCCTTTATCCACCCATCCCCACATCCACCTATCCCTTCCTTTAGCCGAATACTCACTCCGAAGTGCTTTCCGTGTGCGAGGCACTATTGTGGATGCGATGAAGAAGATAAAGATTCAGCCACCAAATTCTTTATTGCATAAGCTTACAGTCTGATAGATTAGTCAGGACACTCATTTATTAAATTATTCACTCATTCCACAATTTTTTGGTGAGCAGCTGGTACCTAAGTCCCATGCTAGATAATAGAGAACTAAATAAATACTGCCTTTCTCGATCATAGACTCTATGAACGAGTGAGGAGCTATTGTATTATTGCTAAGTTAAAATAGGAAGAGTATTAAGGGGCTACATGGGAGCAACACGTCCTGTGGAGACAGAAAGTCTTCTTGAAGGAATTACCTGATACCTCAAACATGACTATGAGTTAGCTAAGTAGCGGGAAAAAAAGAGTGGTCTAGGAAGAAGAAACATAAACGTCCTGAAGAGAAAAAAAAAAGCTTATCACATTTGGAGTCTCACCAAAGTTTAATAAGACTGTTTTGGGAGTGTGAAGAAGGGGACTGGTGAGAAATAGACTTCTAGTAGAGAAGTGTAGAATAAATGGATGCATCTTGCAGTACAGACTACTGAAGATATTAGAGCTTTTTAAATATTCTTGGGTGTTTGTTTTTAAAACCTTCTCCATCTCTTTGGTAAAGAAAAGATTAGACCAGCAGTTCTCCAAATATTCTCAGGACCAGCAGAATGAGTATCTCCTGGGAACCTTTAAAAATACAAGTTCTTGGACTCTACCCCGGAGCTACTGAATCAAAAACTATGGAGATGGGGACTCACTACACGTGGTTTCACAATCTTTTCAGGTGATTCCACCTGAACTTGAACTTGTGCACTCAAGTTAGAGAACCACTAAAGTAGAACAAGATTGGAGGAAGAGATTGTTTAAGAAATTGGCACAATAACCTATGTAAGATTACACAAACAATTACGATGTGAGCTAAAAGATTCAGATGTCATGGCAGAGGTACAGAACAACTGCCACATTTATTCAGAAGAACAGGTGAGGCTATAAGATAGGATTTTTAGGGAAAAGGTCATTTGAGCTGAACCTGTGGGCTTTAACTCTTAATTTACTATCCTATGTATTACTTTTTTTTCTAACTGTATTTCTGATCATAGTTTTGAAAAAAATTGTCACACTACTACCTTTATATATGACTATGGAGCAATCCATCTTATTAGCTAATAATTTCTCACTAAGTATTGTATCACAAAAAACTTTAGACTCAATTGACTCAAATACTTGCATACAATATTGATAAAACTCACCCAATAAAAAGGAACACTTCGTGGGCCATTTTTAATACTGGACCCTTTTTTTTAATTGTTCATATATAATCTAAAAATGATAAGTTTTTTGGCTTATAAAATTACATACACATACACACACAGGTTTGTGTGTGTATATGTATATATAATATTTTTGTTTTTAGAATTTGCTGGATATTTATATATGTTTGCTAGAGAAATTAGCTGTAACATAACTTGAACATAGAATTATGTCTGTTTTCTTTTTTCTTCCCTTCCTGCCTCCTTTCCTTCTCTCATTCTTGCTGTCTCTTTGAGCTGTGACCAATTAGATCATAAATCCTTAAGGAGAAGCTAGTTTCTTTTGACCAAGGAGAAGCCCAGAATTGGTGCAAAGTCATAATTAATATTGCATGCTATTCTTTTTGTCTATAGTCAAATGGAAACTTTGCAAAATTTGCTTTTCTTTACATTCACGTATTTTCTAGCTGGTCTGCCAAAATAGGATCTACTTTTTTGTTTTTTATTCCATCGACTAAGCACTTATTTTAATAAACATTTCTGACATTTTTTAATGCCTCGCTATACTTGATTTGTTATAAGTAGCATTTGCAATATTTAACTCTAGAAATAGTGATACTAAGGCTTTGGCGGTCCAACACAAAAAAAACCCTGGAACTTAATTTTTGTATATGTTTCATATGTATGTATTTAATTTTCTTTCAATATAAATGTTCTTGTATAAAATAAGGCCAGTGTAAAATGTTCAGAAAAATCCTGTAAGGATTAATCCTAAGAAAGCTGAACAAAGAATGAACTTTGCCAAGTCTTTTAAAAAGCCAGCTGTATGCATCTGCTTGTTAGCATGTAGCATTATTCTAAGCTGGGAATTGTGTACACTTCACAGTATACATGGGCCATTTGTTCTGGGAACATATTTTGTGACTGCCAAAACTAAACAGAGTGAGCCAGTTCCCGTGAGAGGAACATGATGGTCCTGAAACAAAAGGGGAAAAACTGTAAATAGAGGACAATTCTCATTGTTAGGGTGGGAAATGAACTCGGAACAGAAGAAAAAATATGAATCGAACCAGTTAAACTATTTTCAAAACTTTTTTTTCAAAACTTTTGAATTTAATGATTATTAATAATGACAAAATATTGCAGGGTACTATTTCTATTTTAGTAAACACCTTGCTAAAAAACATGTTTATGGCATTTTAAAAATGGTGTATGACATTCAATGATGTAGTATACCAGACTATGTTCTGAATAAAAATCTTACTATTCAGTTTAAAACTTAAATTAAAACTTTGAATTGCTCATTTATGCTAAATATAGAATTAATCTTGGATTACTTTTTATTACATATTGGTTAAGATTAGGTTCAGACGATTACAACAAAAACAAACAAATGATAACAGAAAGACCCAGGCCGCTGAGGCCTAAAGAGAGAAAAGCCTAGATAGGGCGTCTGAAGTAATCAGCCCATGGCTGGATGTGGCAGCTCCGTTAGGTCTTTGGGACCTCAGACTTCATTCAGGCTCTAGGCATGGCTGTCCCTCAAGTGTTATTCTCCCTCCTCAAGAAGCCAATGGAACTCATAAATCATCCCAGACAACAGGATGGAAGAAGCTAGAAATAAAGATACCTTCCCCTTGTCTTAAGAAAATATTTTCATGCTACCTTTTCCAGAAGCATATACTTTACATAGCTGCACTCATATTATATATGGAATGTTGTGTTTTTTTAATCCATTAATTTTTTCATACCCACAATTCTCACTACAATTGCCCCTTCACACTCTTTTGAATGGGTGTCCCTAATTATTTCTTACTCCTTATTCTTTGACATTTTTGTGGTCTGTTTTCACTTGTATAAATAAAATGAAATGTTTTCATACAGAGTTGTCCTATGTGTTATTTTCAAATGGGTGAATCTTACAAAATGGGAATAATAGAACAAAGTATGCAAACATTTTCATAGTATGCTACTTGAAATATATTGCCAAGTTATTTTTCAAAAGGATAGTGTCAATTTACTTTCCTATCAGCTAAGTATGATTAACTTTACCATTGTTAGGATGCTCCCCAAGAACATTAGATGTTATAGTTTTTAATGGTCAGTTTAATTGGTGAAAAATTGTGTCAGCTGCTTTTTTCTTATTCTATTTATTGCTTCTTATTGAAATTACAGGCTTTTCAACATGTTGGTTTATTAAGTGCACTTTCTCTTGAGGGAATTGACTAATTATATTTTTTATCTAATCACTGAAGTAATTTTTCCAATTTTACAATAAATATATATTTAAAAATACAACTTTTTTCATGTTTGTTGTAAATATTTTTCTAGATATCTTTACCATTTAAAAAATTTTACAATAGTTTAGAATTTTTATATAGCTAAAGGTTTACTTTAGCATTTCTTGTATCGCTTTTATGCTTAGGAAACTTAGGTATTTTCAGCTTACATTTTTGATTGCTCTTCCCTCAGACAGTTGATGAGTACTTATCTTTTTTCTATGGCACTTTAGATTATATGGAATTTTGTTGTGTAGTGTATAATGTGGATCACATTGCTTTATCTACTTGCTATTGGGTTGACTTTGCAACCTTTAGAAAACATTTTAATTTTAATATTCCCTGTTATTTTCTTATAGCATATTCCTCACACATTAAATGTTTATGCAGAATTGAGTCTATTTGGGACTTTATGATCTGAGTTCTTTGTGACTGTTCATGTATAAACACTTCACCTTCAATTAGAATTGTTTAAATCATGCGCTCACTCATTGTTCATTCTTGATTCATTTATTTATTCAACGAGTATTAACTGAATGTCTTCTTTGTAAGCTAATGGTAGGTATAAAGTGGTAGCTAAGAAACAGTTTTGATTTTATAGAAGTTACATATTTTCAAGTGAATAATTTAAATATACAGATCACAATTCACGGGACAAGACCTTGAACAAAGAGTGTCATGTCGTAGAAGCTCAGCATTTACAAATCAATTTTCCATGTATTATGTTTGGGAAAAAAAATAAAAAGATGTCTCATCATTAGAAAATGTCTATCATGGATTTCCACTCTGATGACGGAACAATAGGAACAATGATTGAAGAAAAAAACACTTGTCTCACTGACAACATGCAGAACAAGTACTTTCATTTTACTAATAAAGATGATGGAGTTGAACTAATCAACCAAGGACTCAGATGATTGAACTGTTTTTCCTCATCATATCCCATAGTGACAGTGACCCCGTTCCTGAAATGTGTCAAAGAGTCACTGTTGCATTGATGGCAGCCTTGGAAGGTTTCCTCAGGGTCCCCCCAAAATATGTTTTCTCTTCCCTGTGCTAATTCCTTCTAATCACTCATATTCCTTGGACTTGATCTAATTTGACTGTTGCCTCCTTGTCTGATTATAAATGGAAACCCCTCTAAATAGTTTCAGATAGACTACCTGGAAGAGGAGAATTTAAGGATAATTGTTAGAAGTGAGGTGGGGAGGGGTTGGGGGTGGGTAACTGGTGACAGGCATTAAGGAGAACACATGATGTAACGAGTACTGGGTATTATATTCAACTGATGAATAACTAAGCTCTACTTCTGAAACTAATGATATGCTATATGTTAATTAACTGAATTTAAATAAAATTAAATTAAAAAAAGTGAGGGCATGTGGTTGTTCCACAATATCACGTGTAGAGTACTAACAATTTGTTTCAAGCTTAGGGAGAGAATGAATTAATTTTGCTTATTATCTTTGATGAGTGGATAGTAGAACAAATATACCAATAACAAATTCTTATTTTTTTTTTAAGATTTTATTTATTTACTTGACACAGAGAGAGAGATTACAAGTAGGCAGAGAGGCAGGCAGAGAGACAGGGAGAGGAGGAAGCAGGCTCCCCGCTGAGCAGAGAGCCGATGCGGGCCTCGATCCCAGGACCCTGAGATCATGACCTGAGCCGAAAGCAGAGGCTTTAACCCACTGAGCCACCCAGGCGCCCACAAATTCTTATTTTTTAAGTGAATTTTTATCTTAGGAAATTTTAAAAATTGTACCATCCATAGTTACTGTAGATAATCAGAAAATATTGTTAAACGGAAATGGAGAAATTATTATAATTGGCCCAACTTTTATAGTTGACCATTTGGGGTTTTTGTTGTTTTTTTTTTCTTAAGATTTTACTCATTCATTTAAGATAGAAAGAGAACACAAATGGGGTGAAGGGCAGAAGGAGAAGCAGACTCCCCACCGAGCAGGGAGCCCAATGCAGGGCTTGACCTTAAGACTCTCATGATCTGAGCTAAAGGTAGACGCTTAATGAACTGAGCCTGAGCCACCCCGGCGCCCCCATTTGGTCTTATGTTTTAAAATCACTAAAATGTGTGCTATTCTAATGAACAAATCCCACCTCTAGGAATATTTTCTAAGGCAATATTAATAGGTATGCAAATATTTATTTATAAGATTTTTATTAAACTTTTATAAAAAATGCACAAAAATGGCTACATATTTAAATTGTTTCATTTAACAATGAAGCAATATGATGATGTTAAAACGACAATCTGGAAATATATATATTACTGGTAAGGAAGGGTCTTTATGTTTTATTTTTATTTTAGCTGTTGGCAACTTGCAAACACTTAAGTAACAATTGTTATACATATATGGAGGAAGTGTCTAAAACATATACACCAAAATATGTATGCCAAAAATAATTCATTCTGAGCAACTGCATTACAGAAGATCCTATTTTTTCATTTCTAGCAGTTCTCTAAATTACATAGTGATCAACACTGCATGCAGATCAAGTTTCTTTTTATTCATGTTCGCTGAGTATGGGACAAAGTTGCTCTTATAAGTGACCAGTAAGGCTTAGAAAAACATAAAATGATCACAATTTCTTTGAACCAACATTTAAAAATACTTTCAATTTTTATTAATTCTATTTTTATTAGCTTTTCTTAATGGTATACATTTGATGATTAGGAAAGTGATATACTATCTAAATGATTATGAATCATAGAGGGTGATTAAGCCAGTCTATATTAGGGCATGAGAGTGCTGGTATTAAAAATTATTGGCTTTTGGGGCACCTGTGTGGCTCAGTGGGTTAAAGCCTCTGCTTTCGGCTCAGGTCATGATCTCAGGGTCCTGGGATCGAGGCCTGCATCGGGCTCCCTGCTCGGCAGGGAGCCTGCTTCCTCCTCTCTCTCTGCCTGCCTCTCTGCCTCCTTGTGATCTCTCTCCCTCTGTGAAATAAATAAATAAAATCTTTAAAAAAAATTATTGGCTTTTGGATCCTGTCCCTTTAAAAATGACTACATGATGCATTTAATTACTCAATAACACTTTTCTCTGAATGTTGATAAATGCTAATTCATTGGACTGTGGTCTTTGTATAAAATGCAGCATTATAACTTCAGACTAAGAAAAAATAAGAAACAGAAAACCTGTTCCTTGGGAATTCCCATTGGCCAGGTATGTCTACTAAGCATTTGGCTCAGAAATGTTTGAAATCACACCAGTACATATCACAATGTAGATATGCAGCTGTTAGCCCTATATCTATAAAAGAAGAATGCCTCTCTGGGAGTAAAGTGTTATACATTCAAATTAGTTTATCCAGTGTTCAATCTCACTTTTATTTTTATATCAGTGAAAAGCAATTTTGAGAACAATGAGCTATTTTGTTGTATTTTTATCAGTTTAGCTTGACTGAAACTATACTTAACTTTATAATCAAATTTATCTCATTGAATTTTTAAAGGTAGAATTTGGTACATAAATTATTAAAATCCATAGAATTTTCAACTGGCCACTCTGTCAACTAAAATTTTTCTTTAAGAATGACACCATTTTTCCTAAGGACTCTGTAAGTGAGATAAGGCAGTAGAGTGTTTTTCCCCAAATTCTGTTCCTGTGCTTATATAAAGTATCTAGATTTGCCTCCTGTTTCATTTAAAATGCATTTCCATTGAGGTGTTGAGATAACCTGGATCAGTCTCAATCAGATAAGGCAGATGGAATTTTAAAAATGTTTATAGTGTTTATTTATGCTACTAAAGCACCTTTGCAATTTCAAAACTGGATTTGTAAGCTAGGTGCTACAACCACAGCCCATCTCATCAATATGCTCTCACCCTTATTGAACTGTTTATCTGGGGAATACTGCTAATTTATCACCCTTTGGACAACTGGCAGCTCTCCATGTAAAGAAAGATCCTGTGTGAGGTGATGGTGGAGGTGGAGGAGAGGGAAGTTCAGCTGTAGGAGACTCAGATTTATGCTACTTTTGACTCTGTATGATGTGTACAATCTAAAAAATTTGCTGGTCTGGCACCATAGCTATTTATTCAGAGCACAGATGATGGGAACCTGGCAGGCTGTGCAGGAAATAGGCAGCTGAGAAGAGGGGGCGTGAAGGCTCCCAACCTGGCGTTGCTGAGTGGTGTCCTCACATCCAGAGAGCCCAGCACAGGGGATTACAGCCCTCCGCCAGGCAGATGGGATCTGTTAGCCTCCGTGGACTCCAACAATAGACCACAAAGGAAGGCTGCCTCTGTGTTCCCAGACAGTGAATGAGATGACTGCTAGGGCTGCAGGCCCTGGGTGATTTGTAAAGCAGAAGGGAGGGATATCTTTAACACCGCTCAACTCAGACTTCTGCCATCATCTTGGGCTAGAAGCTGTGAATTTGTGCAATTCTTTCTCATTTTGCTCTCCCCTGTCCTCAATTTCTACAAAAAAAAAAAATTGATCTCATAGATATTTTCATTTGTTCATCCATTTATTCTTTCCTGAACACTTACTGAGTAGCCAAGCTATACTAGGTAAAATACTAGCTCTAGGGGACAAAACAGTCTGCCTCGCAATCTAGTAAAGAAAACAAACATATAAAAACACAATAAAAAATAGAGAAAATGCAATTAAGTTCTACTGACTCCAAACCCGATGTTCCCTAGAAGCCCTAACTATACCCCTCAGCCTGTGTTTTACTTCTTCGTCAGCAACGATGTAGAGTGAAGTGTTAGTGGCTCCTGGTCATTAAGCAGTTTCCTTGGAACAGCCTACATTTTCCTGACCATTGCTTGAGAAAATAGTTACTTGACAAGTTTTATTTTTCATTTTAATATTTAGAAGCTTGTAAAAGAAAGTTGAAATATGTCATAATCATAGACACAAATTAACATACAAATAATGGAGGACATCATTCCCCTAATTTTAGAGATGTACCTTGTTACATGAGCATCAGAGTCAGAAAAGGATGACATTTCCCATTAGAGAAGATAGGACAGTTGTGCATGAGGAGTGGATGGAAAGCCATGGAAGAGAGTGTGCATGGGAGTTGCACACGGAGTTTGGGTGCAATCTTAGCTCCTAAGAAATAAACTTTGCAGACGGAAGAAATGTCTCCAGATGAATTTTACAAAGTCAGGCTGAATTAAGTGCCTTATAAATCCTTCAAATTTCTCCCAAAGGAAAACCCACAGTAAAGATATATATGATTGTTCAAACTTGTTGGACAGACATTTCCTTTCTGTAAATCAGCACAGATATTAGGTTACAGGTCTGCTGAGCTCTACGCCGTGACGCAGACCCTGATGATGTTCTATTGCCTGGGAAGAACGATGGTTTGGAAGTTAGGACACTTGAGTCACACACCAAATTCTGAGTAAGCCATTTTCTCTTCCTGGGTTTGTATTCTCATTAGAGGTAGGTCTTTAAAATCTCTAAAGACAATTTCAGTTGTCACAGATAAGGAGAAGAATGATTGCTAAGGAACTTAGGTCAGGGCTTCTCTGCTGTGTGTGTTCTCTAATTTTAATCTTTTGAAATGTTCTCCTTATAAGCAGCATATCGGCACAGGAAGCACCCAAATGGAATCTTTGCCCATGTGCCCCGGAAGCTAGGAATGGCCAGCTGAATAGCCATTTGTTCATTACGAAATTCCAGCAGGAAGACAGGACAGCCGGGGGGGAAGACAGCCTCTCCTCTAGGAATGTGGAAAGAACACAAACAAGAAAAAAACTTGAGCCTAGTCTGCTTTCCCCTGACCTTGTATTATTATCCCCATCACATACATTGCCACTATGACAGTAACAATATTCTTCATAGAAACTGTACTAAGCCAGTCTCAGGTTGCCATGAAAATTGAAAGATTTCAGATATAACAAAAGAGACTCGCGTTCACTGAGAGCCCATGTTACGACGGACACCATTTTAGCCATTTATTCTGTAAGATGCTTTACTAACATTTCATTTAATCCTTCAAATTACTGAGTCCATGAAATAGGAGACATGTATCCATATTTTGACAGATGAGGACACAGCCTAAAGCCCCAGGGCTTCTAAGGTCAGAAATAATATAGTAAGGCTACCTCCTGACCCTCAAGCCTATGTTTATTTGTTTGTTTGTTTGTTTCCATTCCAGTGCTCTTCACATAATAAAGTTACCTTGTTAGTACCTGTGGTATCACAGAGACTATGAGCTAAATAAAGGAAAAGTTCATTAGGATGCTATAGGGATTAAAACTATTATGCACCTATCAGTCAGATATTATAGTTTGCTTGATGAAATGGCACATTTTCTTTATGGAACAATAAGAATAATCTATTGTTATGCAGTCATATATATATATGTTTATTGAATAAAAATAAGATTTTCATGTTGGGCACATGTAAAGTTATTTGAGAGTTATTCTTGAACTTATTCCAACTTATTATCCTAAACGAACCCATAGTTATTCTTATTATTTTTTAAAGATTTTATTCATTTATATTTGAGAGAGAGAAAGAGTACAAGGGTGAGTGGGTGAGATGAGGTGGGCAGAGGGAGAGGAAGAAGCAGGCCCCCCATCAAGCAGGAGGGACCCCAGGATCATGACCTGAGCCCAAGGCAGATGCTTAACTGACTGAACTACCTAGGTGCCCCTCCACAGTTATTATTTTTAAAACCATACAATCCAATAAATAAGTATATAGAGTGGTTTCTTCCATCATTGGGCTTTGAGTTGGAAGAGTGACAAACCTCTCTATGTCTCTAAGACTTAGCCCTGGAATCCTGGTGATAAATATTTTATTTTCTTAAAGGTAGAGGTGATAGTAAGGGTAAGAATGTATATATTTTATATCATTTTCTCTTAAATATATTTAAAACAATGTCCATTGAAAACAATACGCTTGATGAATAGTATCTTACATTAGGCAATTGGTTTAACAGTTTTAAGAGTAGGCTACAAGCCTGGTCAGGCTTCCTGGGTTTAAATCCCAGCTCTGCAATTTACCAGCTGCATGATCTTAGGCAAGCCTCAGTGATCCTTACTCAGTGATACGGGTTGATAACTGAACCAACTTCTCGGTATTTTTGTGAGGATAAAATGATGGATGCGATCTCTTCAGCTAAGTGACTAAAACATAGTCAGTGTCAATAAATATTTAATGTGAAATAAATAAATATTTAAGTGAAAAAAATAGCTTGAGATTCACTAATGCCCACAGAAATGTCTCTTACTACTTAGCAATAAAGATATAGAGAAGAATATTTTTAGATTGATCCAAAAGATCATATACTCTCTGTATTTCTCTGAACCCCATTTCTGAAAAAGAAACCATGGCAAGAAGAAGAAAAAGGGATTAAAGCATACTTCAGGGAATCATATACTTTCTCATTACTATTCCATTCTCACTGCTTCCTAATTCAGTCTCTATGTTGAACTGAAACCCCAAGCCTCCTCCAATCTTTTGATCAACTCAGAGTTTAATCCTTCCATTTTAGCTGGATTTGCACTAAGAAGAGACCGTTGAATTATAGAAGACAACTCAATCTTCACTAAACATTAATGTCTTTGATTTTTGGTTTTCTTTTCTTTTCTTTTTTTTTTAATTTCAGGGAATCCTCATGTCAAAATATCTTTCTGGAATTTATGAGAGAATAAAAAATAATATCTGAAAGAAAGATTCTCTGTCAAAAGTGATGCGGAGGTAAGTAAAACTTCATGAACAAAAACAAACTACCATGCTTTTGTGTTAGATGTAAAATACTGTCATTATCCTTTTTATAAGAACCTCACTTTTGGCAATGAGGAAATAAAGTACCCAAGAAAACATTTTCCTGACTAGAGCCTTTTATATATTATATAAATAAATATATTGCCCCTTTCCTGTCCTTCTCCACCAGTGTTAAACAATGGCCACTTAGAAAGGAAATGATGTCAACACCCTACTGATAAAAATCAAACTGCACTGGAGAAAACACAGTGAAATACAGAAGAAAAAAAAAATAAAACAAAACAAAAAACCCACAGCTTTATAACCTCTGTAGTTTGTCGTGGTAACTCCATGAAGAGCAGTCAATTATTAAATTTAAAGCACACTTCCACTATATCCCCACCTAACTTCCACTATATCCCCACCTAATTTGAGTTTATTATGGTTGTACAGCTTTAATATATGCATTTTTCAGCAAAAACAACAAAGAAATCCAAAGGAATAGGTAAAAATAAGTTGTCTCTGGCAAACAGAATTTATAGCCTTAAATGTATGTAACTCTCTTTTGATTAAATCTTAAAATTTGACTGGCATCCCAACCCCATTCATAGCTATCCATTCTGGGAAAGGCTATTTCAGCAGAGTTTATAGAATGATTGTGGGGAATATCTTGAAGACCATTTATCAATTTAATGATACTGAATAAGTGCTTGGCAGAACATTCAGACTGGATAAAAGATAGTATAAAATATGTGAAGAATGATCCCATACCTGTAGCAAATTTGCGGTGCTCGAATTTAATGTGTTGCAAATCAACCTCATTCTCAAGAAAGTGATTTCTCCCACGGATGTTCTAGTTCTTCCTGAAGAAGCATATATCTGGATGACCTGTTTGTCAGCCTGAAGAACCATGAAGGTCAAAGATCTTTTTAGTCTTTTAAATTAGTATCTTGCTCCTCTCCAAATTAACTGCTCTTGTACTAATTACTTAGAAGGATAAACTATTATAATAGTACTCGGTTTTATATATTTTTCCATCAGCATTAACCAGATGTGTGGATTATAGGAAGCCCTCCATTGCATCTGCATTTAAATATTTAAAACCTTTTATATAAGTCCTATAACAAAGCAGAGCTAATCCTGGTAGTCACTGCTGCCTTTCAGATAAGACAATGATGTCCTAAACTGTACCGCAGTGCTCTGAAGGGAGGAGAAGGATATTGTTTAAAATGGATGGTGTCATCAAATCACCAGAAGCAAGATGCCACAACCCACTCCAACTCCCAAATGTCCAAAGGAAATGTGAAATGTTTTCCATGCCAGAACTCTCAGTTCTTTATTTCCCCTGATATCAAAGGTCTTATTTTAATCAATGACCAGGCAGTAATGGAGGACTCCATCACCATCACAATTTGAGAACTCAAGGAAACAATAAAGCTGAAAAGATTACCCTCTACGGAGATCCATGTGCTCCTTTCACAAAATCCTCTTCTTTCCAGCAGTCCCAGGTTGCACAGAGTCTAACGTCACAAGTTCTCAAGGAAAAAATAGAGTGGAATATTATCCTTGAAATGACCTTGGAAATTCCTCAGCTGGCTGAATGATCTCTATAGATAAAGAGACCAAGGTACAAAATAATAGCAGTAATAATAATAATACACAATAACTGAACTCAGTATGTTTTCAAGTATACAATCTTGCTTTTAATTTCTTGATGAATTTGTTCAATCAACATTTAATTAACTTTAGCTTCATATTTGAAAAGAAAGATTACAAAAGACACTAATATTAGGTTTGTGCTTCAGTTATGGCTGTTAAGTTTCAAATCAGAAAAACAAAATTTGAAGCATATCTCAAAAGAATAACAGAAAAATTGGAAGGGATGAAGACAAGCCCAAAAGGACTCTGGGACAATGAGGCAAATAAAAAGCTCAACTCCACTGTACCAGTTTTTATTTTCTGATTATGCTTATTAACTTTATCAATTTGGGGGGTATTCATTAAACTGATAAGAACAGATACTGCACTTGATCTTAGCCAAAAGGCCGAGAAGCGATTGGGGGGTATTCATAAGGAATTAGCTTGAATGCTACTATTGGGACAAGCCCACAACCCTGAAATTCTTAGGAAAAATTTATTGCATATGAATTTCCAGGAGACTTTTTAATTTATCTCTAGAGACTTGGAAATTAAGGAGTGGGGTATTAAAGGTGACTTTTATTTTTTTTTCCTCCAAAACTACTTGGAAATACTCCTTGGATTATATAAAATTTATTTTTATAATAATCCTGTAGCAACTTGAAACACATATAAATGACATAACTTGAGACTAACGAACTGATAAAGGAAGGAAGGAAGAAAATAATTAGAAAGTGATAGAGCCAAATAATGGAGTCATATAATTCCATGACTTGAGATTCTACTTGAAACTGAAGTCGGATAGACCTGTGCTGGATCACATTCCAGTTACTGGCCAGCCCCAAAGTCTTAAACCTCAATCTGCATCTATGCCCATCTACGCCTATGAGAGGCAAAAGTCAGAATCCTTGTTGTGAGGATTAATATAACAAAAGAGACTGCCAGATATAGTGCTATATTGGCTAAATTGTAGGTACTCAAAAGATAATTTTATTTTATTGATTTTATTATTTTTCTACTACAGAGATTCTGCAGGAGGGCAAATATCATCTAACTGTACATGTGTGAGCATAGACAGTGAAGACAAAGATGTAGAGCATCCCTCTGAGAACTTGTTTTGTAACATTTGAAGGATTTTAGGAGTTTACTGGGATTTTAGGAATTTACTGGTAGTTACATAAAGTAAGGGAAACTGGCATTTCTTCCAAATCAATCAAATATTCTAATTTTGAAACAAAACACCATGATCAATTCAGAGATAAAAAGAAAAAGAGGGGTCAGGGGAAAAAAATATATGTAAGGATACATAAGAAATTGGTAAGATTGCCTCCAGGAAGGAGGAATGGAGGACGAAAGTGGGAGAAGATATGTTTCACTTTTTTCTCTGTTACAGATGGAATGTTTGTATCCCTCCAATATTTATATGTTGAAAGCCTGACCCCTAATGTGATGGTATTAGGAGGTGGGACCTTTGGGAGGTAATTAGGATTAGATGAGGTTCTGATGAAGGCCTCACGAATGGGGTTAGTCATGAGAAAATTTGCTTCTTCCCTCTACTCTCTGCCATGTGGGGGATACAAGGAGAAGTCAGCAGTCTGCCACCCTTAAGAGGGTTCTCACCAGAACTGGACCATGCTGGCATCCTCATCTGAGATTTCCAGTCTCTAGATATGTGAGGAGTAATGGCTGTTGTTCATAAGCCACTCAGTCTATAGTACTTGGTTATAGCAGCCCGAACTGATGAAGAAACCCCTTTTATATATTTGTATTTTTGTATTGTGTGTATACAACACTTTTGTTACAATTACTTGGCTATTTGGAAATAAATAGAAATTAAAGAGAAATGGCATTTAACTACATCAGCACAATGCATTTCCCAGCAATCAGGTCTTCTATATTTGGGGAAAAACTTCTATACTTTATAGAGAATCAAATGAGAATGAAAAAGTTTGCTAAGCATATTTTTCACAGACATGCTTTTATAGGGGTCAAAATAATCCTCATGTAGTCAAGTACTCTAATTTTTTATTTATATATAGAAAGCTACCACCACAAGCAGCTATGCAATGATAATTGAACTAAATAGCAAGAATTTTAAAAATTGTATATGCAAACATCTTTGCTAGGCCTTGGATGGGGAAGTAATAGGAAGAAGCCATAAAAGAACCCATAGCAATGGGTAAGATACAGAGCTTTCTGTGTCCTAGATTATGATGTAGTGGAAAAGACAGAAACATATTTAAACAACCAAATAAGGCATCATGGAATAGATTTAAATGCATATAACATTTATAAATGCTGTATGATGTGGAAGAAGGAAAGATTTTTTTTTGCGCGTAGGGATATTTGAGAAGGTGTCTTTGGGGAAGGTGTTATATGAACTGATACCTGAAGGGTATCTACAGATTGAAAGGCCTTTCAGACAATAAAGCAGCTTGAGTCAAGAGGCAGAGTTTGGAGAGGTCAGGGTGTTTAGACTGGGTGGGGTGCTGGGGTACCAAGAGGGGGCAGCACATTAGGAGAAAGAACCATCAAGAAAGGGCCAAAGCAGATTAGGATTTGGACATCATGCTAAGGACTTTGAACTTTTTCCTATGAGAAATGGAGAACAGTTGAAGATCTTCCACCCAAGTTCACATGTTCAGATGATAACTTTGCGGGTATAAAGACTGGATTGGCATGAGGGACAACTGAGGACAGCGAGCTAGGAGGAGGAGGAGACTGTTGGGCGGGTACACGGACATTAGCCTCTATGTGAAGCGTGGCTCTGACTGCTAGAACAGAAGTAATAAAAAGTGGGCTGGCCTGCAGGGACGACTCCAAAGCAGACACATCCCATTGCCTCTTTTCATGTATTTTGAATCCGGAATCTTTGTTAATATCCTGAAAAGAAACACATCTGGCATTATTCGTGACTGTCTTAAGTGGAGAGGTAAATCAAAAGCAATTGCCTGGCTCCGTTAACCAGAATTATGCCAGGGGCCATGGCTATGTGAATCAATTAAAAACACTGTGGTTGAGATGTAGTCCCTTTAAGAGCTTCAGGCTAGACCATTTTCACGATCCACACGAAGATTTTTTTTTTCCCAATTAAGGATGGATTTCCTTTGAAACTGGGTTTTTGTACAACAAAATATTGTGCAGTAAGTTTCCAGAGATAATTTCCTAAGACTAGATTTTATTTGTAACTTTTGATTCTTCATCTAAATAAGAGATATTTTTCCAACACAAGAAGCTGAGGGCTACTCCTGGAATTCTTTGGAAAAGTTACACCAGCTAAGTACCTGGCTCACAGTGGAAGAACTGCCTTTGTAGTTTAAGGAAGCTTAAACAGAAGCCTTCACTGCTGATTTGGTGACTGTGTCAAACATCAGAGGAATTTTCCAATGGGGCTTTAAGAGTTTAGCATTTGCTTTAATTAGGAAGATACCTGGGTGTTTAATAGGAACTTCTCAAGCTCTTGGAGCAGAACTAGAATAAATGACCCTAACCTTGTCACAGGGGCTTCATAAAGCAGCACATAACTGCAAATGGGAGGTAAGGAAAGTAATAGAAGAGAACTTTGCATCTAAGAAAATTGTATCTATACGTGTAGCTGCCTTTTTCTTACCAAGAACTGTCAGAACAATGCGTGCTTACCAAGAAAGACAAAAGGGAACCTACTTTCATAACAGAATATCTGTAGGAATATTCATTTTATTTTGCTGGGAATGAGTTACATTATCAGTAGAATTTAAACTTTTCAGCAATTTGACTTTTCTGCTTATCAAGAAAATCTCGGTATTTGATTTTTTGTTTAGATGAAGGGCTCTTTAGTTAAGAGAGGAAACTTCTATAAACTCTTCAAAACTTGAGTATGCTATTCAAGTCATTTTCTAAAATAAAGGCTATGATAAAAATCTAAGGTCCCTTTAGGAAGTACGTTAGTGCTAGAAGCTTCTGGGAAGAAATCATTGTAAAAAGAAAAAACTTGAAGAGCTTGTAAAAGAAGGTAGTTCAGTGTCTATCAGATTTTATGCCAGTTAGTCATTGCAAAGGACAGAATCTCATAGAAAAGTAGAGAAATTAGAAAAAAAGAAACAATCACTGTACCAGAAAGAAAGTCCCTGAGACGTTTGGGTAATTTGGGCAGTGCTGCCTCCTGAAAAGACTTATAGACTGAGGTGGATATTTCTTTTCTACCTCGGGCCACATGGAGCAGAGAGATGTAAAAGTCTGGAACCCCGGGCCAGTAGAGCTAAGAACTAATCAGAAGTCCTAAGGAGACAATATAATGCCTTGTCTCTGATCAGCTGTGAGTGGCACTGCAAAACCTCCCAAGGAAGTTCAGAGTCCGTTTTCTGTGAGAGCTATTTCTCTCAGGGTGGTTCCAATGCACCAAAGTACTGGGAGTCCATAGTGTGTCTCTGAATGACTTTGAATTAGGAAAATGCCCTGAATGAGTTAGAACAGGATTTAAATTTGCAATGGTTGGTGAGATTTAAAGTGTATTAAAATTTTTTTACTCCTTTGACATTCGTTCACAGTATTGCCATTTTATAAATAAATGAATAAATGTTTAAAATGTTAACTTCTGTGTTTTGTTATTTTAACAAAGGCATTGGGTAGGTGGGAAAGAAACAGAAATAACTAAAAATTTAAGCCTATGGCCAGTGGTGCATGAAAACATATTCAGGACCCCTTTTATCTGGTGGCAGCCACCGTGTTCTGCCCGCAGAACTTATACAAAAAGTTGCTCAGTCTAATAAGCTCCAATTTACAGAGAGAGGACAGAATAATAAGACATTATGCTGGACAGGGAAGGGTAAGAAATGGTAGTTGTATCTGTTCCATATCTCTGAAGTATAACAATGTCTGAATTCCAACTTTGGTCATTTCACGTATTTCATTAAGCTGTAACTTAACCTCAGGCATTTATCTCTTTGCTTTTAAAGGATTATTCATGAAACTAAGGGACTGCAGCCATTCTGGAATAATCCCATTTGCTCAGGACACATCATGTATAAAATCACCTCACTTGTAGGGGCCACTTTTCTTTCAGGCCCTTTCATTGGTGTTATATTACCAGCCCTCTGAATTTCCCTGTGAGGCATGTATCAGTGGTACCACATGATTTCTGAAATTAAACCGCAGAGAAGTTGGAAGTCTGTCCTAAGTTAAGATATATACTATATAATTGTTGCATATTATTTGTGATATGTCTCTTTTTGTCTCTTTTTTTTTTCTCACTTAGCAAAATGTATAACCAAAGAGACCAGAGGAAAGGGAACAGGCAATTTAATTCATACTGTCACTCACTAGATGGCAAAACCGAATTCTTGCAAACTTCTAAACCATGTCCTTCGATTTAGTTTGTCAGGACATGAAGCAACAAAACAGAATTACCATGTGAAGAACAACTGTCTAAATGTCCTTCACCTTGGTAGAATCTAATGAAAATAAAGAGGGAAAAATTTAAACAAAACTTATTTTTGGTACTGGACTTAACTTGAAATAAACATGTGATCTTCTTAGAAAAATAAGGTGAATTATTTTGGTTTCCTGTCCTACAGTGTTGAATCCAGGTTTTGTCAGTATGGAAGCTTATACAGTTGGAGATCCCTTAAAAAATCATGAGAAATATATATATAAAACAAGAAAAGAATTGAAATAAATTCCAAATTTTTCCAAGGTTATAAATATAGTGAGCATCAAAATGCCAGAAAAAGCATAATAGTTTCATTAATTTATTGTCTGTGCCCAATTTTTTTGTGTATTCTTTTATAGTATAACATTTTTGTACTGTTTTCTATAGAGAGAAGAGGAAGATAATTTAATCTTTAACACTGATGAACATGACTTTTTCCCCCAATAGCTTAAAGCCTCCCTTAGCTGTACACATGATCGCTACTAATGTATACAACTGTCAAATACAGTAGCCCCCACT
Source organism: Ailurus styani (assembly GCA_002007465.1). Classification (NCBI taxonomy): domain Eukaryota; kingdom Metazoa; phylum Chordata; class Mammalia; order Carnivora; family Ailuridae; genus Ailurus; species Ailurus styani. The sequence continues at coordinate 1,857,709 of LNAC01000113.1, forward strand.
TTCTCTGTGGTTTTGCTTTCTGTGGTTTCAGTTATCCATGGACAATTGTGGTCTAGAAGCAGATGATCCCCCTTCTGACATGTCATCAGAAGGTCAGTAGTAGCCTAATGTTATGTCACAGCGCCCACATCATTCCTCTCACTCCATCTCGTCATGTCGGTATTTTATCATCTCACATCATCCACCATAAGAGGAAGAAGGGTGGGTATAGTACATTACGATATTTTGAGAGAGAGAGAGACCACATACATATAACTTTTATTAAAGTATATTGTTATAATTGTTCTATTTTATTATTGTTGTTGTTAATCACTTCCTGTGCCTAATTTCTAAACTAAACTTTATGACAGGTAGATATGTATAGCAAAAAACACAGTACAGTTGACCCTTGAACAATGCAGAGTTTAGGGGTGCCAAACCTCCACACAGTTGAAAATCTGCATGTAACTTTTGACTCCCCCAAAACTTAACTACTAATAGCCTATTGTTAAGCAGAAACCTTACTGATAACATAAACAGTTGATAACACATATTTTATATATGTGTCAGATATTACATTCTTACAGTAAAGTGAGCTAGAGAAAAGAAAATGTTAAGAAAATTATAGGGAAAAAAGATACATTTACAGTACTATACTATAAAAAATCCATGTATAAGCAGACCTGCACAGTGTAAACCCTTATTGCTCAAGAGTCCATTGTATGGATGGGGTTCAGTACTACCCAGTTTCAGGCATCCACTGAAGGTCTTGGAATATATCCCCTGTAAGTAAGGTGGGACTAGTGTATGGGGGAAAATCTCTACCAAGTGTCTTTCATTAAGAACCTTAGGATTTAAGAGTATTTTAAGTTTTGTTATGCAATGTAGTCACCATGGTCTTTGAATTGATGAAAATCAAAGACCTCTGACTCTGTCCTTTGAATCAGGATTAGGATTCCTGGAAAACCCATCTCTGCAACCAGTCAGTTGGCAATTACTCTACCTGTATAGGAAAGTGACTGTGAACCACATAAACATATCCCGCTAAACCCAAAGTATCCCTAAGATAACTAACTACTCTTTAGCCAGATTCCACACCTGTTTGTGGCCACTCCAATATGGCCTGACATGGGTGGAAGGGGGGAAGTCAGAATGGAAAGAGACAGCAGTCTTAATCAATTTCGGTTAAAATATCTTATTATTGTAAAATTCAAAAAAAAATATTATGACCTTGTGAACATTGCTAGGGCCTCTTCTGGCAAGGAGCCTGTATAAGTAAGGGAGCTAGCTAAATCATAGTAAATTCGTCTCTGCTAAATTTAACAAATTAAGGAAACTAAAGATTATGTAAAATTTAGAGTACTGATATGAGTAGAAATTAAGATATTTCCTGATAGGCATCCTTTTTCCATGGAATAAATAGCTAATGATGAGTTTTGATTTTTTTTAAGATTCATTTATTTATTTGAGGGAGAGACAGAGAGGGGGAGAGAGAGAGGGAGCACACTGAGGGAGAGGGAGAAGCAGACGGCCTGCTGAGCAGGGAGCCCTATGCAGGGCTTGATCCCAGGACCCATGATCCTCCATCCCAGGATCATGACCTGAGCCGAAGGCAGATGCTTAACCGACTGAGCTACTCAGGCGCCCCTGTGAGTTGATTTTAGCAATATATATACTACAGCAATATGAAGTCTGAATGGCAATGTTAATATTAAGAAAAGATTTTTATAAACGTAACATTTTTTTGTAAGTTTAGTGGATTCTAATGTAAGGGTAGGTTCCCCCAAATCACATTTTCAATAATGTAAAAGATTTAAAAGGCATTACCTACAGCTGAGGTTGTGGAATAAGTGGCCAATTAGTTAATAGACTGTTTCAGTGTTTGGCTAGTATAATGAGAAATCTGAGCACTTTTCAGAGTATGAAGGTATTCCTGAGATGGTGAAAAAAAAAAGTACGAGTAGTTATCAAAAGTAGGAATATCTAAGGTAATATTGTCTGAAGACTTCTGACAATGAGATGGCATATACTAAAATTGGTATGGAGGTGAAATCTTTTTAGCAGTCATTTAGCAGTAAGACATGACTTCCGTGAGATGCAAAATGCAAAGTTTATGACACAGTGGCCTGAAAATCACTACTCCAAAATAAGATTTTGCTCCCTATTTCATGTGCCATGAATATAAACCTAAAATTGGGTCTGATAATTATTTTTAATAGATACTCTCCATTTTGGACTAATCTATGTATTAGATTCTGAAAGATCATTATTAGTCAGCAGTCTCTAACTTTTCTTTCTTCCTCCTTTTTTTTTTAGACCTGTTGCTCATTAAAAGAACAGTGAACAAGATAGTTAAGTGCTTAACTGCTCAATTTCTTAGTGATAATTTCCTTATTTTAGTGTACTCCTCTCAAAATCCCTATCATTTTATCTCTGCACTACTTTGGACACTAGGCCTCTCAATATAGAGAGAATCCATAGTGTCAGGAGTGTGGCAGCTTTGGGATCAAACAAAGCAGGCCCCAAATCCACCATAATGTGACCAAGGGCAAGTTATATCACCTTTTCGGTGTTTCACTTCCCGGTGGGTTCAACTCTACTTAAAAAGGGATAAAGTAAGAATGTACACTTCCAACATAATGCTTTCGATGCGGCCAGTGTCAATTGGGTGAATGAATGGATTTATGTGATCCGTGTTTGTCTGTCTATAGGATAAAAAAAAAGTCATCCCAGATACATTGATCTACGGAGCTGCGTCACTTTTTATGATATTAAAATGAAGCTTATTCACTGTAGCTCTGTAGGTGTTGTGTGATCTTAACAAAAGTTTCTCCTGCATACACTCAATGCGTTATAGTTTTCATCAGATCAAAATACTGAAACAGAACTCCCTCTCACCACCCCATCTTTCTGTTATCCACCTGTCTATCTCTGTCGTGGTGTCTATTTCTATTGCTTTTTCTCCTGTTTCGAGAGAGAAGGAAGGAGGAAAATTAATGAAGAGGGGAACAGGGACATACAAGCTTTTGGCAATTAAGAAGGCAGTTAGAAGGTTTTAATTTATTTTACTTGCCAAACTCTGAACTTATAATAAGGAAAAGAAGTGCCATTCTCTTGGAGATTATTTCCCCCATTACGTTCCCCCAGGGGTAACGTAACGTCAGAGACAAACAGGAAATTGGTGGGCCACAGGCTTGCTGTCATTGCCAGATCTTCTTTCCATGCCGCGTGTTTACAAACATGCTCTGTTCCCCTTGACACAAGCAGACACAGACATGCAGGGACTTCGAGGCTTTGCCTTGTGTGTGTGAAATGGTTTCATTTAAGAGCTCCTGCTATCAATTCTCAGACAATGCGGAGGACAGGGAGGGAGTGCCAGCGACTGACTAAAAGCCTGGCTGGGCAGGAGGCTCTATACGCATATATACACATATACCATACAAATAAATACACGCATATGTATGATGAATAGACACTCAAGATTAGAATTTGTGATGGAAAATTTGGCTGTAATCAAAGCCAGGAAATGCTGAACTTGAGTGATAGTATTTGTTTCTTGGAGGCTTCACAGTGGTGCAGGAGGGTGGATCTCATCCCAACAGTCAGTATGGAAATAGAGGACTATTCTGAGTACCTGCCGGTCCTGTGACTAGTTACTGCTGTTCACACAGCAATAGAAAAAGTTCCTCATACAGCACGGGAGGATCAATGCTGTGAGGTTTCTTCATATTTTCTTCTCTTTGGCTCCTCCAACTTAGGAGTCAAGAGTCAGTGGCACAAAAGTAAACATTTAAAGCGGTTATATCCCACATTCTCTGCCTCAGTGTTGTCCCTTGGCATCCAGCTACTTAAAGACCTAGAAGACTCTATCTACATAGGTGCTCCTAGGAGAGACACAGAGCCACTTTTCCTTTATCGGTCCCCTGCACCCCCACAAAAACTTCTGTGCTGCTTTAGGCCTGGCCTAATCCTCAGTAGTTGTGAGGCTTGGTGGCATTGGGGAACTCAGAGGATTAGCAATTCATTCTTTGCCAAAAATCACCTACTATACTGCATTTGTTATAATCCCAGAGAGGTTTATCAGGTCTGTGTTTAGATTCAGGGTAGAGGTGAAGATTTACACTCTTTAATACAAGGATGGAGAGGTGGGGCAGGCCGCTGACAAGGAAGGACGCTCGCTACATGTGTGGCCCTGTATAAAATTACAAGCAGCCTTGAAAGAAGTATTTCAAGGACGACAAAAAGAGATTTCCCCTGATGTCTACAGTTGCTCAGTTTGCCTAAGGACTTCATCTTGAATGCATGTATTCATTCAACAAACATTTATTGAACATTTATTAAGCATCAGTCATTGTCCTAGACTCTGAAAATATAGCAGTGACTGAAAGAGACAAGATCCCTGTTCTGAAGACGTATAGTTCAAATCTAATGATTGAACAGTAAGGAATTTGGATTTTTCAGTCATATCTTAATGAGAGTGAATATATCGGCTCTTTTCCTTAAGGAGGTTTTAGGAGTGGTATAGGCAAGAAATTAAAGTTCTAAAATTGTCTCTTGGTATATGAGGGGTGAGTAAATGCGTGTGTGTGTGTGTGTGTGCACGTGTGTGTTTATGGCAAAAGGAGATTTGAAGTCTAAGATAATCCCTTCCTTACCTGTCCTTCTTATCTGACAAAAGCCAAGCACGACAGAAGAGACTGATTTTGGATTTCAGTAAGAACGAATAATACAGAATATTGAAGATGGCAAAACTAAACAGATGTCGAAAATTTGTAGGTATTTTTCAAAAGGAAATGTAAGACTCTTATTGAGAAATGCAGTCAGAGACCAGTCTGCTTCCCTGCTACCTCTCAAATCAATCTCTTAGCCATTCCTTTATATGAGAAATCAGAAGACTAAATTACTGGTATGCGAAGATGGGGTTAGAAAAAATAGATGATTTGTATTTTAGACTTGTCCTCTTGTGAAAAGTGAAAACCCAGCAGAAAGCCTTAAAACTATAAATATCGCAGATTCAAAAAGAGTTAATTTCAGCCTGCCTACGTGCCCCCCCTTCACTCTTATAAATTATACACATGTATGAAGGGCAGAAAAAAATCCTTTTTTTTTCAATGACTGGATAAAATTTTTTTTGTTTTTTTGTTTTTGCCTAATTACTTAACACTGAAAAATTTTCCCTAAAGAAGTTTTTAATTAAATATTTAGCTAAGGAAGCATTTTTGAGTAAAGATAACTAATGAATTATATAGAACATGTTTTACTAATTGTCTTTGAACATAAAAAATGGAATTAAACAACTGAAGTTTTTTATTAAAACTAAACAACATCCGTCCTCCTTTTATATTTATTTTCTGTACCATGAACTTGGCATTTCATCATTGGGGTTTGATATTCATAAGGGTATGAATTGTCTTTTTGTTTGTTTCAAGATGTTTTCCATGTCTTGACTGTTGAAAAAAAGTATCCATTATAGAGATTTTAAGTTTCCTAAATCGACCTAGACTTCTATTTCCTTTGCCGTTTCCATAACTCCCCGGTACCCAGTAAGTACAAAGTCCACACTTGTTGGAGGACTTAAAGTGAGTCAAATGGAATACTTTGGTGAAACCCATCTGGAGACAGGACAATCAACTAGTTCAAAGTTTCTTGTAAACCAAGACTCCCTGGGTCATATTCTTTAATCTCTGGCATTTCAGCCAAGTATAATTACCTGAATCACGTAACTATAGTCAAATGTATCACACGGACCTTCAGAAATCCAGTCAGTTTTATTAATCAATTCTTTAGAAATGTAGAAAACGTGTGACCTATAAATCTTCCAGCTGCTCTCTTTTGGAACGGGAGGTTTAGGTGAGTAGGTGTAAAAGGAAATAAAACATCATTTTAGAACTTTCGACTTTGACAACCAACAAATAATTTATAAGAATAAGAAAATAGAATATGAGCCATCCTTTTGTGCTCCACAGAAAATGCCTTGGAGAGGTTATGAACAAAGAATACCCACTGAAGCAGAAAAATGCAAAAGAATGCAAGCTTTAAAATTTCAATAACAATGAACATGTTTTTATGTTGGCTTGCAACTTCTTTGCAGATGTTACTTTGAAAGTTTGGACTTTTGCTAGATCTTAGCATAAAACATGTATCCTTGGTCTAATCACTGAGATTTGGTTAGGGAAGGCCAGCTGGAAATAGCTTCTGGAGATAGATTTTTATGTTTTCCCAAGGTGAACATAATTTTTGTGTTTTGGTATTGAAAAGATCTTTTGTAAGCCAACCCACTACAGGAAAATTATGGCATAAATCTGGCTGAGTGTTCTCTAGGGAAGCAGGAGAACAAGCAGAATTTAGTTGACATGCTGTTTCTCCTGCCTGCACCTGACACTTACTGATTTCAGCTCATAGCTCATCGAGTTTGTATTTGGTTTCAGGTAAATCCAAAGTCACAGATAATTGGTCTATGCACAAAAATGAAATGGTTATTGCCTGAGTATGTGGTGTGTGTGTGTGTGTGTGTGTGTGTGTGTGTGTATAAAATCATTTCAATGGAACAAATTGTTATCACAATCATTTCTATTTCTTGTAAGGTAATTAGAAATTAATTTAGAAAAGGTACTAAAAACAAAAAAAAATGACAGGACATATTTTCAGAGAGGAAAATACAAGTGTATGGTCTTACATTTTTACAGGGAGTTCTGATCAAAGGGCAATTATACTGCAGGGCTTGGTTACATCTTCTACTGTCTGCTACTATGAACTTCACATCTGGTACTACCAGTATTATCAACAGAACAAAACAGCAACAACAAAAATAAAAGCAGATGAGCAACCAAAGAAAAACAGGCAAGATTTTCATTCAAAATGTTGGCCTTGAATTCCAGCCTTTTTATTTACTAACCATGGACTTGTGGGCAAGGTTTTTATATCCATTTTCCTATTCTTTTAAAAGAGATAAAGATGGGTTGCTAATAGTTACTTTTTGTGGTGGAAAGGAAATTTTATTTGTGTCACTAACAAGAAAAATAATTGGTATACTGTTAATCCTTGAACAATGAGGGGGTTAGGGATGCTGACCCCGCAGTAAAAAAATCTGTGTACAACTTTTGACTTTCCAACTTAACTACTAATAGCCTACTGTTGACTGGAAGACTTACTAATACCATGTAGAGTCAATTAACACGTATTTTGTATGTTATATATATTACATACCGTATTCTTACAATAAAGCGAGCTCAACAAAAGAAACTTATTAAGAAAATCATAAGAAAGAGAAAATAATGCTTACACTATGGTACTGATAGAAAAAATTCACATAGAAGTAGACCTCCACAGTCCAAACCCATGTGGTTTGAGGGTCAACTGTATACCTTTAAAATATTTATTACTTGTTATATACAGGGAGTAGAATAAGATATGAATTTTACAATTTAAAATATTACAGTATCATTAATCTTCCTAGACCAACATGATCTCTCAAACTCAACTACAGCATTCTATAATGTATGTCCAAAGTAGACAACAACTAAAGAGTACATCCTGTCATTTCAGAAACATTATTGCTGACATGTTTTTCTAGTGTCATTTAAATCCTTTTGGTTTAGGAATACATTTGGTATTCCTTCTCATTCCAAAAATTTCTCTTCATCTATCTGAAGACTTTTATGAAAAAAAAATGACATACAACATTTACATTTTTATAGATGGAGTTCTCTCATCTTTGTCATCTCACATAATGCTCATTGTGATCCCAGAAAACTAGACAGTGATGTATTGTTAAGGATTGAATTGTGTCCCCCTCAAAAAACAAAACAGAACAAAACTGAAGTCCTAACTTCCTACATACCCAAGAAAATGACTTTATTTGGAACTAGGGTTCTTGCAGATACGACCAGTTGAAATAGAATGGGCACTTAACCCAGCATGGTTGGTGTCCTCTTAAGAAGATGGCCATGGGAAGACAGAGACTCACAGAGAGAAGGCCGTGTGATGGAATGTAAGAAACTGGCGTTGCACACCTGTAAGCCAAGGAATGACAAAGATGGCTGGCAAACCCCTAGAAGCTAGGAAGAGGCAAGGAAGGATTCCCTTACTGGTGTCAGAGAGAGAATGGCCCTGTCGACAACTTGGTTTCAGACTTCTAGTCTCTGGGACTATGAGACAGTAAATTACTGTTGTTTCAAGACACCCAGTTGGTGGTACTTTGCTGGGGCAGCCCGTAGGGAACTAATAGATGAGTGCTTAACACGAGCTAACATCCACTGAGTGCTCAGTGTGTATCATGCACCAAGAACTCTCTTAGTCTATGAGGGATTTCCCAGCATTATTTATATTCAACAGATTAGGAAGTTAAGGTACAGAGAGGTAAATTTGTTGGACCAAATTTATACAACTAGTATGTGGCAGAAATTGTTTTTGACTAATGAACCTGAGAATAGGAATCATTAGTAACAACTCTGAAAATGAGTAAATTGAGAGTGAAAGAAATTGACATACTCTTCACCTTATCTTTTTAAAGTTAACTGTATTCATTTCCTGTGCTCTTTTCCCTGTGTCTATTGACCCAAACATTTTCTTTGTTACCCTTTTCTTTCCCAGTGTAGACCACATGCCCGTCATTTATGGTACACTAAACTGAGTGAGTGATCTGATATAACTATGATCAGTGGAACATTCGGAGAGAAGATGGCCCTGCTATTCACACATTTTTTTAGTTAATTCAGCAATTTATAGGGCCAGCCTTGAATAGCAGATGAGTTTAATGTCTATTTCTTAATAAATCTTACTAAATTCTACATCTGAAAGTAATATTACACTGAATGTTAACTAACTGGAATTTAAATAAAAACTTGAAAAAAATCTTATAAATATGATAACTCATTTATTGAGCATTACTAAGTATTAGATATCATATTAGGTTTCTAAATACATGACTTTATTTAAATTTTGCCAGTGTCTCACAAGATCATTATTATTGTATTATTAGTAGTGTCAAGAAGAGCTCCATGTGATAAAAATAAATTTTGTTTTTTCTTTGTAGGTGGGCTTGCCATCTTCTACATATGAAAGGAATAAAGTCTAGAGTTAAGTAGGGCCACAGGACCACTCAACAAATCAATAATCATTATCGGACCAGAACTAGAAGCCAGACCTCTTGACTTCTAATGTAGAATTCCTCAAAGTGGTAGTTTTAAGTTGTTCATCACCTAAAAATTGCCCAGAAGGTTTGTTAAAAATATAGACGACTGGAATCTTTTAGAAGCTAAATTTTGGGTTTCCCACTAAGTTCTTAAGTATTTTAAATCACTAAAACTCTGGTTGGGGAAAATATATTAATCACTTAACTGGAGCCTGAAGAAATAGTCTAGAGAAGAAAAGTTTTAAAGGATATGAGAAGAAAAAGGGGGAAAAAAAGAAAAAAGCCTGCATTTGCTGCCTTACTAAGATTGAAATATGAATTAAAATGTAAAGAACTTTACATTTTCTAAATTTTAACAATTCTCTAACATATGTTCACCCATTGATCTCAAATTGCCTTTTAAAAATTTGTCAGGGGCTGCTGGGTGGCTCATTTAGTTTAAGTGTCCAACTCCTGATTTCAGCTCAGGTCATGATCTCAGGATGGTGGAATTGAGATTCTCTCTCCCTCTGCCTTTTGTCCCTACCCTTTTGCCCCTACTTGCTTACACATGCATGCTCTCTCTCTCTCTCTCTCTCTCTCAATAAATAAACTCTTTTTTTAAAAAAAATTGTGTTAGGGCGCCTGGGTGGCTCAGTGGGTTAAAGCCTCTGCCTTCGGCTCAGGTCATGATCTCAAGGTCCTGGGATCGAGGCCCGCATCTGGCTCCCTGCTCAGTGGGGAGCCTGCTTCCCCCTCTCTCTCTGCCTGCCTCTCTGCCTACTTGTGATCTGATCTCTCTGTGTCAAATAAATAAATAAAATCTTTTAAAAAAATAAGCATTGGGCGCCTGGGTGGCTCAGTGGGTTAAAGCCTCTGCCTTCGGCTCAGGTCATGATCTCAGGGTCCTGGGATCGAGGCCCACATCAGGCTCCCTGCTCGGCGGGGAGCCTGCTTCCTCCTCTCTTTCTGCCTGCCTCTCTGCCTACTTGTGATCTGATCTCTCTCTCTGTGTCAAATAAATAAATAAAATCTTTAAAAAAAATTAAAAAAAAATAAAAAATAAAAAAAATTGTGTTAAAACATGGAAATGTAAAAGCAACAAGAGATTCTATCGTGTCACATTCGTTCTCTAAACAGAGTTGCAACTCAGGTAAGTATGTGACTGAACACAATGCAGATTGTGGGTAATATGAAGGTTAATTTTAAGTACTCTTCCAGCAACGCATTTCAAGAAGGTGTGTAAGCTACAGTTCATATTCCTCCTTGCTCTCTAAACCATGCCCGTGTGACAGTCTGTGAGTTTGTCAAACTGGATTGAAGCAGCAGATCCTCTGTCTCCCACTAAAATTCCATGTTTCCAATACTCCGGCTTTAATTCTTCATCCCCATTACATTCCATCAGTTTGGAACATGGACACACATAGAGGATTGATGCTGAATTAGAGCTGTTTTAGCAGGGTTTGTTGTCTTTGTCGCTGTTGTTTTGATTACACAGTGGGAGGATTTTCATAGATGTTCAGCCCTTAAATCACTTAACACCACTTCCTCCTGAAATCTCATCACTAATTCAACTGTGCATTGGTCAATTAACTTAAAATCACTTCAATTTTCTAACAGAGAACATGCTTCAATGATTATCCTCATCTTACTAACACTATACAACTTTCTCTTACTCTTAAAGTACATATTTATATAAAATACTGTGTTTAGTTACTAGTCAAGTAATTAGAGGTGCTCTTACGCAAACTCTTTCTAATCAGTGTGCCTTAATTTCTATAGTTAAAAAATAAGGTGCTTACTGTAAAGGGATTTTAAAGCTCTCTTCTAATTTAAATATCCATATAATTCAGGTTGGGAACTAACAGTTATATTCTAGATATTACATTTGACTCTTCTAAATCAGGTACTTCTGTATTATGTAAATTTAAAAAAGTATCAAAACTTTATAGAAAATAAGATAAATTGATGGGACTAATAGAAAGATGTGATAAAGCAAATATAGTAAAATGGTAAGAGTAGGTGGTAAATATACAGGTATTCACTGTAAAATTATTTCAGTTCTTCTCTATTTGAAAAAATTTGTAATAAATCATTGAAAATGGCATCATTAGCATGTACGATATATATAAAAATATACATATGTATAAATTACACCTTCTAAATACTACAGCTACTCATATTTGGAATTTTCTAAAGTTATTATACTCACATACTCTGTAAAATATGTCTTCCCTTATTTTGTCCAACACAGCAGACTACAATTTTTATTCCTTTGGTTTTCCTCTGTATTTCCAAAGGATTTGAAGCATTCCATGGTGATTCTAGAGCATGTCGAATTCATTGCAGCTGCAAAACAGCTGGGGCAAGCAGCTCACAGTGGCACTCTGACATGTAGCCTGACTTGATTAAAAGCTTGTGACTTGACTATAAACTTTATTTTCATGTTTTATCATGTTAGGAATAAATATGGGAAATAATGATATTATATTACTCAGTGATTCCTAGCATTAAAAAATTTCAACATTCTATTTGAGCTTGATTAATTTAAAGATCTCTTCCTTGATTTGTTTTTATGACATATATAAATCATCTAAGTTAAAGCGAACTAAATCAAACATTATTTTGTGAATTGCAGTATCTTGTTCTTTGAATGAGAAGACAAGCATAAAGGCATTTCTGTTACTCTTACATAGAACATGGTGCAATTTTATCATGGAGGTTTTGGAAATGTCTTATCTTGCCATCTTGAAAATAACACTTTAAATGCAGTGGAAAGATTAATGCCTTGCTTGTTTCAAGGCCTCCCAACAGGTATAGCCATGGCATAGCTTGAGGAGGCTAAACTGTGGTTGTGGTAATATCCAGAAACAGGGCCTATTCTGCACAACAAAGGGAGAAATGACAGGCAGGATTACTGGGGATACCAGCACAAGTGGAAGAAGATACTGTGTGACCCAAGAGAAACTGACCATATCTAGAGAGCAGGAAAAAATGTCTGATGCTATGGATCAGCTGACATGAATTTCAGTGAATCATTCCTGGTGACGTGCTTGAATATCTGGAACTTGTAGGAATGGGATGTCTAGCAATATTAGATGGCACTAAGAACCAGCGCGCACACACACACACACACACACACACACACACACACACACACACACACATGATCCACATGTACCTCTTTCTATATTTCTAACATTTACAACCAATTCTTTTTTATTTCGAAGCTGATGTAGTATATGGGTCACTTGTGGATAAGTCCCTAAGGCCAAAATCTCTTCTTTCCTCACCTCAATCCTGTGTCTCTCCGACCTCTTCCCTGGTTTTCTATGTGTCCTATGAATCTACAATACACCTGTCCATGGTGGTCCACAGGAGACTCCAATTCCTTGTTTTGTAGTTGATATCTCTCACAATTAGTTCAACTCCTTCATGTATCCTCAAAGTTCAGGTGGACAGATATTATGCAAATGTTTTTCTTGCTCTTGCTGTTTGATTTCCATTTGCTACTGCCTAGATGTGTCCACTGCAAGAACTGCAGAAGATACACTATCCTGGAATACCTTATTCTGCTGCGGAAACCTGTTCATCTTATTAATGTCTTCTATTCAGTGGGAAAAGGTTGCTAGTTGTCTTTTGCTTACAATGTAAAAATAACTTATCTGGAACTATTCATTGTCTGTTTTTCCAAAACACCTTACATTCTTCCAATTAGAATAAGCATCTATAGTTGAAAAGTGTCTACTTGAAACAAAATAGTGTCTCACTCTGGCTTTGTTATTAAACAGTCTATGGTGCACATATATTCCATTGTATACTTTATCTGAGGCAGCCCTGGCAGTATTCCTGTAAGAAAGGTAGATGGGCACAGTAAGTGTTAATTGTTTTCATTTTACAGTTGGAGATCAGAGAGTCCTGTGACTTTTCCAAGATTACCTCAAAACAGTGACTTGGATTAAGTACTGGGCTCTCAAAGGATGTGAGTAGTTGGTTCTGACCAACTCCTTCCTGCTGTCAGGGAATGAAGGCTTGAAAAGAGAACAGCTACCATTTTTGACATTATTATTCATATGGTGAAAGGTGACAGCCTGGACTTACAGCCAGGTATTTGGGATTGCTTTGAGAATTCTCCTACTGGTTGACCCAAGGCTTCTCACTAGAATTTATCAGAATGTTTGTCTTTCTAAGTTAATAATGACAACTCAGGAGGAGGTGGGCAGATATTGATGTGTAATAATCAGTTACAGTTCCAAAATGAAGACTGATCTCCCATTTTACCTCTGAGAATATGGCAACCCCATTCTTATAATTGCTCAGGTCAGGGTTCTTGAAGCTATTCTTGATTCATTATGTTGCACGATATGCCTAGTCTTCAGCAAACCTTGAAAACATATTCAGAATCTTACCAATTTTATCACTTCCATACCACATACTTCATCCAAGCCAATAATTATTGGAATGGCCTCCTAACTGATATCTTCTTTAGTCTGTTCCCCACCCACTGGCCATAGGGATTATGTTAAAACAATGATCAGATCATATTTCTCCTCTGAACCAAATCATACAATGACCTCACATCTCACATAGAAGTCGAAATTCTTACATTGGCTTGCAGTCTACAGATTATCTGTGTCCCCCCATTTACCTCTCCAAACTCATCTCCTCTTGCTGTCTCTTTTAGTCACTCTGTCCAGCTACACTTGCCACCTCTCTTCCTCTAATGTGCAAATATATTTCTGTCTTGAAACTTCTGTACTCACTGTTCCTTCTGCCTGTAACCCTGTTGCCCCAGGGAACTATGTAGTCAGTTATGTGATGATCCCCCCTCCTATCTCTGTGTGTTTCCTGTAGGGACACCAGTCATACGGGATTAAGGGCACTCTCCACTCAAGTATGGCTACTTCTTAGCTAATTGCATCTGCATCAACCCTATTTCCAAATAAGATCACATGCTGGGTACTAGGATTTATGACTTTATTATGTTTTGAGAGGGACATCATTCTATCCATAATACTAACATTAAAAGCTTTATAATATTAAAAATAAGTCCCTAACATAGCCTCATATATTTTAAAGATGGTACACTTCATTTGTGCCAGAGTCTAAATGTTCCTTGGTCCAAAATATAAGCATATCTACAAGCATTTCTTCTACCATTTTGGCTTATTCATTTAATCACACTAGGTCTACAGAAGAAGGCTGGCAGAATCTAGTAGAAGGATCATGCTTCTATTGAGTCAAAAGTTAAACTGGAAACTAATTTAGGATTTAGGATATGTGAGGAGATAGCTTTAATCTATTTTTCTGAGCCATTTCTGGATTTAACGGAATATCATTCTACCTAATTGGTAATGTAGAAAATTCAATCCCCATGAAGGGCTGTGTATCTGAAGTCCACTGTACCTTTGACAGATAGTCTTTAGGATATTCTGTGTATTTCTTGAAACTGTATGAAGTGTGTGTGTGTGTGTGTGTGTGTGTGTGTGTGTGTGTGCATAAATGTACTTTCCTGGGAGAACATTCCTAGCTTTCCTCAGAGTTAAGTGAGTCACCATGCTTCCAAATAGGAGAACCACTGACCTAGAATAGATAAATCAAGATGGCTCCAGGAAAAATAATGAATGTTGGCAAGGGCATCTCTCCATGACTTATTCCTCAATTCTCTATCTTTAACTCTTTCTTTTGGAGGTGCCCATATTCCTTAAAACTTTTAATTTTAGTGCAAAACCAGAGCCTATTGTTTTTTTTTCATCCTAAGCTTTGTAACTTTTCAACCAGTTTTCCTGTTTTACATCATGTCTGTCCCATTACTCATTTCCTCATAGCCATAAGCTCCGCTTTGCAAAAAATAGATTTCTGATAATCAGATCTATTAATAAAATTTAATGATTGACACTGAGCCAGTATTATGTTTCATTCATCAAATATTTGGCTGGCCTTATTATGTTCTAATTAGACACTGTACTAGGCAATAGAGATATAAAAGATAAATTTTTTTAAAGACCTTTTTTTTCATTTCAAAGAGCTCACAATTTATACAGCATTTTAAAAACTTTAACATACACATGAATCATCTGGGAATCACGTTTGAAATACAGACTCTGCAGGGGTGGAGCCAAGGAATTCTGAGATTTGATTTCAAATAAGTTATCAGATGATGCTTATGCTCGTGGTCTGCCGATGATATATCATATGGCAAGTGTTCTGTGCGGTCTCTCTCAACCGGCTCTGGAAGAGAAGTATGTCCTAATGCCCTAATCTTCCCTTTTATGTAATAAATTAATTCCACTTCAATGTCTCTAGCATGTGCTAGTTACATACCTTCCTTGAGAGAATTGAGGAAATAGCCTTTAAAATAAAAAGTCTTCTGTGCTCAAGTGGACACTTGTATCAGTTAGGATTGGATTTAGATTTAAGCAACCAAAATCTCTTCAGGTTACTTAGTCAAATAAGGGTTATTTATTTCTGGTAAGCCAGAAGTCAGGGCTCAGTAGTCCAGTGCTCCAAGGAACTTTCCCCTTTTTTCCTTCAGTTATTCTCAGCATGTCCAGGTAGATGCTTACAGATGGTAGCTCACGGTTGTGAGACGGCCACTGATTCAGCAAGCACACATCTACTTTCTCAGTGGAAACAGGAAGATATGGGTAAGGAAGAGCCAAAGGATAGTTTATAAATGTCCCTTTTAAAAAGTTTCTCAGCAGGGGGGCACCTGAGTGGCTCAGTGGGTTAAAGCCTCTGCCTTTGGCTCAGGTCATGATCTCAGGGTCTTGGGATCGAGGCCCGCATCCGGGTCCCTGGTCAGCAAGGAGCTTGTTTCCTCCTCTGCCTGCCTCTCTGCCTCTTTGTAATCTCTCTCTCTCTGTGTCAAATAAATAAATAAAATCTTTAAAAAAAAGTTTCTCAGCAGGTAAGCACAGTGACTTCAAACTAATCTTTTTGTGGTAACATGGTCATTCCTAACTGGAAGTGAGTGTGGGAACATGAGTATTTGAACTCCAGCTCTGGAGATTCTAGGGTAACAGAACATAAGCAAGAGATTGTAAATGGCTTTGGAACAGTCAGGCCATAGTATTTGCCACACTCATGGAACTGAACTGTCATAAGTAAAATAAGAATTATGCACCCGAAAATTTAAAACAATGATGTAGAGCCAAAATTCTTTGAAAATGTCCAAGCTTTCTAGAACTTCAGAGTAATTATATCAGACATTGCCTGTTCTGATTACACGTAGATTGGGTTGTGCCTGTACCATCCACTCAATGCAAGTACAAGTGCTTTTCCCCACTTGGCTTTCCCTAAATAACTGCATCAGTTTTACAAATTCCTTTGTAAATAGAAATAATACCTTAATGCATATATGAACATGTACGTTTCACTTTTTATCTATAAAATACCAAACTTTTCTATAAAAACATGAAGTTGGGGAGGGTGTTTGGGGGGTGCAGTCAGTTAAGCAGCTGACTCTTGATTTCTGTTCAGGTCATGATCTCAGGATCCTGAGATGGAGCCCTGAGTTGGGCTCCACTGAAAACTCTCTCTCCCTCTCCTTCTGCCCCTCCCTGCTCTCTCTCTAAAAGAAGTAAATCTTAAAAACAAAAACAAAAACAAAAACCATGAAGCAGTGAACAATCTTAATATCCTACATTAGTTACAGGCAAAAAAACATTTTGAATAGATTATTTAAATATAGCTTTCTTCTCCATTTTAAAACCAAGTTCTAGTACATACAGTTAGTTGTCTGTCCGATTTAAAAAAAAAAACTCCATAAAAAGATGCAATGTAGAGAATTAATAACAAAATATCATCTACTGTATCTTAGGCACTTTACATATTTTAATACCATTAACCCTCTCAGCAACCAGTTGAGGTCTTCACATTTTCTATTTTCCTAATGGGATTGAAATTCAAAGGAGTAACTGCTGAAGATCACACAGCTATAAAGTGTCGAAGCTCGATTTGAAGCTAAGTGTGTTTTAACTTTCCACTTTCTCTCTCTTAGGGGGACATGTGAACTTACTATCTTACTCTGCTTATTAATTACCTTAATGACATTCATAATGTGTATGTAAAAATAGTAAGAATTTATTATTTGCATCTATTCATTTTTATTTAGAACTGAATTTAACAATTAAAAATGCATCATGTGAGATTTGTTGGAAATAAGAAATGTCTGTATTTTATTTTAATGCTGTGATATTAGTAATAAAAATTAAAGGGAGAAGAAAGAAAAGAACAGAGGCATTAGATAAGTGTAGAAAGATGAGGGTGTCCTACAGTTAGGTGTCTCTTTTGGTTCATCTCCCTCTCTGATTTCATCTTATTTTATTTTTCCCTCCCTTCCCTTATGATCCTCTGTTTTATTTCTTAAATTCCACATGTGAGTGAAATCATATGATAATTATCTTTCTCTAAATGTCTTACTTCTCTTAGCATAACAAACTGAGGGTTGCTAGAGGTATGATGGTTGGAGGCATGGGGGATGGGGTAATAGGTAATGGGCATTAAGGACAGCAATGAACTGTACCTCTGAAACTAATGATCTGTTAATTAACTGAATTTAAATAAAATTTTAAAAATTAAATTAAATGCTAGTATGAAAAGAAAAAAAAGAAAGATGTGGGTGAAATGCAAAGAAGAAAATTCAAATAATAAATCAATTGCCACCTCTATGATATAATAAATAAATTGGCATTTTACTTACAAAGTAACCAAGACAGTAGAACTTAATAAAAATGAGCCATCAGCATTTCATGAACTTTATATGGTAAATGAAATAAAATATCTAAACTCACATTTTAAACTATATTTATGGCTTCAGGTATCATATGTGGAAGAAATAATAATTCTCAGTACACAGATTTAATTTTCTATATTTTAAGAAAGTATCTCTTTAATTGCTTTAAAATAAAGAAAAAAAATTTTTAACGAGATAAATTTTTTTTTCATTCATAACACAAGGAATTATCAAGCACCCACTATATTCCAGTCCCTGGGCCAGGCACTAAGCACGTACTGAGATATAAAGACCCTGGTCCTGTCCTAAGAACACACTCTAGTGGAATGGGAGATGAGAAAATAGCAATTCAAGCACAAAGTGATAAATACATAGGGTATTAGGGGCGCAAACAGAAAAATAGTGTTGTTAGAATCACTTTCAGCCTAAAAAATTAGTAACTCATTTTTTAAAAGTCCGTTCCAAATGGATGAAATGTAAGTTTAAATCTATAAGAAGGTAAAACCTAGGCTTCCAGGAAACTTTCCACTCAGAAATGAATCATGTTGGAAGAATACAGATACTAAGTCTAGCTCTAAATGAGTTAAAAGATGTTGCATTAAAAAAAACAAAAACAGAAAACAGTAATGAGGTGGTTTGGGTAGTTAAGAGAAAGGATAATTGTTTTATGGTTTCAAAGCTTCTGAACTTTAGAAGACACAGTATAGGTAGTTACATACAAATTGTATATATATATAGAGAGAGAAAGACATAGAGAATTATAGATCTCTCTCTCTCTCTCTCTCTCTCTCTCTATATATATATATATATATATATATATACACACACACACACACACATATAAACAGTTAAATGAGCAGGAAGTATGGCGTTCAGAGCCAAAGAAGTGAGGAGTGTCCTGATTGCCTCTGGGAGTTGGCAGGAAGCACAGAGGCTGCGGATAGGAATTAGAACTATTTGATAGCTCAGAGGAAAACATAGCACAGAGGGGGAAATAGTGTAAACAGAAAGGTCACGAAATCAAGGCAGGGCACCGGGTTCCCTGGTGGATGCAGACAGGAACAGAGGCTGTAATCCAATAACCAACAGGGTACAAAGCGCCTCCATCACACAAGTAGCGACCTTGGCAGGAAGCACAGATCATACCATTATGTCCTCATTTTTCTCCTCTGTTGGGAGCCGATTTCATGACTAAGCTTCAGACAGAAGACATTGTAGAAAGAAAAATTATGGGGCAAAGAGTTTTAGAAAAAGAAGAAAGATTGCCTTGAGTCTGTTTCACCTAACAGCCTTTTCCTGCAGATCAGGTTTTGAGGTTAATGATGCTTATTCTATTTTTGGAGGGTTGGAATCTAAGATGTGAATTTTGATAGCAGTATCTAAGGAACTAGATTGAAGCTTTTGATTTATATTTTTTCATTCAAAACTGATTATCAGACTTGGATATACCCTGAAGCTAATATTAACAGCTAAAACTTTGGGTGATCTCACTTTAATTGGCCCTTCTAAGACCCTGTACCTGATTTGGCATTTGTAATATTAATTTCTTTTCAAATTGCATACAGAATATAATTTATAATTTTTATAATAAAGATGGCAGATGACTACTTCTTGGTCACTTCATTGTTCTTCATTCATTGTTACTGACTTCATGTCATTGTTACTGACGGATTTTGTAGGTGGCACACTTGCTTGCCACTCTCTGGAGGCCAAATTTCTACAGTCATTGTGAAGAAGGCATGACATTTCAACTAAATTTCCAGATGACTGAAAAGGACATTTTAATGCATTTCATAAGGAAAAGTGACCAGTCAATTCTGAAATGCTGCAAAGTGAAATTCAACAGTTTCTGAATATTTACTTCAGTTGCTCTGATACTTGAGGAAAACTGTAATTGCAATTTGTCAGCCTCTGATGGTTTGACACTATATTACCTGGATAGATTTAACTTAGTGTAAGAACAAATACAATGAGAAATAGTTTTGTAAACCAGATTTAAAATCTTTACTTTTGTTCTTATGCTACCTTTTATCTTTATCTGACTAAATTTTATATTCTATTTGATTAGATAATCACATATGCCACTTTGGGCTACAGGTAACAGGACACCCAAGTAAAAGTGGCATAAATCCTAAGAGCATTTATGATCTCACATTAACAGAGTTCCAGGTATGGCTGGACAGCTCAGCGACGGAGGTCTGGCCCACTGAGGCCATTACCATTTTTCTGTCTCAATTCCCTGCATGTCAGCCTCAACCCCATCCCGATTTCAATATAGTTGTGATAGTTCCATGAGGTACATGACCTCTCCAGTGAAGGAGGAAGACACTATCCCTTCTACGGGTCTCTGTTTTTGTTGTTTCCCCAAAGGCTCCTCCAATCAGGACCCAGTTGGTCAGCATCGGTCACATGCCATACCATAACTGTACGCTTTCCCAGGGGTCCAGGCCTGGCATTTTTAGCCTCTAAACTGGGAGATGGACTCTGCCAGGAGAGAGGAAGTGGAGGCAGAGGAATAGTTCTATAGTGAGAAACCAAGTTCTGTCACAATAAACTTTCGGGTGCCTGGGTGGCTCAGTGGGTTAAAGCCTCTGCTCTTGGCTCAAGTCATGATCTCAGGGTCCTGGGATTGAGGCCCGCATCGGGCTCTCTGCTCAGCGGGGAGCCTGCTTCCTCCTCTCCCTGTCTCTCTGCCTGCCTCTCTGCCTCCTTGTGATCTCTCTCTCTGTGTCAGGGAAATAAATAAAATCTTTAAAAATAAATAAATAAACTTTCATTAGAAAAGAAAATTAGTTATCTATTTGCTAAATCTTCACTTGATGGGGTGAGATCTTTTATTTCTTTTCATCCTTTGGATACATCACCATCTGTGTGTTGCATTTTTTTTTTCTTTTTGGTCTCACCCTCTAGCAACTATACTTGCCACAAATCTTCCTCCAGAGTCTGAAAAACTTCAGACATTTTTTATGTTGATGTAAGTTCCTTTGAGCTGCAGACTTTGGCCAAGTTATAACAAATCCACTAAAGTGTGGAGATTTTATATCCCACGAAAGCCAAGTGAGTGGGTGCCCAGGCTACATAGCACTGAATGCCAACCATTCTGCATCCAATTGCTTGGGCACATGCCAGAACAATTGGTGGTTCCTGTCTCTAGTCCAAACTTGGAGCTGCTTCCTAGCAGAAGTCACAGAAGGTCAAAGGAAGTTCCCTAAGGACTCTGCTGACCCCTAAGAACTTACTGGGAAATAGCAGACTAGCTCAGCCTCCAGATTTGGTGTTTAGCTAATATCTTTAAATACTCATATTTAGGGCGCCTGGGTGGCTCAGTGGGTTAAAGCCTCTGCTTTCGGCTCAGGTCATGATCTCAGCGTCCTGGGATCGAGGCCCGCATCAGGCTCTCTGCTCAGCAGGGAGCCTGCTTCCTCCTCTCCCTGTCTTTCTGCCTGCCTCTCTGCCTACTTGTAATCTCTCTCTGTGTCAAATAAATAAATAAAATCTTTAAAAAAAAAATTAAAAAAAAATAAATAAATACTCATATTTATTCAAAATGTCTGGGCACTGTTCTTGCACCACAAGTGAGGGTCTAGCTCCGTTCCTTACTTCCTCCAGGAAACTTTCCATCCACACAGCCGTCCTCACTCAGCTAACCTGAGATAATATAACACTTGGTGTCGCCATTACCCATTCAGTACTTAATCCTATACTACTCTGCACCACCTTTTCTTCACTTGTCTTATATTCAGAAACTTTTTGTGCTTTTTCCTAAACTACAAAATAAAAACTTACAGCTAAAGGACCACATCTTTCCATTTCTGCAAAACTGTTACTATCCAAGTGCCAAAGAAATACATTAAATAAACTACCACACATAAAATGAAAAAAAATTAAAATGGTGATAAGTACTATGAGAGAAAGTCTCGTGAGCCATGTGATGTACAGGGGACCTAACATAATCTGCAGGTGAGGAATGAATTCTCTGAGAAAGCAATATGTGACCTGATACCTGCAGTATGAGTAGGAGAAAATTAGAGATGGGTAATGTGCTCACGTGCAAATATAAAGTTGCAGCTGGAGTAGAGTGCAAAGTGGATGATAGTAGAGAGTGAAGCTGGGGAAAAGGTGAGCCAGAGAGTGTTAAAATCTGTTCTCCTTTCCAGAATAACAGCATGGAGCTGCTCAACCAGAAACTACATTTCTCAGTATCTTCTGCATTAAGTGTGGCCACATGGTGTGCAATGCAAGTAGAAGTGATGTCCCTGTATCCCAGACAGGATTTTAAGTGAATGGGTGTCCTTCTTCCACATGCTCATCTCCCATTCTCTGGGCTCCAATAGTAAGAGCAGGGTGACTCTGGAAACTGTGTGACAAAGGAAGTTGCACCGCTCTCGGTCTAGGACCCTGAGTAGATGCCTGCAGAAGATCTCTTACCAACCTGTAGCCCTGTCCTGGACGGTCACAGTGGAGAAGGACAAACTTCAGCATTAAGTCACTGAAAGGCGGAGGGATTTTGCTAAGATTATTTAACCTTACCAATGTTGGGGAATTTGGTCCCCAAACCACAGGTAATGGGAAGTTTTAAGCAGAGAGATATATGATCAAATCAATATTTTGAAAAGATTTCTGTTTGCAAAGTGGAGAATATATTGGGCTGAGTAAGAAAGAATTCGGTGAGAAAAAACAAAAACAAACAGAAAAGCTATAGCAGAAGTGCAAGTGAGACAAAGGTTGAGGCTGTGGAAACAGAAGTGGATGGATTCGGGAGATCTAAAATGATGCTGGTAGGATTTGGTAATGTATATAGGATGTAAAAAGATGGGAGGGTAAGTATCTGCAGAGACTGCTACTTGTCTGGCTTTGGGTACTGGGACTTGCACGGTGGCCTTCTTTCAGGGGGAAAAAAACAAACATAGAGAAAAGTCCTGAGTTCACATGCATTTGCACGCACGCACAGTGGATGCCCTTATTATCTACAAAGGGCAGTCTCTTATTCCACAAAAATGAAAGGCGAGCTGTGCTGACTTAGGGAGGTACACCTTTAAAGCAGTCATGCTAGTGGGTAAGGTACTGAAGCCTGGAGTCGGACAAGCTCCTTAACTAAACAACTAGGATGGTGGTTTAATTCTTGGCTATTCAAATTTTATCTGCAAAATGGGGAAATAATAGTGCCCATGACATAGGTTTGTAACAAGGAGAAAATGCAAGAATACATATAAAGCATGTAGAAGGCTACTTACCCTGGGGAAGAGCTCCTTCACTATTGCTTCTAAGGCAGCCCGGTCACATCCTCTTACAGGTTATCCAGGGTTGGAAGGGTCATCAGCATGTCGTGTGCTCTGTAGGAGGCAAAATACAGTCAGCTAACGCACTGTTAATTTTAGAGTGCATGCTTTATACAAATAAGTTCATTTTATGGGCCTGGCTGGATTGCTGAATTCCACAGATGACGCTTAACACTAATGATTTTAATTTCTGCTCTCATTTTGGCAAGTTTGTTTTCAGCCTTGATTTAGAGACACTCTCAAACTCTTGACCCTTTCTTCCAGGGCTCCACATTTAAACCCCATGAAAACAGATAACGCTTTTCCATAGTCGCCTAAATCTTATTTCCAGCAATTCTAAACTCAGTACTCCCTCTACAAATACTTTCTTTATCTAATTTCTCCCCTCTTTCAACTTGATTAACGTTCATAAGTCTTTAATTCTTTTTAGTTATTGTCTTCTTAAATGAATCCTTGGCTGCTCTAATCTTCCTCTTGCGAGCAGCTTTATACTACTCAGTATCAATCTTATTCCCTGTCATTCCTGCCAATACCCTTCCCATTATCTTTCTGTCTGGTGTTTATAGAACTAGTTTTATCTTACATTCCTTTTTGTATGAGTAAGAAAGGTGTGTGTGCGTGTGTGTCTGTGTCTGTGTGTGTGTGTCTGTGTGTGTGTGTGCATGTGCGTGCGTGTGAGAAAGAGAAACAGAGAGGGACACGTGCACGTGCCTGTGGTGGGGTTGGGGGGAGGACTAAGGTTAAAAAAGAGATAATATAACAACAAGATCACACAATTATAAATGTAGCTCTCTGCTGAAGTTCCATGCCTAAATCCAAATATTTCAATGCTTCTTGGGGAACACTGTAATATTGTTTTAGGACCTCTTTACAGGAGATCCTTTTGAGGTATCAGCTATGTTTTCTTTGGGGGGAGAGAAAACCTTTTTGCCAGAATTCAATGTCATAATACAGATTCTACTTTTTTGATATATGCCACTTTAGAATGTTAGCTAATTTTGTTCCCAAATGTCACCTTTCATTTTCATTCACTGCGTTCTCATTTTAAATCCATATAAAGTTTTTAAAGAAAAAATATTCTTGGGGCTCCTGGGTGGCTCAATGGGTTAAAGCCTCTGCCTTCAGCTCAGGTCATGATCTCAGGGTCCTGGGATCGAGCCCCACATCGGGCTTTCTGCTCAGCAGGGAGCCTGCTTCCTCCTCTCTGTGCCTGTCTCTCTGCCTACTTGTAATCTCTCTCTCTGTCAAATAAATAAATAAAATATTTTAAAAAATAAAGAAAAGATATTCTTATAATTTCTATGTATGTTCAAGTAAACTATGGTAAAGTTTTGGGGAGTTCCAGAAGACAACAGACAGAGCAAGATAGGCTCTGTCCTGATGTAATTCTGATGTCGTTCTGATCATCTGGCCGAATGTACTCATATCAGAATAATACCACACCTTTCTAACACAGTAAAATGCCCTGCCCCAAAATAAATTTTTAATTTTACTATACAGAAATACTCCAAGGGCAGATTTCCTTTTTTTGAAGGAGATAACTGGCAGAATTCAAGCACTGCCAAATTCACTTACTCCCTCGCTCCTTCTATTCATTTATGCACATATTCATTCTTACAGTACTTTTTGACAATCTTGTTATGGATAGTGGGTTTAGAAAGATGGGAGAGGTTTCCCTATTTTGAAGACTTTAAACATCTGCTAGGTAATTAGTAACCTAATTAAATATATATTCATATATACCATATACATACAAAATATATAATACGTAATTATACATAACTCAAATAACCAATTAACATATCAATAATAATATAGTTAATAGATTTTTTAAGAGCCAACATTATGTTAAATCCTATAAATACTAAGATAAGTGTTATTCTCATTTCTCTGGTGAAAGAAACTGACACTCATAGAAGTTAAGTGATTTATATAACCTCACCCAACTACTACTTAAGTAGTAGAGCTAAGATTTAAGTGAAGCCATAGTTCTCTGATTCTAGAGTAGTGTTCTGAATCACTATACATTGGTTTCTACTTAAAAATGTTTTATCAAAATTAAAGAAAACCTGGTAATATTCACACCAGATACAAAAATCTAGAGTTTTTATAAAATTCATAAATTGATTTTTCAATCATGTTTTATCTAATCTTTTCTCAACATAGCTATGTTTACAGGCATACTTTCTAGTAGGTGATACTAATTCATGTAATGATGTCTTTTATAAAAAGGGGATTTAGAAGACTTTTCTTATGTGCCTTTTAAACTCCTATTCACCCTTCAGATTCTAGCTCAAGTCACCCCCTCTAAAAAACTTTCCCTGAATCATCTCCCAGGCAGCACAAATCCTTTCTTTCATGACTGAACCTTCCTAGAATGAAGTACATAGGCCTGAGAGTCATAAGGCTGCATCACACGAGGTCATACTTGTGTCTATGTGCCTGTCTTTTTAGACTGAATATGAGCACAACAGGGCAAGTCATAGTGTAGTTCCCTTCTCTCGTATCACCTGATACTTTGTTTTCCGCACAGTTAGTCCTAAGTGAATATTAGACACTATTGGTATTTAACTAAAACAGTGTTCCAAGCACAACTATACTTAGGTATGTGATTCTCTGGCTGTGCTAATGAGTCAAACTAAATTGTGGGACACAGGATGGATTCTTTTTTTTTTTTTTCCTGCTTATACATTCCTTGATTTTAAAACATGAGCACTGAATACAGATTACCTAGTGGTTACATTCACTCTGAGTATGGATATTGAGCTAGTGGCTAGAAGGATGTTTGTGTCTAAAATGTTTTATAAATGATTTAATTTCTTGAATCATTTAATTCATGTGGGCATAGAGGAATCTAAATAAACTAGGAAAAGTTAACTATAGGTATGGAAAACTTGCAGGTTTATGCAACGTATTATTAGATAACTTGTTCCTTAACACCAGGTCAATGTCCTTATTTTTAACATCACAAGCTACCACATTATAAGGGTTCGTGTGGTACTCTCTGTAATCAAACTGCCTGAGTGGGAATAATGTTCCTCACCACTTATTAGCTTATATATTTACTTCAGTTTTTCATATTATGCCCACTTGTAAAGTCATTGTGACAATTAAATAAAAATAATTCAAACAAAACAAAATTCAAAACAAAATTCTTGTTGGGTGCCTGGCATACAGTAAGCTCTCTATACATATTAATAAAATATTAATAATTACTATTAGAATTAAAATTCAAAGTTTTAGGTTTCATTACAGGTTACTCAACATGCTTATTGATGGACTACACACTTCCTAGCAAATCCCCATGAAGCTAATGGAAAAACCTAAATCATAGAAGATGGTCAAAATGGTAAAAATTTTGGCAAATAGCATTTCCCCTTTACTTCATGTGGCTGTAGCTCCATGTTCATTTTAAATTTTGTTTTAAAGTTGCAGCACATGAGGTTTAAAACTTGCCACACTGGGCGGGGCCTAGTTATGGTGCCTCCTTAGGTTAGAAAATAATAAGGTGAACATTGAAGAATAGGGAGAAATGTAATAGAGTCATCTGTGAGGAATATATCAAACAGCCACCCTTAAGGGACCATTGTTCACTTATTCATTCAAACAAGCATTTCGCAACAAGCAGACTATTAGTGAGGCAGGATAAAGGAGTGATTGTACGTGAGAACAATTTCCAAAGCTGCTGAAGGGAAGTAAACACTAAATCCCTCCATGAAGGACTTGTTGCAGTCTGGGCTTTACTATAGGCCAGAAATCCATCTGTCTGCTTGCACTGAGAAATCTTTGCACCAAATTGCAAAGCAAAGGAGCCTGTATTCTGACCCAAGAGATCTAGACCCAAGTTTTCCCCCAGACTAGCTCTTTGCCAGTCAATAGATGGTCCTGAAGTAAAACCCCTATACGTCATAATCAGAACAGCTAGAAACACTGATAAGGGATCTAATAAGTAGATGTGTCAAGAAAAAAAATATATAACGAGAAGAAAAACAACAACAACAACCATGAGAGTCACAGGAAATAGGAGAAAACAAGAGGAAATGCTTCATGAAATAGATTAGCTTTTGAATGTACATTCTCTGTGAAATTAGAGGAACTATTTCCTCTTTGAAATAAAAGCTCAAACAGAAGATATGAAGACTCAAAGACAGGCTGATCTATAGTAAAAGAAATTAGTATTGGATGGCAGATCTTGTTGGAAAAAATAATGATACCCAGTACAGATGGCAAAAGTAGTAACATTCAGGAGGTAGTGACAAGCTCTCCCAGTGAAAAGAGATTTGGACAGTAGAAGAGGAAAGCAATAGTAGAAGTCACATGACAGCTGACCAGACATGTTGGTGAGCGTTATGAGCCATCCCCGCCACCTTTCAAAATTAACTGTTAAGATTCTGAATTGGGCTGAGGTCTGAATTGGGCCGAGGTCTTGTGTTAGTACTCAGTGATAAGTAGTTATATATATATATATATTTTTTTTTTAAGTAGTTAAATCATGTTTCCAGGAAGTAATTCCTGACTATTATAACTGTTTTGTTTGGAAGAGAAATTCTAGAACTAAAAAAAAAACCCAAAAAACAAAACTGAAACATAATGTACAATGTTGTAGAATCACGTTATTAATGTTTTCTCATTTTATTTTTTGGCTTCCAAACACAGTCCTGTGATGCCTGGATCTAAATGTCCCAACCCAAAATGCAGTCTCTGATTCAGGTACACAGCTATATCAGATTCTTGATGAGATTTTGGTTACCGCCTTAGCATGGATAAAAATGACCCTGGGTACACAGTCAGGAAAGGACTGCTTCCTATATGTCAGCATAAAGCTTTAATTAGAAGTATTTACTGCTGGCTCCTTGCTTCCTACCCTCTGTACAGAGGAAACACAACTATTGTGCGACATTCATATTTCTTGGAGAAAAGCGAAGATTAGAAGTTTCTCTTAGTTCAATAGAAAAGATAATAAGGAGTCAAAGACAGTGACTGGCAGAAATTCAAATGAGTGGGAACCTTATGTTAAGAGATATGGTAAGAGGATGTTAAATTATGGAGGAGTGTTTGTTGCGTTTATTTTTTAACAACTGAGATAGAATTTTAAGAGAATGAAACATTTCCAGTTATTTAAATGTCTTTGCTCCTCAGTTTCCTTCACCATAGGGGTTATAAACTCTAGCTCCTTTCAAGTTCAAATACTTTTGATCTCTTGGCTTCACTTTTTATTTAGTTGTGTCTTTGAGAAAAGACCAGAGAGTTTTGAAATCTCACAGTGATATCTAGGTGACACGGTCAGATATCTACTCAGGTAGCAAACTGGTTGCTGAAATTCAGGAAACTAGGTGCCAAATATCTGGTATTTGTTATTGAATAGTTTCATACTAATCGACTTAATGCCTGTGATCGAAGTGGTGAGATTCAAACAAATGCATCTAAAAATCTGAATTTCAAAGTTCTGACCTTGGGTTAATAAGCTTGAATGTAGGCGAGGATGGTATTTGAAAAATGCATGCAGTTGTACAGTCCCAAGCAGTCTTCAACTTCTTGAGTAATCCAGGGCTGCAGAAATATATTCCATATGAAGAGGGGGCCATGACTTTTCAATTGCGTGTCTCTAAGTCAAATTTTATAAACTCCCCTCATTAGCTCACTGCTTTCTATAATACCTATAATATCTCCCTGGAAATTTGTTGCATTTCAGGAGAACACCAAGGTCCACAGAGTCTGTTCAGTACATTTAAAAGAAATGGCATAATTTTAACAGGATTGATATCTCACATCCATAAAATTTTTATATAATCTTGCAAAGTCTTGGAGCGCCTGGGTGGCTCCATTGTTTAAGCATCTGCCTTTGGCTCGGGCCTTGATCCTAGGGTCCTGGGATTGAGCCCCCAGTCAGGCTCCCTGCTCAGTGCAGAGTCTACTTCTCCCTCTCCTTCGCCTGCCACTCCCCCTGCTTGTTCTCTTTCTGCCTCTGTCAAATAAATAAATAAAATCTTTAAGAAAAAGAAAAGAAAGAGAAAAATATCTTGAAATTATCAAGTCAAAGAATATGCATTTTACATTACGAGGCACATTGTCAAACGTTCCTCCAAAAAAAGGCAAAAGTTATACCCTAAGCACTTTTGCATGAATGTATTTATTTCCTCACATTCTTTCTATCCCTAACTATTCCCAACAGTACTCCCCCTTCTATGTTTTTGCCCTTGTGTTTTTCTGTTTTTCTGTTAGGAGAACCCATATTTTTCTTACTTATGTTTTAGAAAAACTTAATATTTTATATAAGATTATTTTTCTGTCATAGAAACTGCAAGTATTTTCCTAGTTTGTTGCTTGTGTTTCACCTTTTTATAATTAATCTTTGTGGAAAGAATTAATTTTATGTAATCAAGTCTATTATTTTTTCAAATCACTTTTCCTTTTGATATTAGCTTAGAAAGGTTTTTTTTGTACTCAAGAAGGTAAAAAAACACCTTTCACTATACTTCCTTCTACTTATTTTATTATTTTTTAACTAGCAGTAGCATGGAATAGTTGTTAAGAACACTGACTTGCACAAACTTGGATTTGAATTCTGCTCTTTAATTTTAAACTGTATGAATTTCAGCATATTGCTTTATGTCCAATATGGGGAAGAGAATTTCTGCCTCTCGTTCTGAGAGTATTAAAGGAAAGAATATCTGCGAAGGAACTGCCACGGAATATTGTGATGTGTCCAGCATATTTTGAGTGCTCTACAGATAGATATTTTACTATTATTATCTTTTACATTGAAATATTGGATTCACGGAGATTATTTCCCCGAGAAGTCAGAAATATCTTTTTAAAGTAAAGATTTTTCTTGTCACAAATCTTTCTGATACCACCCTATGTTCTTCTGAATAAAGTCTTAATTCTTTACCTTGTCACTATCAATCTTCAATCTTGCTTTGGCATCGATGCCTGCTGTAGCTCCTTACTCCCATTCCATTCCCTCATTATACTGATTTATTCACTATTCCTGAATGGGACTTGCACTTTGATACCTTTGTACTTTTTCCAAATTATTATTATTTTTTCTCCTTAGAATCTATTGCCTTTTCTTTCCTGAACATTTAAAACAATTCTTTGGGGCCCAGGTCAAGAATTGCCTTCTTGATGAAACTTCCCATCGAAGCTCCTCCCTATTAGAATTGATTCTCCTTTGATTTCCGTGTGATATTTGCCCTTCCTGGCACCACAGTGCACACAGGCATTGCTATCCTCCACCGGCTCATGAATGTCTTATAGGAAATATTCTGTCACGCTTTTCAAACCGGTCTGCCCAGTGTTTGACACACCAATGGGAATGGAAAATATGTGTTGACCACAAAATACAATGTACAATTCCTTTCCTACTTATGTACACAAATCACAACACCTACTTGGATCTAGTTCCCCATATAAAACATATTGTATGGATACATATATATGTATAATTACGTATGCATACAATTTTTCTACGTAAACATTTGCTTATTACATATAAAACCTTGTTAGGTTGCATTTAAAAATTTTATCAGTCATGAAATATATTTTTTGGCAATGTCATTACATCCTTCAGGCTCCAAAATATTAAGGGGCTGAACACTTTCAGAAACAGATCTATTCTGTGCAAAATCTAAATTGGCAGAAGTTTTAAGATTTACAGAAAGTAAATGCTGACCTATAGTCAAGGGACTTCAGAATGGTTGGCCACGTGTTCCTATCACTGTGTCATTTCCATTACTGTACACTGAGTTCTAAGATGAACTATAACTGGTCTGCATAAAATCCAGTTAAATTAACGTCTAGTGATCAACACTCTGTGCCCAGATACTACCATATTGGTCACCATTTTTCAGACTGTACTCTCTAAAATATTTGTCTTGTAAGATGTTAAAAGATTCTCCTCAAAGGAATTCCATGGAACAACAAGTTTGGGGTAGAGCACTTATTGATTTCTCCTCTGGGAGAGTCATTGTTTCGTGAACTCCTAATTTAACTCATTGTTCTCCAAACTTATTTGAAAACCAAACTTCTTTTCCAGTACATACATAGAAGCCAAATTGAGAAAACCTGACAAGTATTATCTCCTTTAATCTTTACAGCAATTTCGTCAACAA
Source organism: Ailurus styani (assembly GCA_002007465.1). Lineage (NCBI taxonomy): Eukaryota > Metazoa > Chordata > Mammalia > Carnivora > Ailuridae > Ailurus > Ailurus styani. The sequence goes on from LNAC01000113.1 coordinate 1,888,930, forward strand.
GTGCTGTGCTGGAACTCCTGTTTTGCAAATAAGGAAACAGAAGGTTTACCAAATGTCATCATCTGTGAGAGGATAAAACCCAGGTCTCCTTCTGACTGTAAGATGCTGTACCTCAGCCTCCCCCTGCCAATGCTTAAAACACTGTGGTAATTTCCTTATCTAGGAAAACAGGAATATTGCTCTGGAAATTATCAGAAACATTTTTCTAGGAAAAAAAAATATTTCCCTAGGTTTCAGAATACCCCACTACCACCCTAGCATCACCACGATCGTAATATTCTCATTCTTCCCATCATCCTACAGTCCTATATTCTCCATGAGGTCTATAATGACAATTTCGCCATATCATCCTTATGCAAAATCTTGAGAAATTCTCTGAATTATGCATTCTGTCAGCTGTTGGATATTGCCTCATGTTGTTACATAACTGTTTCATGTGTGCCTGCCCTATTTCTCTAACATCAGGTAATTCTTAACCTCTTCATTTATCCGTTATCAGTATTAAATCCTTTATATAGTACTTGTTGAATGAATGAGTGCATAAGTAAATGACTAAGTGGATGATGGAATTATGGACACATACTACAGACAAAAAATGACTTAATACATACCAGTGTGATATCCCAATTCTTAAAATCCTCATATTGGGGATAGAGTGGCAAACTGGGAGGCAACACAGACTTTTTTTTACTAGTTTGATGGATCTCAAATTTCAGTATATATCAGTCACTTGGAGAGCTTGAACCACAGGTTGCTGAGCCCCACTCTCAGAGTTCTGATTCAGTAGGTCTGGCATAGGGCCTGAGAATTTTTTTCCAAAATTTCATTTCCGACAAGTTTCCAGGTGATGCTAATGCTGCCAGTCCAAAGTCCATACTTTAAGACACACTAAACAAGAATAAATTTGACGAGTTCAGTCACTGGGTTTGCTATGTTCAGCTGTGTGACGGAGCAAGGGTCTTAAATACTTAGCCTTACAGTCATTATTTTAAAAATTAACTTAATATATTTAAGTTGCAGAATTATGGTGATATAATATATTAAAAAGAGCCTGACACAGAACAAGTCATTAATACATATCAGGTTGCTTCCTTTCCTCCCTTCTGAGGAAGTGGCTCAGGGTGCTTCATAATGCAATCCTTCCTTTTCCTTGTCTCCATCAATTCTAGAAATTTATACTATACTATTCTTTTATAAATGTGCCCAAGTCCAATAGCATATACCTTGGAACCAAGATATTGGATAACAGAAGCAATAACACAGACCTCAGGTGCAGAATTCATTACTTAGAGCCAACGGCAATTCTCAGAGCAGACTACAGTCGGTTCTAGTTACAACTATTCTTGCTCAAGTACAGGCTTCTGCTTCAAAACAACTCAGAGACACTGACTGCTTTCTGTTTTATCTCCTCATGTAGCCGTGATAGTGCTTAAAGTTATCCCCAATCTGATGCCATTCTGTCTCACTCCATCAAAAAGCACAAAGAAGCCCTATCTTTGCTTTATTACAGCATCCTTTCAACAGACCCTTTGCTTGGGAAAGAACAGAGCTGAACTTGAATGATATTGCCTCACTTAGGAATTTAACCATTAGTAAAATTAATTGTAAAAAGAGAGACTACGGTAGTTTAAAAATTCTCTGGTGAGAGATTTCTACTAATTTTAAGTGGATGGATTACAATGAACATGTGCCTCCCTTCAGGCTTGTATTATCAAAATGGCCTCCTTTAATGTTAAAAAAATCTATTTTGTTAGGCTATTTTACTGTCTAAATTATTACATGCTTTACATATTTTCGACTCATTCACTCCTGATAATCAGAAACTATATTTGCACAGTTGGGTTCTGAGTTTGAGCCTAAGATCTGAGTCACAATTATGCATATTAAAGCTCAATACCTGGGGCACCTGGGTGGCTCAGTCAGTTTAACATCTGCCTTCTACTCAGGTCATGATCCCACGGTCCCGGAAGTAAGTCCCATATCGGGCTCCCTGCTCAGGGGGGAGCTTGCTTTGCCCTCTCCCCCTGTTCATACTCTCTCTCTCTCTCTGACAAATAAATAAATAAAATCTTTAAAAATAAATAAGCAAATAAATAAAAATAAAAAATAAAGCTCAACACTTTTATATTACATAAATCCCCCAAATGCTGGAGGTGGGGGAAATGTCCATACAGATCAACTAGATTGATTGGCATCGAGTCTTCCAGGGTCCCCCAGGAGGAATTAGAAATGCGACAGAAAGTACTTGGGGCTCCTGTCATGCAACACAGAGTTTCCGAAGGTTGAGTGTGACCTCTTACTGCTCTTGGAGAGACATTTCATTCCATGTTTGGGAAAATGAATTACTCCCACTTGGTTTAACTTTCTGAGAACTTTTCTCCTTAAGTTTCTGGCAATTCTATCCCACTCATCGGCACGACAACTGGGCTGAATAAGTCTGAAACACTGTCAGTGATAGATGAGTGGGCTTATGTTTTGGTCACTTTGCTTTCTTCACTTTGGCATACAGCTTCTTTTCATCAAAGAGGTAAAACAAACCATGGAGAACATGAAGAGAAAAACCCTTTGTATCTCATCTGACACCAGATGGATCACCCTAGTCCCTGCCAGTAGCAAGATTGGTAGAATATGCGAAAGGAGAATTAGGATCACCCAGACATTTTTCTCTGCCACGAGGCAGCCAATGCTTGATAGAGGAAATCATAAAATCGTATATATCGGTCCATTCCAGATAAACTCTCTCTAATTTCTATTGATCCTTTTAGCTGGTGAGTAATACTTTGATTCCTCTTTCACTGAATCACAATTGCATTTGCTATAATAATTTCAAACTGTCTGTATTTTTCATGTTTAGAAGCTTAATCCAACGGTCTCCAAATTAGTACATCATCCTCCCTCTAAGTTATCAAGAATATCAGGACTATTTGACAGCAGTTCCCTCAACCTTCCCTCTCGCTGCACCTGCACTTTAGACTTACCATCTCTGCATAACTGATACACTTCTGAAGAAGGGGTTCCCACCTCCCTGCCAAGGCTCTGTGTGTGCTCTCAGTCTTACCCTCACACTTCCTTCTTCACTGGTTAGCTGTTTCCTCACTGTGCTTTCTCCTTCTTTTTGGCTCAAAAAATACCTATTCCTTTACTTGTGACCATGATGACCATCAGTCTTAAAATAACATTCTCAAAATTTACCTCTCTCTTAAGCTCTTATCCAGTCTCTTCTTCCTTTCACACATAAGACTGGCTTGCAATCTTGTTTCTGCCCCCACCTACTACATTATAACTGCCATGTTGAACTGTCTATATCCTCATACTCTGTGTTGAACTGAACATGTGAGATCCTTTGTTTTTTGTTTATCTTCTTTGATATCTGTGGCATTCAGTGCTGCTTCCAAAATTTTCATCCCTCTTCTCCTGTCTCCTTAATTAACTCTTATTCAGTATTCAATTTCCTAAGTATTGGTATTTCCTAAAATTCTATGCTAAACTCTATTTTTGCTTTCTGTAATTTACTTTGATGGGTCCTTTTATCCTCATGGTTTGAACTATCTCCACTGAATAAATAAATAACAATCTATCTCTTTGGCCCTCCTCTTTTTCTAAACACATACCTCATCAGCTCTTCAAATTCAAAGTATTACGAACTGAATGAAATCCTCTTCTAAATCAATCTCTCCTCCAAGTTTAATCATTCAACACTATTTCTCTGTTCATGTTATCATTCCCCTACTAAACAGTAAGTTCCATGAGGACTTGTTCATCCTTCTTTCTAAACAACTAAAAAATTGTGGCACCTGGTCATCATTATACAGATATGTGCCCAATTAAATGAATGAGAGAATGAATGGATGAATCCTGGTTACCTAGACTTGAAAAATTCAGTCATTTTTAACTCTTCTTTCCATTAGCTCACTAATCAAAATGGTGGCCAAGTCTCGGGTACTTTCACAATTTCCTTTCTCTCTACCCTTTCTATTCTGACTGTAATTTCTTTGGTGATTTAAAATTTTAAATTGTTTTTACTTGGCCTCTTGTTTTAGACTCCTTATTGATCTTTCCAATGGCCAGAAGTAGATTCTCCCTTCTCTCAATTTCGTCCATACATTTAGGATGTTTATTACTTATACAGGAAGCATAGGTAATAATGTACATTTTATAATAGTTCTCTAAATCTCATCGAAGCAGACAGTTTACCATGCATCCTTTTAATCTCTCACAGCATTTAATGTATATTTCTTTATTATTAAAATAATTGGTTAGTAAATAAGTGTGAATGATTTAACACTATTGCCAGAGTAAACTTAACTCTTACCTAGTCACTTCCCTACAATTAAAACCTTTAATGACTCTTCACTGCAAACTGAATTAAGTTTAAAGTCCTCAGTTAAGAATTTAACTTCCATCCTACCGCTTACTTCCTACCCATAACATAGTCCAAAATCCCTTGCCAAGGTTATACCTCTTTCCCTTCTTACATATTCTGTACTTTGACCATTGTAGAGGAGGAAAAACTTTACTGGGCTCTTTTAACAAAAAGGCAGATTAACAAGAGGAAAATAAACAATTTATTAATGCATGCTATGCAAATCACACAGGAGGAATCTTGACAAAAGTAACTCAAAGTGGCATTTAGAACTCTGGCTTATATAGCCATCTTCAATGAAGAACAATAAACTTATAGATAAAAGCAGCAGAAAAAAAAGGTTTCATGCTGACAAGAGCAGCAAACTGTAGAAAGGTAAATATATGGGATGGGGTAATAGAGTGAGGTTTGTTTGCAGATTCCTCTGGTACCTCTGTGTTGCTGAGAGCAATAAAAAAAAGAATTTATATTCTGCTTTTAGGCAGAAAAGAGGAGGATAGAGAGAGCTTTTCCTGCATTTGCTGCTTCGTAATTGTCTTCAGTTCAAAATAATTTTTGTGTTAAAGGCATATTTGGGGGTGACGTTCTGATTTCTTTCAACATTTGAGTCTACTTCACCAGTGGTAATCCTCATTTTGTTCATGTTGGTCCCTCCAAAAGCATCCCACCTTTGTTTCTGCCTGTTAAAATCCTATCTATCCTTCAATACCTATCTTTAAGAGCTCAGTATGTTGAAAGTAAAGTTGAAGCAGGTAAGACTTAGAAGATAGATGAAGATAAAGAAACTGGGGACTTGTTTCCTGTGGCTTTCTCATTTGTCAAATCCATGCCTGAACTATGTGTATTACTGTCCAAAATTCCTGTCAGCATTCTGCTACTTGCTGTAGACTCATGACTAACATCAGGCATAGGTTATGTTTAAAATAGTCTAGTCAAAATTTCCTAATCATTCTCCTAGCACTTGGATCTAGTTTCCTCCAACCTAGAGTTGTTTACAGTTTTGCAGGGGAGATTGGCAAGTACATAACAGATATAGTATGTGGCAGTGAAAAATAAATCAAGGTTGGAAGAAAAAGATAAGCAAGTGGAAAATCTTTTTCTCATAATATTTTGTTCCATTTCCTTCCCCTTATAATTTCTTGGTTTCCTTTATTACCTTTAATACTTTTATTCACTGGGATGTGAGCCACAGCTCAAATCATTCTTATCAATGTTAGTCTCGTAAGTAAATTTTTAAAATGTATTTTTATGTATTATTGAAGTATAGGTTATAAGTAAATTTTGCATAAATACAGACAGTATCATCTGTCTCCAGGTTGAAAGAGAGAAACCTAGGACATTGTCGAAGCATCACAGATATTGGTCTCATTGGATATAGTCTTAGAGATTACTGGACACCCTTTATTACATCACTAAGGCTGTACTGAGCCAGTTGCACAGATGTAGTCCTTGTTGTTCAGATGCTTACAACCTGAAACTTTAATTCATAGTCCTACTCTTAGGATCTGCCAAGATCAAAAGTTTTGCATGCCTCTTCTCTACTCAGGAAACCATTAACACCTCTCCACAAACAAAACTCACTCTGACTTTCCTTCTGCTTCATTCTTTCTTTTGTCTTATGATCCTCCTAACATAAACAGGCAGGATCAAAAGCTATACCAGTTAGCTATCTTCCATAACCACCCTTAAGTCTGCCCTGGTATTTATGTCTCTGCCTACCAGACAAGAGTTTCCTTTCCACTTCACCCAAGAGTATATTCTATTGTGTATTAACGCTACAAGGATGCAAGCTGACACTCTGGATAGGATGCTAAACAATGTCAAGGAAATACTAAAAAGCATCCCATTGAGAAAATCATCCATTTACTGAAGATCAGAACCACATATGCAAGCCAAACATGCCTAAATAGGAAGGAGATACATAAAAAAGAGAGGTCAGAGGGTGTAGGGGTGAGTGACTAAAGGAAATAAATAAATAGAAATCAAGTGACTCAGAGCCAGTGAATTACTTAAAGCCAATGAAAATAAAATAGCACATACGAATTCTGGTGATTATGTAAAAGTTGGAAAGTTATGTGTAAGCCTAGAACTTCTTTAATTCAAATCCTATTCAATTCCTCTGAAAATAAACTCATTTATTTTCAAATCTTTGACTTTGAGCATAGTTGGCTCCTTTTCATTCATTTATAGAACAGACATTCATATGAACACTGAGCTTTCCTATGATGACTAATCTAAGAAAAGTAAAAGGGGCCACTGGCTTAGCTACGGCTGCCAGATGGCAGCTGGGACACAAACACCCCCAGGCAGCACAAGGAAGTAAAAAGAATAGTTTATTGCAGGTGATAACACCACTTAAAGCAATGCAAATCATGACTAACAGATTTCAGAATAGTGTGGATGCATGGTTAGCATTAGCTGAGACCTAAATAAAATCAACTGAGTCATCAGGGGAAATTAATGACATTTAAATCTATTCTTCTAAAACGAGGAGAGTAAGGCATTCCCAGATTGTAGCTAAGGCTTTTGTGCCCCAGAAAAATGAGCTTGAAATCCTCTGACAAGGCTGTGAATAACTCAAATGAATATAGTCTTAGTTCAATTTGGACTAAATTACCATATACAGTTCTGCTGGCATCTGTGCTATGCTGGTCTCTAGACAAGTGCTTTATTTAATTTATTCTGTCTATCTATCTCTCTATCATGTCTTTATTTAATGGCTATAGCATGTTTCCATGTTTCCAGATATGACTTAGAATTTACCAATGAGATGGTTTTGTATGTAATTTGAAAGATAAAACATAGAACCCAATTTTCCTTTGCCAGAGGTGAGAGCTACAAAGGCTCTGGCAGATGAGTTCTTACAAGCGCAGTCTGAACCCATTCCCCCGCCAATCACTCACTTTGGGGGTGTGGGGGGCAGGCTGAGCCACTGGTAGTCATTTTTTGCATTTTCCTGACCTCTAGTGGCAGTAACTTCACTACTTTCTGGATCATAGTTCCTATCTGCAATCAAAAGTCAGTGATAAGTGCCTCACATTACTTCCGGAGTCCTTCCAACAGCTTTGTGTGCACCTAACTCCCTGTATTAAGTCAATTTCATCTGAAATACCTGGAAGGTTTCTGTTCTCCTAAATGAACCAGTTCCCTACTCCACCTGTATGGTTAAAATCTTTGAACATTTTCTCAAAATGTCTGTAATCCCACATTTTATTTATCCATTCATCAGTGGATGAATATTTGAATTGGTTTTATTTTTTGGCTATTACAAATAATGGTTTTGTAAAAATTCATGTACAGTTATGGTTCTATAAATATTCATGGCATGTTTTCAGTTCTCTTGGATACATACCTCAGAATGGAATTACTAAATCATATGGTAACTATATGTTTAATCATTTGAGCAATTTCCAGATAATTTCCCAAGGCACCTGCACCATTTTTTTTTCCTACTACCAGTGAGCAAAGTGCCCAATTTTTCCACATTCTTTTTTTTTTTTAAGATTTTATTTATTCATTTGACACAGAGAGAGAGATCACAAGTAGGCAGAGAGGCAGGCAGAGAGAGAGAAGGAAGCAGGCTCCCTGCTGAGCAGAGAGCCCGATGCGGGCCTCGATCCCAGGACCCTGAGATCATGACCTGAGCCGAAAGCAGAGGCTTTAACCCACTGAGCCACCCAGGCGCCCATTTTTCCACATTCTTGTCAACACTTCTTAATATCCGTATTTTTTACTGAACCACCCTAATGGATATGAAAGTATATCATAATAGTATTCTGACTTCCATTCCTTTGATAGATAATAATGTTGAGCTTCATTTCATGAATTTTTTTAATCATTGTATGTCTTCTTGCCCTCTTTTTTATTTATCTTATTTATTAGATTACTTACTTTATTATTGGGTTGTAAGAGAGCTCTATATTTTATAGATATAAGTCCCTTATAAGGTAGATAATTGGCAAAAATTTTCTCTCATTCTGTACATTGTCTTTTCACTTTATTGGTGTTGTCCTCTGAAGAACAAAACTCTTTAAAAACTATTTGATGATATCTTTTTTATTGTTTCTTGTGTTGCTTGTGCTTTTACTGCCATATCTAAGAAACTGCCGATTCTAAGACTACATAGATTTATAACCACATTTTCCCTTAAGGGTTTTATATTTTTAGGTCTTACATTTAAGCTTTTGATCCATTTCAAAGTGATTTTTGTTTTGTTTTGTTTTGTAGATGGTGTAAGGTAGAAGAATTCCAAGAATCATTCCTTCAGTGGTGAATATTCATTTTCTAATACCATTTGTTGAAAAGACATTCCTTTTCCATTTATCTGACTGGATACCCCTATAGAAATTCAACTGACTGTAGGTGTATGGGTTTCTTTCTAGATTTTCAGGGTGGGTTTTTTTTTCTGTTGATTGATACGTCTATCCTTATTCTGTTACTGTACTCTGCAGATTACTGGAATTTCATTAGTAAGTTTTAAAATGGGGAACTCTGAGTCCTCCCAATTTGTTCATCTTTTTAAATATTTTTTTTTCTATTTTCAGTCTCCTGAACTTCCATATGAATGTTAGAGTCAGCTTGTCAGTTTCTATAAGGAAATCAGGTGAGATTTGATAGAAACTATATGTAATCTGTAGGTCAATTTGAGGAGTATTGCCATCTTAACAATATTAAGTGTTTAAGTCTCTTTAATAAATGGTGCTGGGAAAATTGGACAGCTATGTATAGAAGAATGAAACTTGACCATTTTCTTACACCATACATAAAGATAAACTCAAAATGGATGAAAGACCTCAACGTGAGACAGGAATCCATCAAAATCCTAGAGGAGAACATAGGCAGTAACCTCTTCAACATCGGCCACAGCAACTTCTTTCAAGACACGTCTCTAAAGGCAAAAGGCAAAGGAAATAAAAATGAAAATGAACTTTTGAGACTTCATCAAGATAAAAAGCTTCTGCGCAGCAAAGGAAACAGTCAACAAAACAAAGAGGCAACCCATGGAATGGGAGAAGATATTCGCAAATGACACTATAGACAAAGGGCTGATATCCAAGATCTATAAAGAACTCCTCAAACTCAACACCCAAAAAACAGATAATCATGTCAAAAAAATGGGCAGAAGACATGAACAGACACTCCCCCAAAGGAGACATACAAATGGCTAACAGACACATGAAAAAATGTTCATCATCATTAACCATCAGGGAAATTCATATCAAAACCACAATGAGATACCACCTTACACCATACAGAATGGCAAAGATTAACAAGACAGGAAACAAATATTAATAAGACAGGAAACAACAAATGCATAACCCTCTTACACTATTGGTGGGAATGCAACTTGGTGTGGCCACTTTGGAAAAGAGTGTGGAGATTCCTCAAAAAATTAAAAATAGAGCTACCCTATGACCCTTCAATTGCACTTCAGAGTATTTACCCCAAAGATACAGATGTAGTGAAAAGAAGGGCCATATGTACCCCAATGTTCATGGCTGCAATGTCCACAATTGCTAAACTGTGGAAAGAGCCAAAATGCCCTTCAACAGATGAATGGATAAAGAAGATGTGGCCCATATATATAATGGAATATTACTCAGCCATCAGAAAGGATGAATACCTAACTTTTGTATCANGTCCACAATTGCTAAACTGTGGAAAGAGCCAAAATGCCCTTCAGCAGATGAATGGATAAAGAAGATGTGGCCCATATATACAATGGAATATTACTCAGCCATCAGAAAGGATGAATACCTAACTTTTGTATCAACACGGACAGAACTTCTGCTATCAAGATGGCATTTTTCTGTGAACATTTAATGACATGGAAAACACTCTCAATGTGCTCAATTAAAATAGAAAGATAAAAATTGATAAAGATAATATAGATATGAAAGGAATACATCAGAAATAGCTATTCTTTCCAGAATAGTCTGGAAGAACCAAGAAACAAATTTTAAATTAAAAAATTCCTACAATTTGTCACCCCAGCATACACTTCATTAAGTTGTCCATTAGAAAAAAACAGCTCAACTGAAAATGCATACTTACAAATCAGAGGTCCCATTTTTGTAACACTGAAGTGGAAACATATAATTTTTTAAACTTTTTATCTTGACATAACTTCAGATTAACCAAAGAGTTAAATTTGTATGAAATACAAATAGTTCTTACATACCCTACACCTTGATCCCCCTAATATTGGTATCTTACAATATGATGGCATGCTTACCAAAAGGAAGAAGTTATTGGTACAACACTATTAAATAAGCTACATATTTTATTTGGATTTTACTAGCTTCCCCCCCTCAATGTCCTTTTTCTGATCCAGGATACCATATCACATTTAGTTTCCATACTTCTTTTGTCAACTCCAATCCTAACGGTTTTTTACTATGCTTTCTTGGTTTTCATGACCTTGACACTTTTGAAGAATACTGTTATGATATTTTGTAAAATGTTTCTCAATTTAGGTTCATGTAGTATTTCCTTGTTATTAGAGTGGGGTTATGTTCTTTTATGTTTTGTCTGTTTTAAGTTTTTTTGTTTTGATTTTGTTTTTGTTTTTTCAAGACTTCTACAGAGAAGTGCCCTGTTCACTAAATGCTATCAAGGAGTACGTAGAATCAACATGACTTATTAGTGGTGATATTAATTTTGTTCACATGGTTAAGGAGATTATTTAGGTTTCTCTACTACAAATTATTATTATAAATTTATTATTTTTCCTTTTCTGCACTCNCTAGTGGTGATATTAATTTTGTTCACATGGTTAAGGAGATGTATTTAGGTTTCTCTACTACAAATTATTATTATAAATTTATTATTTTTCCTTTTCTGCACTCTATTCATTAGAAATTAGCAACAAAGTCCAGCTCACATTCAAAGGCAGGCTAATTAAGTGCAGAATATATTTCAAAGCAAAGTTTTATACATCTGATCTCTTTATGGCTTCTGAATGGCATCTCTCTTGATTGGCAATGTGTAGCATGCTCTTTGTATATGAGTTTTGCCTCTGAATGGTGAGGCCTAGCTGTGAGGGGGCTCACAGTATATTTCACACATGTTCTGATGGTTAAAGTTTGGTGCCATTTCCACAGCCACTTTGCATGGTATGTTAAAAAGATAATGGACAAAGAGTGACTTCCTTTTTACTTTTATAGATAAAAACATTGGTTCATTCTGGGGATTATAATACTGGTGATTCTATTTTTTTAATCTTTTCATATTCATCAAACTTTCTTCAATATGCATGAGTGGTTTTCATAACAACAAAAAAGGGATGCTATGTAAAAACAAACAAAACAATGGGTTTATACAAGGAATGTATGCTAATGGATGTGAAGCCTAAAGTAGAGTAGACAAAAAGCATCACTCTTAAACATTTTTGCTGTGACTAAAAATATGGATTGGTTTTGGTGGTTCTGGTTCTCTAATGTTCTTGGCTGAACTTTTTACATTCTGTCCAGTTGTCCAAGTTGGTTCTCACTGCTGACGCTTGTAGTAAGGTGATGGATTAGTGGGCGCCAATTATAAAATAAAGAATAAAAATTTCCAACAGAAATGAAAACTTGTGAAGTGGATGTATCCTTAAATTATGTTGCATTTTACTGAATACATGTGTATTGATTTCAGCCTCTTTTCTATGATATTTTATGCCACTGTATTATTTCAGACCATCATTGCCTACCATTTTGCAATAGTCTGGTGGTCTCTGTCACTACTTACTGCCCAGTTAAGACAACTATGCATTGTAGTGAGGTTTAACTGCCTCAATTTTAACATATAATATCATTTCTTATGGTGGGTTGAATGGCAGGCCCTCCAAAAGATATGACTATATCCCAGAACCCATGGACATAACAATAATTAGAAATCAAGGTCCTTTGCAAATGTAATTAAGGATCTTGGGATGAGATACCTGGATTATTCAGGTGGACCCTAAATCCAATGACAAATATCCTTATAAGAGAAACACAGAGTAGAGAATACAGAGAAGAGGAAAAGGCCATGCAAAGATGAAGGCAGAGATTGGAATTACGCAGCCAAGAGTAAAGAATGTTAGGAGCTACCACAAGCCAGAAGAAGAAAGGAAGGATTCTCTCTCAGACAGAGTCTTCAGAGGGAGTGTGACCCTGCAAGCATCTTGGTTTCAGACTTCTGGCCTGTAGAATTATAAAAAAGTAAATTTCCATTGTTTTAAGCCACAACCTTATGATGAACCCTAGGAAATGTATATATTTTCAATTTATAAGTTCTTGTTAGATCCTATGATCTAAAACTGTTTTTCAAATTCATAAGCCTTAAGAATATTTCTATAGACCCCTGAAGTCTAGGGACCCTTTTTTGAGAAATGTTTCAAATTCTTGTCATCATTTGTTTTTGCATTTAATGAGTATTTCCTATGTACCAGACATTGTGGTAGTCAGAGAATACTTAGAAACAAGACTGATACTCTCTACTCTTTTCAAATTTATATATTCAAAGGCGGAATGAGTATGTTAATTGTAGATAGTATAGTCATAAAGGCTATAAATAAGGCACAGGCTGATGGGATAGAGTATAATAAACAGAGTGCCAGAGACTTCTACTTTCAAATGAATGATCAAAAAACTCATTGAGGAGATGACTCTCAAACAGGAAATGGATAAAATGAAGCAGCCACCTAAGCAAAGTAGGAGAAGAAAATTCTAGATAGAGAGTGGTGGGAGATTAGAAGAGAAAGATATTTAGGGCCACATTCTGGAAAGCCTTGTAGGCACTGATAGAGGGTATGGACATTAGGAACAAGGCACATCATCAGTGGGTTTTAAGCTGGAGAGTGATATGAGGTGATTTCCTTTATAAAAAATAAAATCACTCTGGCTGCTCTGAAGAAAACTGATGTAAACTCCTCAATGAGAGCATCAAGAAGGAAGCAGGGAAATGAGTTGGAATCTCAGAATAGAGAGAAAAGAGTGGAAGTGGAAAGAACTGGAACAATGAGTGTCATATTTTGGAGGTAAAACTAAGAGAACATTTTGATGGGCTGGATGTAAAAAGTGGGGAAAAGAGAAATTGGCCTTACTAATCAGGGTGAATAAGGTAGAAAAGGGGTAAGGAAGAACAGAGTTGAGAGGGAGGAAATAAGGGTTCTTCTTTGGACATGATAAGTTTGAAAAATTTAAGGTACTTAAGTAAAAATGGTATGTTGACATTTGGATATACAAGTTGAAAGTTCATTGAAGAGGTCAGGACTACTGGGAGTCATTAGTTAAAGACAAGTGATTGGATTAAAGACTTCAGAGAAGACAGACAAGAATAGGAAAGTAAAAGAGAAGAGAGGAGAGAAGGGAGAGGAGGGGAAGATGAGAGGAGGGGACAGGAAAGTGAAAAAGAGGAAAGGAGAGGAGAAAAGAAGTTGAGTCCTAAGGAATATCATATTTAAATTCTTGAAGATTAGGAAGCCCTTAATGTAAGAGAAATTCTGGAGAATATAGTCTCATAGAAACTACAGAAACAAAGAGAAGAAAGTGTTTCATTATGGAGTGATTTTTCAACTCTACTGTATGCTGCTGGAAGTCCATTTAACATGAAGAACAGATGTTGATTGGGTAATGTAAAGGTAATTGGTAATTTTCACAAAGGCAGTCATAGTAGAATTATGAGTATGGAAAATCAACTGGAATGTATTTAGAATAGAATGACAAGTGATAAAATGGAGACAGGAACTAGGTATTATCATTAGAGTTTTTTTTTTCTAGAATGGAAACACAGAGCAGGATATGTAGAGGGATCTATAGGGCCATGGAGGGGGTGGTTTATAGGGTAAGAGACAAAAAGTCTTATTTGTGTAGAGATAGAAATAAGTAAAATTAAAGGAAGAAATTGATAATCTCTAATCTTGGAAAAAAGTATTACCTGCAGCAGGGAAGTCCTTGGGGAGCAAGACAGGATGATATTCCAGGCACATGGAAAGGATTTAGCCCATGATAGAAGCAGGAAAATTTCCTGAATTGTATCAAAAGANCAATTGTATCAAAAGAGAAGGAAAATGTTGTAAGATAGAAATAGGTAAGCTGCTAGCAATTGTGTCAGCAATTTAGTCACCACTAAATGAGCCAGAATTTATTAATTTTAGATAATTTTAGATAATCATCTAAATGTAAAAATTTAAGATTTTTTTAAAGATTTATTCATTTATTTGAGAGACAGACAGACAGACAGACAGTGGGGGAGGGGCAGAGGGAGACAGAGAATCTCAAACAGACTCACTGCTGATCATGTAACCTGAGGTGGGACTTGATCCCAGGACACTGAGGTCATGACCTGAGCCAAAACCAAGAGTTGGACACTCAACCGACTAAATCAGCAGGTGCCCTAAAAATTAATTTTTAAAAACCTCTTTCCAATTATGAATACCTGAGAATGTATCGGCAGAGTTGGTTTAATAAATACTACCCTACAAAATGAAGCCCAAATTTGTCATCTTAACTCCTTGAGCACATGAGGCCAGTTTGCTAAATATGCATATAAATCAACATTTTTTTTTGTCTTTAGAAGGAAAATTTACTGCATTAAAAAGTTTTTGTCAACATTATAATATTCTTCAGCCAAAGTCTAAACTGGACCAGAGGTTACTTAAGAGTTATACACCTCTTTANTGTCTTTAGAAGGAAAATTTACTGCATTAAAAAGTTTTTGTCAACATTAAAATATTCTTCAGCCAAAGTCTAAACTGGACCAGAGGTTACTTAAGAGTTATACACCTCTTTAACCTTTTTTTGTCCTTTTGGACAATGGGCGTTTAACCTTTTGTACTAGAGATTATAGATTTAAATAAACTCTAGTAAGTTGTTAGTTATTCAGCCTATTTTATCATTCATAATTTTGAGCTATCCTTTACTGGCCTAGGGAAGATTTAGTCTTCCCACACCTGCTTACATGAATCTTTTGTCTGCATGGAATGTCATGTTAGGCTCACCATTCTATTCTCATTCTTAGCGCAGTAACTCACTTCATCAAATGTCGAAAGGTTGCTGGGAAATTGGAGATATATATATATATATATATGTCTGTTTTCTACTTTTGACACAGAATATGCTAATGATGCAATCCAGATGAAAAAGAGCAGTTTTAGTTTACAGAGGTTCTGAACCAAATTTCACTTANATAATGCAATCCAGATGAAAAAGAGCAGTTTTAGTTTACAGAGGTTCTGAACCAAATTTCACTTAATAGGTAAAATCCTAGGCACCTGGAAGGCTCTGTTGGTTAAGCATCTGCCTTTGGATCAGGTCATGATCCCAGGCTCCTGAGACTGGGCTCCTCATGGGGCTCCCTGCTCAGCCGGGGGTGAGCTTCTCCCCCTCTCTAGCCACCCCACTCTGCTTGTGCTCTGTCTCTCACTCTCTCTCTCTCAAATAAATAAATAAAATCTTTAAAAGAAAGAAAAAGAGGTAAAAATCCTATCTGAGCAGAAGGATAAAGGCTGTTAACCATTTTTGGTAAAGAATGAAGTAAAGAACCAACCAAAGAGAGAAACCAGCATGATTAAAAGAATATATGCCATCTTTGAGTTTGACAACAGTATAGGATTAATGAAAGGAAAGAATATAAAATGAATTTATAAATATAAATGCCGACCTGGTTAGGAGAGGGTCTAGCTTTGAAAGACAGGTCAAAACTTGACAGTATAAATCTGAAATTAATAGATATTCACTTATATTTTTAAATACAGGAAATGGGTGGTGTAACATGATTAGACAGACCCATGCTTCTGAAAGATAGATGAGGCAGCTATGTGTCTAGAGACAAAGTTGAAAGGTTGTGAGCAGTAATTGCTCTCAAACTTACTCTGAAAGTGCAGGTTAAACCAGGTACATATCCATGGCCAATGTCTATTCTGTTTCCATTAGGTTTCCCTTAAAATTAAACAATTTAAACAACTTTTTTAAAAGTCCCAAATAAAACAAAATCAGAAATTTTATTGACTCTTTCAACATCCACCAAATGGGGAAAGCAGTGACCTCACTTTGTGTGGAGACCTCCCCAAAAGCTTGCCAAAGTGGAAAGCTGCAAAATATTCTGATTATTTGTCAAAAGCCCCACATTTGCTATTCTTAAAAGGATAAGTATTTTACAGTTAGGATGGGTCCTAATAGCATCAGCTAAATATTTTACAGTGCCCAAAACATTATTTTGAACACTTTCTAACCCATCTGACTTATTTAAATGGAAAAGATGATCATTTTACTTTTTTATTTATTAATGCATTAGGATACTTGTCCACTTAAGTGTTTATTGTGTTCCTTGTCTTTTCTTCTAAATGACCGTAATTTATCTCTGTCTATACTTATCCACCCAAAATGAACATGGCAATATAGGGCAGTGTAAGGCCTACTTACAGGACATTATAAAGATGATGGCAGACTTTCAGAATGTTGAATGTGACACTGTACAGAACTCTACCTAACTTTCCCTATTTATGAGGTTCTTCATGCTCAGAGTAAGAGTCCAAATATGAAGATTTTAAAATAACTATGAGCTTTTTTAACTTACTTTTTAAGGAGAAGGTATTACTTGATTTCACACACGTAATTTAAAAATTGTAGATACGTTCAACTGTAATTAAAGGGAAATAGAAATGGGATTTATGCTGTATCATAGATGATTTATAAATAATTTAAAAACTAAAACATCTACATTTTTAATGCATCATGATCACATACAAATATTTAGAAATAAAAAAGTATAATGTAAAGTAAGTTTACTATAAAATTTTTACTAAGTTGGGTTCATTTTTAACCACAAGTAATGATCCCACTATAATCCATGGTACTGGTCATTTATTGAAATAAAATTTTTACATTCATAATAACTAGCTCAGTTTTTTAGGGAAACTAGGAGAGAAAAGAAAGAAAATTTAACTCCTGATTTCAGAAAAAAATAGTAAGGTAAACACATTTTTAAGGTCACTACATTAATGACCAATGTTCAAATTCACCCAAAAGATAAAACAATTTTAATTGCACTAGTCTCTAATAAGCTAGCCTCAAATTATATAAATTACAAAATGGATAGAATTTCTAAGAAGTTAGGTAAATCTATTAATATAGCGGGAGAGTTCAACATCCTTCTATGAATCACTGAAGAGAGAAATAGCAAACCCCCCAAATGAAGATATGATTTGAATAGTAAAAATAATACTTTATTTAATGGAGATATACAGATTTCTGTGCCCTCAAATTACAGTAAACACATTTTTCTTGAGTTCAAAGTCACATTCACTAACCGATCACTTCACGAAGACATGAATTAGGTAAAAATAAATATGAAAGTGTATATTATATATATACATATATATTATATCACATATTATATATATTATATATATGTATGTATCATATAGATCATGTTCTTTCAGGATGACACAATTCATTTAAAAATGTAAAAGAACAACAATAACACAAGATGAATAAATAAACCCCCAAATACCGGAAAATTTAAAAAGCCTATCTAACTAAACATTCTACAGTGAAATAAGTAAATTTAAAACAAATAACTTAGAGCGCCTGGGTGGCTCAGTGGGTTAAAACAAATAACTTAGAATGAAAAATAACCACATTGTACATCAAATCCTGTGGGAAAACACAGAAACAATATTTTGAAAGAAATGTATGCCTTAAATCTTAAACTAAAAAAGAAAAACAACTGAAAAAGAATAAACTTACTTATAAAAGGAACACTGAATAAATCTCAAATTAGAAGGAACAATGGGAGCAGATCAAAGAACTAGAAACACTTGCACAAGTTTACCACATGTACCAAGGCAAGACTGTTCATAGCACTGTCTATAATAACAACAGCTGAGAAAAGCACAAATGCTAATCAATAAAAGAATATATATATATATGTTACAGTGACGTTAGAATATTAAACAATAGTAAAAATGAATGAAAGAAATCTACATGTAAGAAACTTTATACCTCTTGGTATTTAACCTGTCATGTAGAATGAGTTGGAGGGTATCTGAAAGAAAAAAAAAGTCCCAAAGACAATATATACTGTATACTACTATAAAATTTAAAAACAAGGGGTGCCTGGGTGGCTCAGTGGGTTAAAGCCTCTGCCTTCGGCTCACGTCATGATCTCAGGGTCCTGGGATTGAGCCCCACATCAGGCTCCCTGCTTGGTGGGAAGCTTGCTTCCCCACCTCTCTCTGCCTGCCTCTCTGCCTACTTGTGATCTCTCTCTGTCAAATAAAATAAATAAAATCTTTAAAAAAAATTTAAAAACTAGCCTTGTACTTTTAAATTAAACTTTTTATTTTGAGATAATTGTAGATTCACATACAATTGTAAGAAATAATACAGAGGAGTCTTGTGTACCCTTTATGCAGTTACTCCCATTAGTAACATCTCGCAAAACTACAGTACAATACCACAACAAGGATTGTAACATTGACTCAAATCACCCATCTCGTTCAGACTTCCCACGTTTCCCTTATACTTATTTTTGTGGGTATATTTAGCTCTATGCAATTTCATCATACACACATAGGTTTGTGAAATCGAGCCCTCAGTCATTTAGAGCAATTCCCTCTTAAGGATCCTTCAAGTTGCCCTCTAATAACCACACTTCCCCAACTTTATCCCTAACCTCTGGTAAGTACTGATCAGTTCTACATTTCTATAGTTTTGTTATTTCAAGAATCTTATTTAAGTGAAGTATTATAGTATGTAATGTTTTGGGACTGACTTTTTTCTCTCATTACATCTCCCTGTTGGTTGACTCGTGTTGTTTCCTGTATCAGTCATTTTCCCATTTTACTGCTGAGTAGTATTGCATGGTGTGGATGTACCACAGCTTGTTTCACCATCTGGGTTCTTTTCAGTTTTCAGCTATTATGAATAAAGCTGCTATTCTTCACGTACAGAGTTTTGTTTGTTCGTTTGTTTGAATGAACATGTTTCCGTTTCTCTGGGATAAATGCCTGAGTGTTCAATAGATGTGTTATATGTAATTACGTGTTTAAATATTATAAGAAGATGTCACACTGTTTTCCAAAGTCAGTGTACAATTTTACATTCTTACCTGCAGTGTATGAGTGATCCAGTTTCTCTGGATCCTTATCAGTGTTTCTTGTCTGGTCCTTGTCATTATTTCTTATTTTAGCCACACTGATGGGTGAAGATATCTCATTAAGGTTTTAATTTGCATTTTCCTAATGGCTAATGATGTTGAAAACCTCTTCATATGCCAAATATGTCCTATTTTTTCTAAAAGTTTTATAAATTTATATATTACGGTTAAATCGATTGCCCATTTTGAGCTCATTTTTTATAAGGCGTGAGGGTTAAGTCATGGTTTGTTTTTGTTCATTTGCTTATGGATACACAAGAGCTTCTGCATCATTTGTTGAAAAAGCTCAGGGATAATGTCAAAGATTGTATTCTCTGGAAAAGAGAATCTGAGAAGGAGATTTCTGTGTAGAAAGTGAAGGAAGAGGAGAGATTGTATTGGAGTAAAATACTCTTTCCAAAGGGGGGGAAAAAGGCCTCAACAGCCCCCACAGAGAGGTCTAGTGTTAGAATGGTCCCGCAGACCTGTCCTGAGCTGGAGCAAGAAGGCTGAACCTATACTCCTCCCCACCACACACACTGTCTGGAAGCAGGCTGCTTCTGAGAAAGACAGTGACCTTGGAAGAGAGCGTTCTCAATTCCAAGAGGGAGATGAAAGAAGACTTTGTCAATCACCAACACCCCCAGCACTTGGATGAATCAGTTCCTTATTCTTGAATATATGATCCAGGCAGCTAACCACAGCAGCCACTACAAAAAATTTAAAATTCAGAATAATGTTTACCTCTGGGAGTGGGGAAGATAGAAAAATGGTTCAGAGGAAGAGTCCTCAGAAGTAAGTTATTTGTAAGGCTCTAGTTTTTGGTTTGGACAGTAGTTTCATAGGGATTTGCTATGTTATTAAATGAGTGACTAAAAATGAAGATAAATCAAAAAATAATAAAAGACTCATACTGGACCAATGAAGATAGTTTGACATATTTGAAAAATCAATACATGAAATGAACTTTAACTTAGATAATGAACTTGTGATTCTTCCTTAAAGACAAAGGTTAGCTTCAGAAGTTGAATTGCCCAGCTGAATTGCTTCCTCAATACACTTGGTCTGGGAGTACGTTTCCTATGCCTCATGTTTCGTCTCACCTTAATATCAAATGAAAGGGTTTTAACCCATCTCAAAGACTGATACGCAATCTTTGATATTTACTAACTTGCTGTTCTTATCCTTTGAGAAGCAATAAAGAAACATACAATGTAATTAGATCTGTGGCTCTTGGAAATTAACCAAACAATGTAGGATTTCAAAGCTTTGAATTTTAGTATTATTTTCTTGCTTTTTTTAAGAGAGAAATCATGGTTTGACATGCTTGTTTTTTAAACATGAATTGAGGAAAAATGTATATTGGGAAATCATTGAAAGTTTAAAGATCTGAGACTCCTGCAGGCAATTTCCATTTCCAGTCTGATTCAATGATTTCCATTTGCACTCAGCTTCACTAGAGCGGAAGCCTGTGAACTGTCATGTGTTTGCTAACAGCAATTCTCTCTGGGGAAAAAAAATCATTTGTTCTCTCTGAAGTGTGACTCTTTAGGCAGAGGATGCTGTGAGTGTTTATTCTGTGGTGTTTGAATTTTCCTCTTAGCTTGAATTTCCCTTTACTCAAACACAAGGCTAGGATATTGGGTGAAGGGCAGGGAATAGTGAGGGGATAAAGGTCATGTTCCATGCAGGCATAATTTTGACAAAGAAATAGAATTTAGTTATTTCCAGTTCTACATCTAGACTTGTCTAGAAACCTCATACACTATGTGCTTGAATTTCCAACTTCTCATTCTTTAAAGTCCTTTTATGATTCGCAGACATGCTGAGAGTGATTTGAATGTAAAAGAGCATTCAGAGTTATTGTTTCTGCAGTTGCTTTGTTAGTCTGTAAAGTGAATCTGCCTGAACTGTGTAGTGCCAGTCAGGTTCTCCCCATGCATATGCCTGGCACTGCTTGCCATTCTGCCATACGACATCTGATGGCAACAGCCAGAATTTGTACAGGACCTCCATCTTTGAAGTTATTACTCCCATGCAAAAAAAAATACTGCAGTTTAAGGATTTATGTAAATGTTACATTTATAATAATATAGGTTACAATATTTCCTCCTTGAGGAAATATTTCCCAATGTTTCTACATATTTTTTATATAAAATAGTTTGTCACAATTTTCTCCTGTGGTTTGGAGCTTAGAGGAGAGAATGAGATTTTTGAATAGGAATCTGCCATTTCTCATTAAATTCTCATTAAACTGCTAGACAATAGGTGTGATTATTGTCATTGTGCAAATGATGACAGGCTGTGAGATGCTAGGTTATTTGAGGGATAAAAGGGATTGATAAGGTTGCTAGTTTGGAAATAATTTTCTATCCCATTACACTTAAATTTTGCCAATTTTTTTTTGAGTGACTCAGATTTTAACAGGCATTCAAAACAAACAAAAGCCTTACAGTTTGGTTGCATGATAAAATGTTTAGAAAATCTAGTTAATATATGTTGCTCAAATTTATTTATGCCAAAACTTAAAAAAATTTTAATTGTATCATACAATATGATGTAACCCACCCACCCCAGAAGATGTAGGGTTTCCTTTTGTAACTTTTAAACATCTCAAGAGAAATATCAGTCCCAGGTACAAAATTTTAGAAAGGTGTTGCCTCTAAAGTATATATACTTCTCAATGAAGTGGTGTTTGAAAAGAATCTAGCTCATTTTCAAAAGCAGAGAGTCACAAAATCACTTTTTCCACAAGGTATAAAGAAACATTTACTTTGGAGTGACTGCAAGTATGTGCTAAGGGTTGAAGGTATTTTGTTCTCAATATTTTCTTAAAACCACAGGAAAGGATTAGGTTTTATATATTCTCTCATATCCTCACATCTTTAAAGGAAGACAAAGGTATCAGGGTATGCTATGATTTATTCTCAAGGGAATTTCTATTTGCATTTTATAACTATTTTTGTTTTGATATATAGGATTTTCTAGAGTATACCAAGAAGCCTAGAAAAGACTTCAGAATATGGCAGGGCCTTTGATAAAAGAAAGGCAAATTGTCCCCCATTGTGTTTCCTGCACCACTGGCCAAAATACATATAATTGGACTTTGTCAGTCATACCTTGTTTTTTTTCACCCTACAGTCTCTCCATCCTTTATCATATACCTACACACAAACACACATGCATGCATGTACTCACAGCCAATTCTAATATGCAAACCAGAAGAAGTAAAATGTGGATTATGACAATATAGGTAGAATGCTTTGAAATCTGTAGTCTTGAGCATTTAAAAGTAAGCTCCTACACATATTTATCAATCTTATATACTTCTTTCCCTTTGATAAAATCATATTTATCAAACTTCCACTATGTTTCAGGATTTATAATAGAAATAAGGAGGCCAAGTATGGACTAGATAAAGTCTCAGTAGATATGGAGCTTAGAGTCAAGTATGGACACTGACCTGGAAAGTGAAGTGTGAAGTATATTAAGGAAGAAGTGGTTCAGTGTAAAAAGTTATTAGATTAAAAGGTGAGAAATTAAACTTCTCTAGTGATGAGGAAGCCTTCTTTAAAGATCTAAGTAACTTGTTTTTAACTAACTTGTGTTTAAGTAACTTGTGTTTAAACTAACACAAAAGGATAAATAGGAATAGGGTGAGGATGAAGGGGTGATAGCATCCTATACAAATACATACCCCTGAAAAAAAACCAGAACCAATAAATTCTGTAAATAATCCCTGATATCTGAATGAAAGTCAGAAGATGTACAGCATGAAGATCAAAGATAAAGTGACTGAGATAAGGCTGGAGCTATAAGAACTATAGTGTGAGCAGTTTTGTAGAGATTTTGGATATTTTATAACAAAAGGAAGTTCCTCATGGTTTTAAGAATGGCGATGACAAGGTTAGTTTTCTATTTTCCCAAAGATTCCTCTGGTTTCTGGGCCAAGAATAAATCAGAGAGGGCAAGCATAGACATGGAGTGAATGATCCAAAAAACCTTCACAGTGGTAAGCCTTTGGGCTTCACTGACAATGGCATAAGAAGGGATATTAATATTCCAACTGTATCACTGGACTATGAGGAAGAATGAAAAATCAAGGATTACTTCCAGGTGTCAAGTTTAACTAGCTGGGAGATTGGTGGTCCCTTCTGCAGTGAAAAGGAACACTGGAAAAGAAATATACCTCCTTGAGATGATGAGTTTGGTTGGTTAATAAGTTGAATTTTAGGTTAATGACCTGTGTTTCATTTAACCAGAACTTACAGCACTAATGAGAAAATGTAGGGGTAACTGGGACTCCCTCACCTCTCTCCAGTGATGATATGCCCCAGTCCTCATTCTACAGGGACTGTCCCACTCAGGACTATAGTGCCCATCTCAGTCTGCTCTTTGAAGCATTGTTAATTCAGATTGGATTCTATTATTGAGTGTGAGGCATGAGCACACAGCCGCTTGTCATTCATGAGTGCTGACACTCCCCAAAAATGTGTCAAATAAAACCTGGTGTGACTAAGCAAACCTTCAAGAAAACCTATCACTCCTCTCAACCGAGTATTACTGGTAAACTCGATATCCTAAGTCTAAAACAATCAAACTGAGAATCCTTTTTCTCTTTTGCATTTTATTTTTCTCTTTCCTTTTTTAAAAAATTTCATTTAGTTTTATTTTCGTTCTGAAAATATCGGATGACTTAGCAGCCATATGTACAGATTTAAACTCAATTGAAGCTCTAAGGTCAACAATCATAATAGTGGTTAATATCTATAGACTTCAAATAACTTGGGGTACCTTGTTGCCATTTACGAGTTCAAAGTGAAATGTAGTGAATATAAGCAGATTTGTTAAATTTGTCCAGTTGGACTTAATCTCATAACATGCCTCAAGATTAGATTTTAATTCTTAATAGTTTAGTCAACTTTTCCCTTTAGAGGATAGAAAGCAAAGCAAAAAAAAAAAAAAAAAAAAGAGGATGGAAAGCAGTTACCCCTAAGACAAGATTGTATTTAGTGTGCAACTCTTGGGATAGGGAATGGCAATCCCATCATTGTAGGAGATCTAGTTCCTTACGTCAACTTCAGAGCTTTCTAACCTCAAATCTAGAGCTTCTGTGGTTGAGGAACAGTAGTTCTTTATACACGGTCAGTGAAACTCTGATTTTAAAGTTTCAGTGGCTCATAATAAGAAACTTAAGAAGAGAGTAAACAAAACGAATGGAAAGAATTACTAGAGAGAGATTGAGTAGCTTTTATCTTTGATCTTTTCTTTCCAAAGTTTAAGGCACCGCTACTTTCTTTATCAAATAAAAGATAGCAGTAGAAAAACTAAGGGAAATCTGATGTTAGAGTAAAGGCTTTTGGATAAAAGAAGAGAAAAAGAAAAAAACTTTTAAATAAATCCTATGGTTTTATTACCATTCTATTATATTCCAGTCCATAAAGTGTATGTCATGTTTGAAAAAATAGTGTCAACCATTGGAGCATTTAATACACAATGTAAACTTGGCTTCACTCTGTCCTGGAACAGACTGAACTCATGTGAAGCCAAATTTCAGATCCAAGTACAACTGGAAAATTAAGAACTTCAGTCTTGCAGCAAAAGCGTATCATGAAGTTGGTTTAATTGCCTGCCATCGTTGCTGTTTCTGTAACCATGTCAACAAAACATAAACAATAGTAAATGTCACTATTTAGGGTGCTTACCCATGAAGCTACCAAAATTGTACGGAAAATTGTATGGAAAGATGTACTTTGGTACAGGAAACCAGGGTGGAAGGAGTATTTCAGAGAAGGCCGCTCTTTTCTGGCAGAGACTGACCGTTCCATGTTAGATTTCTCATTCAGAAGGACCTTTGGATTTCTACCATTACTGACTTCATCTGTATGCAATATTTAATGTAGACCTGAACCTCGGAGGGTAGAGTACTTTCTAAATTGGTTGCCCATTGAGAAGTAAGTTTCATAAGAAAAAGCATTCCCTTGTGTGTCTTGTAAATTTTTGAGGAAGGATACTATTTACTTACAAAACAGATCAATCAACATTAGTGAGAATTTACAGAACAAAAATAAAGTAGAAACCTGAAAATTTATAATTGGAGCAATCTTTATTCATTATCTCAGTTATTTTTTTGAAGTATGAAAAGTTAGTATACAAAGTTATTTTCCTAATGTACCAAAGGCTTACATTAAAGAGTACAGTCACTAACCCTATATCTTCCCATTACTCAGACAACTTCTCCAGAGACAATATTTTTGTTTCTTAGTAATTATTTCCACATTTCTAACCAAAATGTGCTTACAATGCTATTAGTGATTAGCAATTTAGCATTTTTCTATTGACTTCTCTTATGTCAGATGGAAATAGAGTTCTTTCTTCAACCTGTCTTTCCCTACCCTCTCAATATAATTATGTAACTACTGACTTACTGAATTAAACAGTGTTTACATCATCATAACTATTGTTGACTATAGCACCAAGAATTGTACTATAATTGCATTTTTGTCAAACTTGTTTTCCTTGAATCAACAATTCCCTCCTTTTCTCTTGTCTTTCTTTCTCTCCTTTTCTCTTCCCCCTTCCCTTCCCTCCTTTCTCCTTCTCTCTTCTCTCTGTATGTAATCACTACCAAATCAAAAACAATAATCACCGACAAATAACTTCTCATATTATCTATTTACTAAGTCTCTTATTTTAAACTGGAGCTTATTCTTCCTCCCTAAGCTAAAAACTTCCCTGGTTATTTTAGAAATCTACCTGATTCCCAGTCACCCTAAAGCTTCTCTTCACTGTTTTCCCAGATTAGATCCACCCACTCCTGCATCCTACGTCTTTCTCTATCTTGGTATACATTACTACTTCCTCTAATCATTCACTAAAAAAGTCGTGCATAGGGACAATATTTGTGGGGCCCTCATAGATCTGAAATATCTATGTATTGTATATACTTGAGTCAAATTATCTAGCCATACATCTATATTTTTCAGAAATGTTATAGCATTGAAATCTGTGTCATTCACCTACTTTTAAAAATAATTTTATTAACTGGAGCATCTTGATGGCTCATCAGTTAAGCATCTGACTCTTGGCTTCAGCTCAGGTCATGATCTCAGGGTCATGAGACTGAGCCGTGTGTCAGGCTCTGCCCTCCGCACAGTCTACTTGAGATTCTCTCTCTCTCTCTCCTTCTCCTCTACCCCTTCCCATGCTTGCATGTTGTGTGTGTGAGTGTGTGTGTGTGTGTGTGTGCTCGCTCTAACAAATAAGATCTTAAAAAAATAAATAAGTAAATAAAAATAATTTTGTCAAATATGGATGGATGGATCTCTAATTAATATATTAAGTTTTGCCATTTTTGAATTTTAAAAAGCAGAATCAGAAGAATTATTTTGCAGCTATTTTCTCTCACTCCTGTTGTTGAGGTCCCTTCATATTGGTGCATATAACTTAGAGTTTTAAGTGTTTCCATCGATGTATAATAATTCTAGTGTATAAGTATTCTAAAATTTACTTATCCCTCCTGGCATTCAAAAGTTGAATGAATTGGTTTTTCCCATCATAAACCATGCTACTATGTCTACAATGTTACAACAAAGTTGTAAAGATCTATTGTTGTGTTTCAAGAATATATAAAGGAATGGAATCCTGGGACCATATGATAAGTACATGTTCGACTTTACTAGGTAATGTTTCCAAATATTTCCAAAGTGGTGGTAAAATATATACTCCATGTTTAATTCATGTTAATCGTTGTCCTTGCTGATATATGGTTTCTTCTGACTTAAAAATTTTTCCCTATCAGTTCTACAGAAAATGATACCTTATTTTGGTTTTAATTTGTAGTCACTCAATGGCTAAAGCAGTTGGGCATCTTTTCGTGTTCCAATATATTTTGCATGTCCTGTTCTGAAAAATACACCCATATCTTTTGCTCATTTTACTATTAATTTGTCAATTTCTTATTTATAATGTGTTCTTTATTTTGGATATGAAACTTTTAGCAATTAAATGTATTGCAAATTTCTCTCAGGTGTGATTTGTTTTTCACTCTGTCTTGTTGTTTGATAAACAAAATTCTTCAATGTAACTTAATTATATTGCATAGAGTCAATGCATTTAAATTAATCAATATGATTATTGTTCACATTTATAATTGTTTTTCAAGAACTCCTTCCTTATCCAAAGGTTAAGATGAGGCTAAAGTATTTGCCAAAGGTCTTAATTTTTTTCTGTCACAATTATATTTGTAATTCAGTTAGAACTTCCCTATAATATTAGATCATTTTAATTACTTTAGTAGAAAGAAAAATATTTATATATTCTATTTCTTTTTCAACCAACATTATTTGTTAGATACATTTGGATTATTGTAGCATTGTTTAACATTCATTTGCTTTACTGTATAGCATTCTATTGTGTAAATATACCAATATTTATTTATCCATTCTACTGGGGAGTACTTTGGTAGTTTTCAGCTATTAGGTATAGTGCCTCTATTAGGATTATAACACATGTCTATTTCTGAGTATTTATTGGTATTCATTCTTTAGGGTATATACAATGGAGTAGAATTGTGGTGTTATCAGAAATACATGTGTTATATATGTAACAGCTAATATTTCAATAGAGATTACATGAAATTATCTTCTTACTAAAAATGTATGACAGTTTTAGTTGCTTTACATGCTCAAAAACACTTGATATTTTCAGCTCATTTCATTCTAGAAATTCTGGCAGATGAGTAGCATTATTTCAGAGTGATTTAAATTTGTATGTCCTGATAAATAATGATGAACATCATTTCATGTTTGTCAACATTTGGATATCCTCTTGTGAAATGTCTTTGGCCCATATTTCTATTTTATAGTCTCTCCTTTTCATATTCATTTAAGAGTTTATTCAGTATTCTAAATCTAAATTCTCTGTTAGATATATGTTTTGTGTTTTCCTTTCTGCTGTGGCCTTTCTTTTCGCTTTCCTACTGGTGTCTTTTGATTAACAGATCTTCTAAAACTAGAAGCATCTAGTTTCAATCTATAATTTCTTTTCGATAAGCACTTTTTCTGCTCTTTTTAAGAAATTTTTACCGTTCCCATATGATGAAATGTTCCCTATTCTTTCCTCTATAATTGGCATTGTTTTATCTTTTATTTTTAAGTCTTCAAATCAAGTAAGATTGATTTTTTTCATAAATGATGTGATGCAAAGATGTAAATACTTTCATTATAAGAATAGTTAATTGAGCATCACTTATTGAAAAGATAAAGCTGTTCTTTTTGAATAGTATTTCTGGGTTTCTTTTGTATTTTCTGTTTCTTAACAGTTCTGTTCCATTGCTAAGTTTTTCTACTTTTGGACAAACACCACACAGTTGTCACATCTGGTATTAGCAAACCTTCCATGTTTTTTTCTCCTTCAAAACTGCCTTTATTATTCTTGGTTCCTTGGATTTTCATATAAGTTTTAGAACAATTTTGTCAATTTCTGCCACAGAAAAAGTTGAAATTTTCACTAGAATTTAGGTCAATATATAGATTAATTTAATGGAGAACTGCCATATTACAGTATTTTCTTCCAACCTGTGAATATGGTATATCTCTCCATTTATATAGATTTTAAAAACGTCCTTTAATAATGCTTCATAGATTTAAGTATATCATCTTTTGCATCTTTTGATATATTTATTCCTAGGTTATTTGACATTTTTATGCTACATAAATGACATTTTTATTTTTGTTTTCCTTTTACTTTTGATGGTACATAAGAATACAATTAGATATATTTTGATTGTGTATATAAGACAAAAAGTTAAATTTGCTTATTAAGTCTAATAGTTAATTCTAGTCACTACTCTTAGGTTTTCTAGGTTCACAATAAATTTGTCTTCAAATAATGACAATTTATGTATTTCTAATCTCTATGACTCATTTCTTATCCTTGCTTTATGGTACTAGCTAGGATCTCCGATATAACGATGAATAGAAATTGTGATAGTAGCAATTATGAGTTGTCTTTACATTTTTTCAAACTCAGGGTGAATGTTGTCAATATTTCTCATTGAGTAGTATGCTTATTATAAGTTTTTGGTAGAAATGCCTTATCATATTAAGGAAGTTTCCTTCTAATGGAAGACTGATGTGTCATTTACTTTCTTTTAAGATCCTTCACAAGTTTTGGAATTGAGCTAAACCAGTTCTTTAAAACAGGGATACTTCTCTCTTTTTTTCTTATCTAGAAAATATTTTTCAAAATTTCTCTACTTTCATTCTTAATACTATGGAATATTTCACAGCCAAAAACCATATAAGTCTGGGGTTTTCACTGTGGGAAAGTATAAAAATGGTTTGAATTATTTTTGTAGAAAGAATAATATTCATATTTTCTATTTCTCTTTCAACACTGGCAAATTGCATTTGTTGGAAAAAGTGCCAATTTTATCTAAATTAATTTTATTCACATAAAGTTGTTCATGTTTTCCTGTTACATTTTAGCTATCTGTAGAATATATGCTCTTGATATTGGTAAACTGGTTCTCTGCTTATACTTTGATCAGTCTTGCTTAGTTAGAGTTTTGTCAATTTTACTAATCTTTTGGCTCTACTGATTTTTTCTTTTGATATTTGTTCTCTATTTCAATGATTTCTGTGATCATCTTTATAATTTCTTTGCTTCTCTATGTTTGAATTATATTTTTAATTAACATATAACATTATGTTAGTTTGAAGTACACAACATAATGATTTAATATTTCTATATATTGTAAAATGATCATCGCAGTGCCTACTTAACATTTGTCATGATACACACTAACATTTTTGTGTGTGATGAGGACATTAAAGATCTAGTCTTCCAGCAACTTTTAAATATGCAGTATGTTATTATTAGCCATATATTACATCTCCATGAATTATTTAATAACTGGAAGTTTGTACATTTTGACCTCCTCTATTCATTTTGCCCACCCCACCACCCCCACCTCTGGCAACCACCAATCTATTCTCTGTATCTACAAGCTTTTTTTTTTAATTCCACATATAAGTGAGATATATGGTATTTGTCTTTCTCTGATGACTTATTTCTCATAGTATAATGCTCTTAAGGTCTTTCCACATTGTTGCAAATTAGTTGTTTTGTTTTTTTTTGTTTTTTACTAGTTTTTTGATAAAGAATTCTGAGTTACTGATATTTAATCATTCCTCTTTTTAACATATTTATTTAAAGCCATTTATTTGTAACTGTGGAGGTCACAAATTTTCCAAATTTCAGGAAGTTTGTGTTTTTCTATTATCTTAGTTTTATTATTTTCTAATTAATTCAATTGTTTCTCAATGACTGAAAACATTGTGTGTCTATTGTATATGTACTTGAAAACATGGTATGTTGAATGTGCACTTGAAAAAGTATATATGAATTATGTTGCTGTTGTATATATATTATCCATTAGGACATTTTCAAAAATTTTTGTTTAGATCTTATATATTCTTGTGAATATTTTTTTCTATGTGTTCCATTAACTATTAAGAGAGTTGTATTGAAATCTTTATATAGGCAGATTTGTCTATTTCTCTTTGAGTTCTGTCAATTTTCTGTGGTTTAGTTATATTCTGTGTGATTCAGATTTAGGATTGTGTTATCTTTCAGTTGTATTGATCCTTTTTCATTAAGACTCTATTTTGTCCAAAGTTTATTTTGCCTAATATTTCTACAGCTTCATCAGCTTTATTTTTGTTAGCATTTGCGTTGTATGTTTTCACTCCTTTTGTAGTCAACCTTCTTATATCCTTATATTTAAAGAGTGACTTTTTAAAGCATCAAAGAGTTGGAGTTTGTTTTGTTTATTCTAACTTGACAATCTTAGACTACTGCTAAGAGTAATCAATTTACCTTTTATGTAATTAATGACATACATGTATTTATACTTATCTTATTATTATTATTTCTAATTTGATTTATCTGTTTTGTGTTACCCTTTCCTCTGTTTTGGGCTTTATTTCTGATTCATCAAGTTCTTTGTTACTTCCGTTTTATTCCATTAATTTTTAATTTTTGTTCTTTTGGTGATTATCCTAGAAATGATAACATACATTCTTGTTCTGAAGGCTTGTAATACATCCTGCTATCCCTTTAGAGGTTCTTAACATCTATTTTTTCAATAAGAATATAAAATCAAAAATAATTTCACATAAACTTTTTTCTTCCCTTCATTAACATGTGATTTATTAAATGCAAACTTCAAATTTAAAATTCCTTTGAGTCAGATCTTGCTACAGTACCCAAATATCACATTTATAATTTCATGTAAACTTTTCTTACACTTAAAGTCCGTTATTAAAACAACAGATAGATTTCTATTTTGTGATAGTAGTTTCTTTTCGTAACTTAAATAACATCTTGTAGAACTACAATCATAGTGTAAGGTTTATCCTCTTTCTTATTTGTGTAGGAAAATTAACATTTTACATTCTGATCCTGCCTGATTAGAAATAGTGAAATAAAATGGTGAGCCAGCATTTAGGATTCATATTAATTTAAATAGAACCAATATTTCTTTCATAATTTTTATTTAATTCTCTAAACTCACACATTTCCAACAAAATAAATATTTCTATCAAGTAGTCCTCATGACAGAGCATGTTCCAAATTCTTAGAAAAACAGTCTAAAAATACAGCAAGAGAAAAGAGCCACAAATAAGTAAAATAAAAATTAAAATGATATAAATTATTTCTTTGGCTTCTCCAGAATAATAAAAGTTAGAATCCCTGGTGAGGTTTAGTCAACACACTTAAATATCTTTAAATATTTTAAAGTAGATTCTGTATTTTAATGACCATCCAAGTGTTCTTTAGATGCCTTAACATATGACAACGTAGATGCCTAAATTAAGAAATATGATAAATTCAGTTTATATTTAATTTTTTATTTTAATTATTTACATCTCACAAAATCATGTTTTTGAAATATCATATAACTACATCAATATAATTATATCTACCAGTTATATAAATGGAAAGTATAGAAATATTTGCTTATTATTTCCAACTTTCAGAATGACAGTCTTGGCCTCTTTGATCCAGACAGTTTGTCTGAAAATTGAGAGGCGTATCATTGCAGTCTTTATTTCCTGCCTTTTCTAAGAGAGATATATCTAAATAGAGATGTAATATGAGCCTCTGGTATTTGGTAGCTTTGCCTAAGGCCACGAGTAGAAATAAATATAATATGACAATACACCATGACTTAAACAGTTAAGCTGTGTCACCAGTGAACACAATGGAAAATAAATAAGTTCTATTAGTCCTATGTTATTGATTTGTTTTACCCCCTCCCCCCACAACCCCACACTAAATATATAAACAACTCCCTTAGATAGAAACATTAGGATATTTGGACATTTCCCCTCCTGCCACCCAGGACTACTTTCTGTATGCTATATAGCTATATAGCCATTTTTTTTAAAGGGAAACTATTAAAATTTAAATCAGCTTAGAAAGTTATTAGTGCTGACAAATCATCTTAGCATTCAGAAATCAAATCTATGGGCTCACACGGCATTTCAAAAAAGTGACCAAACTTTTCTTGTTTCCCTTTTTTGAAAGCTTGACTGAAGTTAAATTTTGAAGAAGCACAAAAATTTTTAACACTGTTAGCATGCAATGTGTGAACAGAACAAATGAAAAGTACACCTTACTGAGACATATGTAATTAAGATATACAGATGTGCATTGCATAATATTGGCAGTATACATAAAGTTATAATGTATATTTTAATCTATTAACAACGCTAAACTAAGAAATGTCTGGAAGTAGGGCCTCTAGTCACCACTGACATTTGCTTTTACCCATTAGATTTAGGTTTCTATTCTCAGAATTCAAAAGAAATTCACGATTTTATGGCCAAACTCATTAGTGTTTCTAGAGTCCCATTTCTTCATTTCTCTGTAGATTCTCACTTTATTGAACACTTATTTTGTATCCTCTGCCTTTAACATTTGATGATTCTTCTTATTTTTTTGTCTTTGTAGCTGTTCTCCCTTTGTCTCCTTTTCAAGTTTTTTTACTTTATCTGGATTCCAAAATATGAAGAAGACACTAAAATTGCGTCTTTTGCCATATTCCCTTATTTCTTTAAGCCTATTCCTGTTGAGAACCATCTAAGGTCCTCAGGATCAATGCTTCTCTGTTCTTGTTCTCTCTCAGCTCTTGCCAAGAATCTCTACATGGATATTATTTAAGAATATCAAATTCTAGTACCATGCTGTCTTGGTGATCACAGCTTTGTAGTAAAGTTTGAAATCAGGCAACATGATGCTCCCAGTTTGTTTTTCCTTTTCAACATTTCCTAAGCAATTTGGGGTCTTTTCTGGTTCCATACAAATTTTAGGATTGTTTGTTCTACCACTTTGAAAAATGCTGGTGGAATTTTGATTGGGATGGCATTGAAAGTATAGGTTGCTCTGGGCAGTATAGACATTTTAACAATGTTTATTCTTCTGATTCATGAGCATGGAATGCTTTTCCATCTTTTTGTATCTTCTTCAATTTCTTTCATGAGTGTTCTGTAGTTCCTTGAGTACAGATCCTTTACCTCTTTGGTTAGGCTTATTCCAGGGTATCTTATGATTCTTGGTGCTATAGTAAATAGAATCGATTCTCTAATTTTCCTTTCTATATTTTCATTGCTAGTGTATAAGAAAGCAACTGATTTCTGTGGACTGATTTTGTAACCTGCCACATTGCTGAATTGCTGTATGAGTTCTAGTAGTTTGGGGATGGAGTCTTTTGGATTTTCCATATAAAGTATCATGTCATCTGTGAAGAGAGAGAGTTTGACTTCTTCTTTGCCAATTTGAATACATTTTATTTCTTTTTGTTGTCTGATTGCTGTTGCTAGGACTTCTAGTACTATGTTGAACAATAGTGGTGAGAGTGGGCATCCTTGTCGTGTTCCTGATCTCAATGGGAAGGCTGTTAGTTTTTCTCCATTGAGAATGATATTCGCTGTGGGTTTTTCATAGATAGATTTTATGAAGTTGAGGAATGTTCTCTCTATCCTTATACTTTGAAGAGTTTTAATCAGGAACAGATGCTGTATTTTGTCAAATTCTTTTTCCACATCAATTGAGAGGACCAGAGCGCCTGGGTGGCTCAGTGGGTTAAAGCTGCTGCTTTCGGCTCAGGTCATGATCCCAGGGTCCTGGGATCAAGGCCCACATCGGGCTCTCTNCCTCTTTCTCTGCCTGCCTCTTTGCCTACTTGTAATCTCTCTCTCTGTGTCAAATGAATAAATAAAAAAAAATCTTTAAAAAAAATTGAGAGGACCATGTGGTTCTTCTGTCTTCTCTTACTGATTTGTTCTATCACATTGATTGATTTGCAAATGTTGAACCACCCTTGCATCCCAGGGATAAATCCCACCTGCTCATGGTGGATAATCTTTTTAAGGTACTGTTGAGTCCTATTAGCTAGGATCTTTTGATGCCAAGATCTATAAAGAACTTCTCAAGCTCAATGCCCAAAAAACAGATAATTATGTCAAAAAATGGGCAGAAGACATGAACAGACATTTCTCCAAAGAAGACATCCAAATGGCCAACAGACANAAAACCACATTGAGACACGATCTTACATCAGTTAGAATGGCCAAAATCAATAAGACAGGAAACAACAAGTGCTGGAGAGGATGTGGAGAAAGGGGAACCCTCTTTCACTGTTGGTGGGAGTGCAAGTTGGTGCAGCCACATTGGAAAACAATGTAGCGATTCCTCAAAAAATGAAAAATAGAGCTACCCTATAACCCTGCAATTGCACTACAGGGTATATAAACCAAAGATACAGAT
The DNA here is from genome assembly GCA_002007465.1 of Ailurus styani. Taxonomy (NCBI): domain Eukaryota; kingdom Metazoa; phylum Chordata; class Mammalia; order Carnivora; family Ailuridae; genus Ailurus; species Ailurus styani. Next base: position 1,924,235 of record LNAC01000113.1, read on the forward strand.
GTGGTGAAAAGAAGGGCCACATATGGGGTACCTGGGTGGCTCAGTCACTAAGTGTCTGCCTTCAGCTCAGATCATGATCCCAGAGTTTTGGGATCGAGCAGCATCGGGCTTCCTGTTCGGCGGGGAGCCTGCTTCTCCATCTCCCACTCCCACTGCTTGTGTTCCCTCTCTCACTGTGTTTCTCTCTGTCAAATAAATAAATAAAATCTTTTTTTTTTTTTAAAAAAGGGCCATATGGGCGCTTGGGTGGCTCAGTGGGTATTATTTCTAATAACCTGTGTGATAAGGAAACAAAAATGATAATCACGATCAAGTAATTTGCATTTTAACAAAGAAGTTCTTTATATAGCTCATTAAATCCATGTAACATTTTTTTAAAGATTTTATTTATTCATTTGACACAGAGAGAGAGATTACAAGTAGGCAGAGAGAGAGGAGAGAGGAGGAAGCAGGCTCCCTGCTGAGCAAAGAGCCCGATGTGGGCCTCGATTCCAGGACCCTGGGATCATGACCTGAGCTGAAGGCAGCGGCTTTAACCCACTGAACCACCCAGGAGCCCCCATGTAACATTTTTAAGAGGGTTAAGGATGGGCAGATGAGAGGGCTGTCACTATGTGTCATAGAACTACAGCTGCCATCCAGAGATCAGGTAATGAAGAGCAGGGAACTGCTACCAACTGAATGGCTGCCACTACCCAGAAAGCGGGTGACTATGGGGCTAAACGTAGAGTAAAATCTCCCCAAAAGCCACTGGCAAAGAAAAGGGAATGGCTTTTACCTTCCTTCTGCCTTCCAAAAAATCACACATTTTGCTGTATCAATGGCAGAACCTCGATCACACTCTCATGGGGAAGGAGTATGGCAAATTTACTTCCCAATCTTTATGGAATATAAAAGAAATAGTAAGATAGTGGATATTGATTCTGGTTGCTAATACGCAATATTTATCACATGGGGTAGACTTGATGAGTTTTGTATTCTATGTCTAACATTCTTTCCTTATGAGCAGCCAATAGCAGTTGTGACAGCTGTACCCTGTACATTCATACGCTACAGCCCAGGCTTCACTCAGCTTTCCTATATTATATATGGAATTAGTATAAGAAAGGTCAAGTAACAATATAAAGAAAATGTGTAACCATGATGGAATTACACCAGCTTTTTCCAGTAGAACTAAAATGTAAGCTGCATATGTACTTCCTTAGTACCCACATTAGAAAAAATTCAAAGAAAAAATTTAATTTCAACAATATATTTAGCCCAATATATGCCCAATAATATCAAAATTAATTAACATAACATTATAATGAAATAATGAAATATTTTACTCTTTTCATACTAAGTCTTTGTAATAAAGCATATATTTTATATTTCCATCTCTTCTGAGTGGTAAATTTTCAGTAAAATATTTAGTTGTATTAGATTTCCTAAAATTCATAATTGAAGTGATAAATTCACATACTCAAGTTGTTCCAAAAATACTTGCATGTTTTCAAATAAGGACCCTACCCTACACATATTTGCATGCATATTGATAAACTTGATTCATTCTTCTTGCATGGATTGATTTGCTTTTAAAACAAGAGCATACCGGTGTGTAGACAGAGGATGTCCCCCATACCAAGATGCTTACATCTTAAACTTCGACCCATGAATATGTTGTAATATGGCAAAGGAGAATTAGAATTGCAGATAGAATAAAGGTTGCTAATCACCTGATTTTAAAAAAGATCATCCTGGTGTATCCAGTGTAATCACAAGTATCCTTAAAATTGGAAGAGAAAATCAGATGAAAAGACCAGAGAGATGGCGGCTTAACAAAGTCTCTGCTCAGTGTTGCTTATCTTTGAATACAGAAAAACGAGGCCATGAGCCAAAGTGGCCTACTGGTGGGAACTAAGGTAGGAAAACCTCAAGTGTAATTGAGGAATTGCTGGAGGCTTAGTGTGGACAAGTTTGAGAGTTAAGAACTCAAAGGAAACCCAGTACTTAAGAGACATAGCCATTTGTGAGTTTACCTCCAGATAACGTTCTCATAGTGAGGATTAAAGGAATATTCCCTTGTGCTTCCTGAGTGGTGGAGGGATGTAACTATTTTGAAATATGCCAGAGCATTTGGTTCTTCTTAACCAGGCCTGCTCTCAAAGAAAGTGTTTCACCTGAGTCTAACTAACCTGGGTGAAAGGAAGCACTCAGCTCTAACCCTTATCACTATCCTGCCCCACTAAGTGGGAAAAAACCTGATAAGCATTTGCAAATTCACAGTACAGGGGCACAGCCTCACTAAAAGACTGAGACATAATCATAGGACTATAGAACACTCCCCCTCACTTCACATTTTAGCAGTACACCGCTAAAGGTCTATTTACTTGAGTTCTATTTACATACTGTACTATGTACAGCTTTCAACAAAAAATTACAAAGCATATTAACAAACAAAAAATACAATTTGAAGAGACTATGAGAGAATCAGAACCAGACTCAGATAAAGCAGGGATGAAAGAGAAATAAAGACTTTATCATATAGAAAGACTTTCTCTTCTTGCAAAAAAAAATGTAAAAAGAAGTTCTTCAGAAAGAAGGAAAATGATATAATCAGAAATTTGTATCTACATCAAGGAGGAAGAACACTGGAGAAGAAGTAAGCTTCCACCTTAAGAAACTAGAAAAATAAAGCAAAGTAAGCCCAAGGTAAGTAGAAGAAAATAAATAATAAATATCAGAGCAGAAATCAATGGAACTGAAAAAAGGAAAGCAATAGAGAAAAATCAATGAAGCCAAAAGATAATTATTTGAAAGGAGAAAAAAATGGCAAGTATTTGGCAGGCTAGCTAAGAATAAAAGAGAAGACACAAGTTAATAATACCAAAATGAAATAGAGGACAATATTAAACTTCGCATAGACATTAAAATGGTAATAAAAGAAAATTATGAAAAACTTTATGCCCATAAATTGTATAACCTAAACAAAAGGGTTAAATTCCTTGAAAGAAATAATCTGCCAAAATTCATATAAGAAGAAATAGATAATATGAATAGGACTTTATTTATTAAATATAATTGATAATTAATCACTTTCCAAAAGAGAAAGAACCAGGCCCAGACGGGTTCAGTGGTGAATCCTATCATACATATAAGGAAGAAATTATATGAATTCTCTACAATCTCTTACAGAACATAGAAGTAGAGAAAATACTTCCTAACTTATTTTCTGAGGCCAGCATTCCCCTAATACCAAAACTAAACAAAGACATCACAAGAAAAATACAAACTGATATCTCTCATGAACATAAATGCAAAAATACTCATGAAAATATTAGAAAATCAAATCCAACACTATATAAAAACAACTACATAGCACAATCAAGTGGTATTTATCCTGGATATAAAAGGTTGGCTCAATATTTGGCTCAATGTAATCTATTACATCAACAGGCAGAAGGAGAAAAACCACACGGTCATATCAATAAATGCAGAAAAAAGATTGGATAAAAGCTGATACCCATTTATGATAAAAACGTGTAGTAACCTAGAAATGAAAATTTTCTCAATTTGATAAAGAATACTGATTATATAACTAGTTAACATCATACTTAATAGTGAGAAACCTAAAGTTTTCCCACTAAAATCAGGAACAAGGCAAGGATGTCCCCTCTCACCACTCCTTTTCAACACCATACTGGAAGTCCTGGCCAATTCAATAAGAGGGAAAGGGAAGAGGAGGGGAGGAGAGGGGAGGAAAAAGGAGGGAAGGGGAGGTGAGGAAGACAGATTAGGAAGAAAGACATAAAATTGTTTAAGAAAGACATAAAATTGTTTTTGTTCAGAGATGACATGATCCTTTATGTAGAAAAATCCAAAAGAACCAACAAAAACTCCAGGAACTAATAAATAATTATAGCAAGGTTGCAGGAAACAGGTTAATATAGAAAAGTCAACCACATTACTATATACACAATGAACAAGTGGAATTTGATATTAAAAACACAATTCCATTTACATTAGGCACACCCACAAAATGAAATACTTCAGTATAAATCTAACAAAGTTGTACAGGATCTATATGAAAATAACTACAAAACACTGATGAAAGAAATCAAAGAATAATTAAATAAATGGAGATATGATTCATGTTTATGGATAAGAAGACTCAGTATTGTGAAAATGTCAGTTCTTTGCAAGTTGATCTATAAGTTCAATGAAATCCAAATCCAGCAAGTTATTTGGTGGATATCAACAAACTAATTCTAAAATTTATATGGAGAGGCAAAAGACCCAGAATAATCAACACAATATTGAAAGAGAACAGAGTCAGAGGACTGGCACTACCTAATTTCAATACTTACTATAAAATCGAAGTATTCAAGACAGTATGATATTGGACTCCTGACATCCCCCCCAAAAAAGACAAATAGATCAATAAAACACAATAGAGCACCTAGAAATACACTGACATAAACATATTCAAGTGATCTTTGAAAAGAGACAAAAGACAATGAAATGGAGGAAAAAGTGCCTTTTATACACATGGTGTTGGAACAACTGTATATACACATGCCAAAAAAAAAATCAATCTAGAAACAGATTTTATACCCTTCACAAAAATTAATTCAAAATGGATCCTAGAGTTAAATGTAAAATGCAAAATTCTCAGTCATGATAGAAACTAATTTTTCCATATTAGGCTAAAATTCTTTTTTTGACAATAATAAGCAATTTAAAAACCTACACTATAAGTTTGATATTTTAAGCTGTGGATTGACATTTCTTTGTAAGTCTGGAAGTCTTTTGGCACAAAATGCACCCAGAGTATTCACTGGGTAGTGCCTCATCTTATATCAAACGACTAATTTAAAGCTAAAAACAAATTCTTGGAAATTGTTGAACTTTGAATCAAATGCTCTTTAATATTGTTAGAAAGATTTCTTTTGGATGATGGCTTAATTAAGATCTTTCACTTTTTGAAAGACGGTTTTAAATAATACACTTCATAGTTTCATTGCAAAATATCCATAACTGAAATAATGATTTTTTTTTTACCATCTCTCTATCTAAAAGATGTTTTCTTCTTTGAGTCTACAAGAACCTAGCCATCTGAAGTTATACTCTCAGGTTCTGTTAAATGTTGTTTAAAATTTTTTTGTTGAACGTTAATTCTAATTTTATGTGACTAATTTTGTTGTTTCTTTTTTATTTATTGAAGGGAAACTTCAGATAAAAATCATTGTGTTTACTGATACAATAATTGCACATTTTATTCTCTTCAATTAATTTTAATTGCAATAATATAGTTTTTTTGTTTTGTTTTTCTCTGCTGCTGCAAATTGCAATGAATGGTCAAATCATCATGAAATTTATGACATGACTTTTACTGGTTTCTTTTTTCTCTACCATTCTGAATATAGTACTATCGTCTTTATTTCCACTCAATTCTGCATTAATGATGTCTTTAGGTGAAGCTTAAAATTTGTCCATACTTTTTTTAAAGTAGAAAAACAATTTAATTAGAATTTAATTAAGATATTCTTAAACATTGCAATATATTGACAATTATGATTTCTTTACAAGAATTGGCCAGCATTCTACCAAATTTATCTTCTTTTTAAATTTTCTGACATGTTTTTAAATAATTTTCATTTTATGCAAATGTGTTTATTTAAATAAGTACGATTATTTAGATTTGTACCTAGCCTTCTCTTGCATAAATTATTATATTAATGCCTTTTATTGTAACATCAAGAGGGCAGTTTGGTTTCATGGAACAAACATATAAACTCAAGTCAGACAGATCCACTCTTTTTATTGGCCAGATACATAATCTGAGCTGCAGTTTCCACAGCTAGAATGTGGACAATAACACATAACTTTGAGGATTATTGCAAGGACTAATTCATAGTGCACAGACCCGGTGCCAGCTCCTGAAGATTTAAGGATGAATATGATATGAGTCTTCACCCAGCGCTCAGAGTCTAGCAGAAAAATCAGAAGTGTGGGCCGAAATTATACTGTGACTTAAGTTATTTCAGGGATATATAAAACAAATAAAGAAATAATTTTCAGAGAGGGATAAAAGAAAATTTAAATTTTAACTAATCTTTGCAGAATATGTAGGTTGCAGTTTTGCTAGAGTAGAAACTGTATATAGGAAGAACAGAAAAATGGAGATATGTAAAGAAAAAAGATGAGAATTCCAGAAAGGTAACAAAGTAATTGAAGAAACTGTGAACTTTCAAGGACCATGTGAAAGATCAAATTGTGAAGATTCTTATTTGTCGTGTCTTACTAAAGCCCAAACACCGGGCAAGTACAGTGACTGAGTGGAGCAGAAACTGTCAGGGGAGTAGCGAACTAAAGGAGGGGAGTGACTAAATGACTAGGAGACAATTGATCTGTGAGGATTCAAGCACAGTATCATTAAACTTGATTTTTTTTTTTCAGAAAGACTGGCAATTCTGATTTTTATGGATGGTTTCACAGTTTGTCAAGAGTTATCAACAAATTCTAATGTTTTGGAAACATCGTAAGTGTTAAACATATTTGTTGACTGAATCCAGTTTGGGGGCAACTATTTTCAACTTCTACTGTAGACAATAAAGTCAGTTGGGGCTTATCAACAGGTATTGACATGATATCAGGTTTGCATAGGCTATATGAATGATGGAAAAAATCCCCTAAACTGCATGAAAGATAGAAATAACTGATACTCAAAGCAACAGGATTCAATCGTAATCAACGTAAGGGCAGGATAGCATTATAAGTGACAGAAGAACTGTCTGGAACTGTAAACCACAGGACCTCCGGAACAGAAACAGAATAGAGGGAATAGGTGAGAAGAAAGAATGGCTTAACATTCCTGAGATTTGACTAATTGAGATTATGGTGATGCTATCAACGAAACAGTGAAGCCAGGAAGAGAAAAGTTGAGAATTTGAAAAATATACTGAATTCTACTATTTAAGAGGTTACATTTGAAATAGAACTATGNCGGAACAGAAACAGAATAGAGGGAATAGGTGAGAAGAAAGAATGGCTTAACATTCCTGAGATTTGACTAATTGAGATTATGGTGATGCTATCAACGAAACAGTGAAGCCAGGAAGAGAAAAGTTGAGAATTTGAAAAATATACTGAATTCTACTATTTAAGAGGTTACANATCTTGAAATAGAACTATGCAGGTAGATATATTCAATAAATAGTAATAAAGGTTTGGATTTCAAGAGCAAGATGAGGCATGAACATGTTGATATTTTAAGTAATTTTAATAGAGATATCATTAAATAGAGTAAAACACATAGCTCTAAAAGGAGCCAATATCCCAATCGAGATACAGAACACTTACCACCTTCACAGGTCCAGTAACCCATTCAAGAAAATCACCTTCCTCTCAGGTCTATAGCTCTGTTAATTTCTATCTCCATGAATTAGTTTGCCTGTTTTTGAACTTCATTTAATGGAATCATATAAACTTTTGGGGTCTGGCTTCTTTCACTCAACATGGAATTTTTGACATTTAACCATGAGCCTTAGAAGCCCTTTCTTTACTGTATTGCTGAGTAATATTCCATTGTGTTATGCTATCAGTTCTCTTGATGGATATTGTTTCCAATATTTGCTATTATTATAAGTAAAACTGCAGTGAGTATTCCTACACAAGTTTTGGGGGGAGACAAATGTTCTTTCTCTTTGTAGAGAGGCCTAAAATGGAATTACTGCATCATAGTGTAGGAGCATGCTCAACTTTATAAGTGGCTGCCAACAGATTTTCCAAACAGGATTGCACCCTATTACGCTCAGAAAAACAATGGATGAAAGGTTCAGTTGTTTTGCATACTCTCCAATATATAGTGCTTACTGTTTGTTCAGCTTTTAAATTTTAGCCATTCTACTGAGTGTGTAGCAATAAGTCATTATGATTTTAATTTGCATTTCTGATGACTAATGATATTGATCATTTTTTTCAGGTGCTTATTGACCATTTATATATCTTACTTTTTGAAATAATCTAAGTCTTTTAGCCATTTTTATTATGTTTTTAGCTACTGATTTGTAGGAATCCTTTGTTGGATACATGTATCAAGAATATTTCCCCACAGTCTATAGACTTTTCCATGTTCTTAATGATATATTCTGATGAGTAGATGTTTTTAATTGTTAAAAAATCCAGTTACTTTTTTCTTTTATGTTTAGTAATTTTGAAGTTTTACATAATAATTGATGTTTTCCATTTATGTTTAAAATCTATCTCAAGTTAATAGTTTGTTCTAATGAAGAAGTCAAGGCTAATGCTTTTTCCTCCCATATAATTATCCAGTTGATTCAGCATTNTGTTTTTAATTGTTAAAGAATCCAGTTACTTTTTTCTTTTATGTTTAGTAATTTTGAAGTTTTACATAATAATTGATGTTTTCCATTTATGTTTAAAATCTATCTCAAGTTAATAGTTTGTTCTAATGAAGAAGTCAAGGCTAATGCTTTTTCCTCCCATATAATTATCCAGTTGATTCAGCATTATTTTTTAAAAAGACTGCCCACTGAATTGCATTGGTGTATTTGTCAAAAACCATTTGACCTTGTATAGGTGAATCTATTTATGTACTCTCTATTCTGTTCCATTGATCTATTTTCCTATCCTGATGTTAATTTCACTCTATCTTTAATAATATAAATTTTTTAAATGCAGACTTGTCCAATGATGTATAGATAAACTAATACACATATATTCTTCGTACGTATCAAGAACAAACCACTCTGGGAAGAAATAAAACTAAGAAAGGACACTGTAGTTCATCAAACTTATAAAGCAAGTAGAAGAATAGTTACTGAAGAAAATAAAGTGTACTCAAAAAGATAAGAAAATGCAAAGAAAGTTATGAACATGGACATCAAGAAATGAAAGGGCTATGAGAAGAAAAAGTTTACAAAAGGGTCTCATGCTACAGAAAGCCATGCAGATGGTAATAAATAAATAAACAGTAAATAAATAAATAAGTAAATAAGTCATTTTGACAATTATAAGAAGTCATTGATTACCTAAGACAGTTTCAAGGGTGATGATGGCATATATTTAATCAATGGATATTTATTGATTGCCTACGCATATTGCAAAGTGCTATGAACAAGATATACTGTCAGCCTTTCTGAAGCTTATGGTCCTGCAAACACACAGAAGTTATATTCCCATTAAGGAAGAAATGGGTAATGTGGAAAATAAAAATCCAAAGCACAAAAATTCTTTATAGGGTGGCAATAAAAGAAAGAAGTAACATTTGGTAGTTTTATGAGAAGATGTTGCGAAAAGGACTTTGTTTTAGTTTCAAGGCAGGGAATGTTTTCATCATCAGGTTTTAAGCAAAGCGGAAGGTAAGAGCAAAAAAAAGAGATTGAAAAACATTCTGGGAAAATTGGAGTAATGATGGATTAAGCCACATTAAAAAAATAAAATGAGATTCCCTCAAAAAAGCAAAGGTAAAGATTAAGTTTTAGAAAGAAAGAGGGGTATTTATTTCTCAAAAATGCTGATGGAAAGTAGTGAGGGATGAGTAGAAACACAAGTAAAAGTCGGAGGAGTATATAACATCATTCGTGAGTTCTCTGTTCCTGGAGATGGATTCTGCTGAAAGAATAGAACTAAAGTAGGAGACCTAAAATGAGTGATGAAGTGTTGTAAGAGCTATTATGAGGAATAATAGAAGGAACTGATTGAAATAACTAAAAAGAGTAATAAAGACAGAAAAGACTCACCAGAATTTGGAGAGAGTGCATTAAGATACAATCTTAATGTACAGATGGACCATTTTCTCCAGGCCCAGGAAAAATAAATGGAAGAAATGGAGGAGGTGGGGGAAGGTTGATCCTAGTTTAGTTTCGATAGGCATGTATAACACAACGGGAAGGGCTGGAGAGATTGATTCTTTGGGGAGTCGTGTTTGAAGTGATTGCCAATAAGCTTTAATACAGAAGAAAAGAAAGTTAGAATGATCAAGTGAGTGAGGACAGCAATAATTAAGAAATTCGAAGTTAGAAAACTAAGGAAAAAAGGGATGGGGAATGTAGAAAGAAGAATCTATGATTTAGTGGTGCACTGCACCCAGCTACTTTTCCAGCTGAAGACTGTAAGCATTTCTTCCCAAATCTTCATTCAAGGACATCATGGTGGCGATCTGAAATCAGCCACGTGGAAGTGTTTACACCATGATAATCAGCAACAACTACAAATAAGTCCCTTTCTTTTCTCCCCACTCCCCCAGAGAGTTGTTAAACAATTACCAATACACCCCTGAGGTGATCAGATAGTAAAACTTCCTATTATCTTTTTCCCAGAGGTGATAACAAGAATTAGAATGTGGTTTGGGGTAGGTAGTTCAATTTACTATCAAGTTGTTATGTACTTTTAATAGTCAACATTTTATTAATAGTGACACTAAAGTCATCTAAGATGAGGTCAGGAGAGGATGGTAGTGAATTAGGAAGAACAAAGTATTAAGTATTATGAATATGGAGCAAAGACCACGATGTCATTGAATAACACTGAAGACAATGGAGAGAAAATAATGGGCTTCGAAAATGTTAATAAAAAGTAAAGGATGGTAATAGCTGTTACTGAAAAAATAATTTGAAAGTAATAATAATGACTTAGAAGTATTAATTGAGCTAGTATAACTGACAGTCCCTAGCAAATGGTAGGCTTTGATAAATATTTTGTTTTTATTTAAATCCTGCACTAAGATATCTTGTCACTAATGTAAATAGCTGAGAAGAGGGACTGTAACTTGGAATCCAAAAATATTCATTCCACTCAGACAAGGTTTTTTTCTATCTTTAGTTATAAACACTTTTACTGTTACTTACAAAAACCTCCTAACACTTGAAATAAGTTCCTAAACTAGCATCCCCCCTCAAAAAAATACTCAATTTTCATGCTTATTTTTGTTTTCAGAAATTACTTGATATTTAGAATTGATATAGTCAGTTTAATATTGAAAATATTTTAATAATATTTAGGAATTATCTTGTCTGTCCACAGGCCTAGTAGTTAAATACAAAAGTAGTTATATGTTAAACTAATAAATTGAAAATCTAAGCATTAGGGTCACAAGATTCTCTTTCTTTCTGTTATGTTATTTATTGAAAAAAGTCTCCTCCAATATTCTGTCTCATGTTAAAATATACTTTATTGAATAATGGGAAAGAATGATTTGGAAATTACTCACAAACCAGATTTACTGGTAGAAAGAGAAATAGACACACTATTTTCCCAAGTACAATATTAGAATATTAATAAAAAACAATAGGAAAATAAATAAATAAGTCCCAACATATCTTAAACATAAAATAGCTAAAGAAGAGTTCACACACATCCCCACATGAATTATACTTGTTGGAGAACAGCTGAAACACCTGGCAAATTAACTTGAAAAGGGACATTGATAGGAAATGCTGTTTGGAATTCGATCTCAAGAAATCTTGGGAAAATGCACTTGGGAAGGCTTTGTGTACTTTCAACTATCTTGTGAAACTTATGTAAATAAAAACTCATTCAACAAAGTACCTACCATAATTATCCAATGTCTATTTGGACTTCTCACTGTCCTCCTGAAGACCTCAGTCTCTTGAACCAAATGTTCTTAATAATATTTTCAATATACCAAGTGCAAACATATGTGTATCATTAGAATAAAACTGTACTTATTCAGGACCCACTTCAAAATACTGAAACAAAACCCACAAAATATGTCCCCAAACTCTAACTTACATTTAATTAAAGAATGTGCTTTTACACTCTCTCCCTCATATATTAATCTTTTCTCTCTTCACTTGAGGGAATATGAATTCTCCAGCATGGGGGGAAGCGAAATCTCCCATTTTCTCTTCCTGAGCCAAGTTTATGCTCAGGACAAAAAGCAATGAATTGTTGCTCCAGGAAATGTTCAATGGCTCCCAGTTCTGAACTTCCATTTGTAAATTTAGAGTGGCCTCGAAATCCCCAGTAAGATTTAATAACTGCTTAAAGAGCTTTAAAACTTGTTAACAGAGGGGCAGTTTGAAGCAGGGGGTAGGGAAGAAAAAAAAATACAAAAGGTCTTGAATTTTTGCCAATCCCTATACCCAGCTGTTTTGCCTTTCTGTCCTATGTCTCACTGGCCAAGAACTCGAATTACTGAACTTTTTAAGTCTAGCGTAGAGCTGAGAAGTCTTTGTCTCCTTCAGCAGTGCAGATGTCAGATCCCAGGAAAAAGGTGTAGGAGCACTCACCAGACTGCAGCTCGAAATACAGTTGAGTGCTCTCCCCCTTAACCGCACAGAGAAGGTGTGCACAGTGAGTACCTCGGGAGCCCAGGGTGTGCAGATCGTTTTAAAAATTATGTGGAACTTGAAGTCGAAAGTAAAACATCTCTGCCAGTCACTAAATATGCAACCCTGGAGAAGTTCATTTAGACTCTGTGCTTCATCCAAGTGGTATGAGTTTGCATAGCTGAAAATGTCTATTGCCTATTAATCTCTATGTCCTGAAACATAAATCTGGATGTATTTTTGTGCATATAAGTGAGCATAGATGTGTATTCAGTTGCTCTGGAGGATTTTTAATTCTAGTTTTCTTTTTACAAACCAATCTTCTAGATTATATGATTTAAGACTCAGTCCTTATAATGCCTCAAACTGACCCTAACACTATTCATATTAACCTAATAATTCTTTCATGGCAGTTAACTAGCACAAGTGATGGTTTGATCAGCAGGACATTACAAATGTTTTTCTTCTTAGAGATTCTAAGTTGAGGATAGAGAACAACATCCATACTATCAGGCATAACCATTGTCATTGCTTTGTTTTTTTATATAACATAGATCCATAATCTGGAAACAGGCAAGGAAAGTTGGTTGTGTCATAAGGTGGACTAGAGAATTATTCAGGTACCTTAAGCTGGGGACACATCTTTGCCTCAAATATCTATGTAATTAAATTAAGTGCATTTCAACCTAAATTTTTCAGAGATTTACACTTATAAAGTAATTATTGTGTTAATGTGGAAATCATTCCACTTTTTCTCTTACTCTGCAATGAATTATTCCTTTATTTAACAAAGATTTAATAAGCTATGACATGATGCTATTAACTAAGGATTCTATGATGAAGATAGAAAAATTTTTGCCCTCCTGACTCAATTTTGACTTCTCTGGAGAGTTATCCTTGAGTTCCTCAAATACAGTTACTAACTACATATTCAGAATACTTCCAGCACTTTGTATCTATCTCTATTAGTTATTGTCATAATATACAACCCATGAACCCCAAACTAAACAGACTTCTTGTTACATGACAAGTATGCAATACATATTTATGATATGAAGAATGAATAAGTGAGAATCAAAGCTATTAAGAGTTCAGAATTATTGAGTTATTCAATAATTATTGAGAATTATTGAGTTTAGAATTATATACTTTTTACATGTAATAAATTCCAAATGTTACAAAGAATATATGTAAAAAATATGTAAGTATGTGCTAGTACTTACTTAGGTAGGTAGAAACAGCAGTGAACAAGATTAGCACAATTTCTGTCTTCACAGAACAAGCAGCTCAGCATGGAGAAGAGAGAAATAATAAGACAATGGAAATATGGATTACGATAGATGAAGAAGGGCACTTCAGAAGGGCACTGAACTCAGAATTTGGTAATGAGGAAAGACCTCTTGGAGCTCAGCTCTAGGCTGAGATCTGCAAGATTAGTAGGAATTGGCCAGACAAAGAAGTGAGGGGAAGAGAAAAAAAAAGTGGAGCAGAGGCCTGCAGATAAGCCTGTCCTGACCAAAGATTTCAAAATCATTCAATATAGCTGGAGGTGGCAATCAATAGTAGTAGACAGTAATGAGGCCTTTGTAAGATAAGACAAACACATAAGGATAGCAAAGTAGAGACACAGAAGGAATATAAATATGAAACAAGCACACCCTGTCTAGTCGGTCTAGTTCTGGATGTATTTATTTCTGCTACTATTTGCAGGATTTCCTACTATTTGGAAGGAGATAAGAAATTCCAAATTCATTTAAAAAATAGTATTTAAAAATGGAAAAATTGTTTATAGATATGAAATAACTGAATAAAAACTCCATATATATGTCTTGCCTGAATGTATTTTACCTAGAATTTTCCAGATATAGTATTAATAAATTTTTAGAATCTAAGGAGCTGATAGGACTTTAACGATCATTTAATACAACTGTAGCCATAATCTAGAATCTGATGATATATTTAGAAACAAATTATGTAATTCTTTAGGTAAATTAAATATTTTAAAAGAGTAAAAGATTTCTTGTTATTGTTTTTGTTTATTTTTTCTATTTTTGGAGTCCTCTGTCATTTACTTGAATTACTTGAATTACTTAAAACTTACTATAAAATTTTCTTCCAAATTATAAACAAATATGCAAAAAACAAATATGCAAATTTCTAGTCATTCATAGTAATATGTTTATGAATAAGAGAAACATACATGCTCTTCATCATTGTATTGACTCAAATAAACCATCCAGTCTCTCAAAGAAGAACATAAATAAGTTTTTCTGGATATCCAGTAACATAATTTCCTTCTTAAAAAACAAAACCCCTAAATTTTGGAAGTTTCATAAGTGTGTATAATTCCTTGGAACAACTTGGAAAGTATTATTTCAAAATATACTATGTCATCCATATCACTACAACTGCTTTTAATAAATCTTTATATATTCCAACCAAGTAAGTGAGAAAAAAACAAGTGATCATCTAGTAATCAGTGGGAAAACAATGTATATTGTTCAATGTAAGCAATTTTAGAAAAATTCTCATAAATTCCTCAGTTAATAATTCTTTCAGTTACACAGAAACAAAGAAATGGTATCACAGATGGAGCAACTTTTCATTATTTTTTTTAAAAACAAGAGCAAAGATCTATTGAGGGCGCCTGGGTGGCTCAGTGGGTTAAAGCCGCTGCCTTCGGCTCAGGTCATGATCTCAGGGTCCTGGGATCGAGGCCCACGTCGGGCTCTCTGCTCAGCAGGGAGCCTGCTTCCTCCTCTCTCCTCTCTCTCTGCCTACTTGTAATCTCTCTCTCTGTGTCAAATGAATAAATAAATAAAATCTTTAAAAAAAAAAAAAGATCTATTGAAATTTTAATCTATTTTATGTTGAAACAAGTTACTTGTAGTTTGGATTCAACATGTAAGTTTTGATTAAGCGCACCTTAAATTTGATAATGAATTTAGAAGCTCTAAAGTTCCCCTATTGTGTCTCCTTATAATAGCTTTCATTTAAGCAAAAAGCGACTTAAAAAAAAAAATCAGTAGATGACGGTAGAAATGAACATCCATTTTCTTTCTCATTTTGTTGGGAGAAACATCAAGAAGACATGGCCGCTAGTTGATCCCTTGGAGCTGGACCTGGCAACTGAGGTTCTTCACCCTCTTCCCTGTCCTTGGAATGTGCATTCTGTTTGCCTTCCCCACTCCCAAAGTTGCCCCAGGACATAGCCTTAAGACAGTGATACGATGTTGAGACCATCTGGATGGTACATATGACTAAACCCCACCAAGGCCTCTATATAAACTTTTAAGATTTTGCCAAGCCAATGTGCCACCTACCAATCTGGAATGGCCTCTTTGGTTTCTCCCTGCCCTCCATGTAGAGGGTTCAGTTTTAGATTATTCCTGGAAAGTTCCCAAGGTTTCAAACTTACACATTTTACTCAATATATGAAAATAATGAGTAGCTGTTTGAGTTAAAGAACACTAAAGGAAGAGTATGGCATATCTAAAGTGTGAAGTGAAACTACGATGGAATAATTTTGAAAATCCTTTCGAAATTTCTTCATTTAATTTGCTGTCTGATACCAATATAGCATTTGGCTGTTTACAGTCTTACTAAAGAAATATCAGAGATCAATTGACTTATTCACTCATGCATTTATTTAATTTGTTCATTTAATTTACTCAACAATCACACTGAGTACATACATACTATGTGCATGCACAATACAAAGTAGTGAGAAAACAAAATAGACAACTATGGGGCACCTGGGTGGCTCAATCATTAAGTGCCTGCCTTTGGCTCAGGTCATGATCCCAGGGTCCTGGGATCGAGCCCCGCATCCGTCTCCCTGCTCAATGGGAAGCCTGTTTCTCCCTCTCTCACTCCCCCTGCCTGTGTTCACTCTCTCACTGTATCTCTCTCTGTCAAATAAATAAATAAAAAGAAAAATCTTAAAAAGAAAAATAGACAACTAGTTTCTGCTGTCAATACTTGACAGATAAATACTGAAAACAGAATGTCACATGGTAAATGTCAATGCTATTTTTGTAGGAGAATGAAGCAAACCAAAAGCCATTTTAGGCAAAAAGACAGGTCTCTGTCTTTTTTTGTCTCTTCTTTTGTCTCTTTCAAATTAATATTAGACAACAAAGCACGCTTAGTACATGTATTTATATCTTTTTGCTAGAGAACACACAGAATAAAATTTTCCAATGCCCCTCTTAAGACATCATAAACCCCACCATCTCCTCACTTTGAAGTTGTCATTCTACTCCACAGATAATAACACAGGAAAAAGGCTGACAGGGAAAGGAGAGGGTGTGGGACATTGCTTTTTATTAGTTTGTAATGTGATATGCATAATGGTGGCTCAACCAAGGAGTTCTGCCTACCCCTCTCTACAGCTGGGTTATTATATGAAATACTGGTGGGGAAAGGGGAACAGAGCCAAACACCATTTCAACAGTTTAAATCGTACAGTTGGTTGCAGCTTTTTATTATTCCCTACTCCCACTGTCAAAAGAAATCCCCCACAAAACAAAAAAACAAGCACAAACTAGTGGTAACATACTATCATGCTACTGTTCTTTTTTTTTTTTTAAGATTTATTTATTTATTTTAGAGAGAGAGCACAAGGGGCAGTGGGAGAGGGAGAGAGAGAATCCTTAAGCAGACTCCCCACTGAGCACAGAGCCCAATGCCATTGGATCCCAGGACCCTGAGATCAGGACCCATGCGGAAACCAAGAGTCCTCCTCTTAACAGACGGAGCCACCCAGGGGCCCCATTATCATGCTACTGTTTACACTGTATTTTTTTCTTTCATTTAACATATGGTAACAGTGTGAACATGTAAATTCTTTATATATTTTGAACTCTCATTTATATGTATTAAAGGCTTTTATTTAAATGCTAATAACACACCATGTTTTATAATTAAACATCAAAGTCATGGATATTATAATCTAATAATTAAGTCTAATTTATGGAGAAGGACCGATTCTGTCTAGAAACCATTTTACCAGAAAATTTTATTCATAAAGGCAAAACACAAATACCCAAAAATTCTAGGAGCCTAGAGGAAGGTCACCTAAACTTGTCTCACAGTTTCAGAGAGAGCTTTTTTTAAAAAGGTCACTGCATGAAATAAATCTTGTAAAATCCATAGTAATCAGCTAGGCGTTGTGGTGATAAGGGGACCACGGTGGAAGTGAGACTGCTGAGACGAGGGCATTCCAGGCAGACTGACAGAATGAGAAAAGGCACACACTTGAGAAAAACCATGGAGTGTGGGCAGCTTTCATTTCCTGCAGATGTAGGAGTAGCCCATGTAAGACTGAAGCTATCACAGAGATATGAAACTTTATCCTACAGAGCCGATGTGGAGCCACTGTCAGGCTTTTGCTCTGGAGAGCTTTCTAGCAGCTGGGAGGCAGATGGATTCACGGGTCAGGTCAGCTGGCAGAGAGCCCGGTTAGGTGACTGGGAACACTGGCCACTTGAGGAACGATTGAAACTCTTTGAGGATAGTGATAATATGAAAAAGAGGGCTCAAAGTTAAAAAATCTAAACATTTAAATCAGATGGTCAGGGTTTGGAATGGGTGATTGGATATGGGGCAGGGACAAGGTGAGGAAAAAGGAAGCTCTAAGGAAAATGCCTGGATCTTCACCTTGATTAACCAGGTGAGGGATGATCCCTCCTTAAAAGAATATGGCCTATAGGCAAAGCAAGTTTTAGAGAGACTTATGCTCACATAGAGACTTAAACTCAATTTCTCACAATTTTCTGGAGCTAACGAGTTCCATGTAAAAGAAATATATTTTCTAGAGGTAAACAACTATGCATAAACTTTCTCTCTGAACATTGAAAGGTGATGCCATATTTGCTGAGACTTCAATCCAGGGTCATCACTTCACTTAGGTGTTCAAACATTAGAATAGAAGTCTAAAAAAAAAAAATGGGGAAGGATATTTAAAACTGAATGCAAAAGTAACCAAATAAGTATTTCATATAATAACCCAAAAGCTTGACCTGTATAGAATGCTTCACATACATATAGGATGAGCACACTTTTCTCACTAATAATCACAAATCTTACATAGTTCTTGCTATGGGCCGAGTTCTAAGTGCTTCATCACTTCATCCTCATACAACCCTGGCAGTGTTTTTACTTATATTTTACAAAGGAGGAAACTGAGGCCGTGAGTCACACCCTGGAAGTGACAGGACTGGGATTCAGTTCTTGACAATCTGACTCCCAAGTCTGTGTTCTTTAACCCCATACTTGGCCGCCTTTCTCACAATACAGAATGGACTTAATTTGATTCTTCACCTTATCTTGTATCATCTTAAAATGAAATTCATTTGCAGTTGCAAAAATAATGAAGTAATATTGGGTTACTTTATACTTTAAAAACCATAGGGCTTGGGACGCTGATCGTCCAGGAACTTCAGTCAGGGAGGTGGGCTGTGGCCCTCAGCAGGTAAGGTGTGTGCTCCAGTTACACCCTTGCTTTGAGCTTGAAGTCCAGCCTCCCCTTTTCATCCAGAATTAACCTTTTGTAGCCACAGACATGGAGTCCCACCTCACCATGAGGTTTCCTGGCCAAACTGCTTTTAATTCTGGTCTGTTTCTGGGCCATAGAGACTTCATTTTTTGGGGGTATTTTTATTCATGTATTTAAATATTAGTACTCAAATACTTTAGCAATCCAATAGGTTTGAAACGGAAAGGAATTATTACCCGTAGGCTTATTCTGCCTTTGAAAAAAAGTATCTAACATCTTTCTCACCAAAGTAATACATTTTCACACATTAAAATAAATCATAAATCAAGCAGATTTAAATGTGCTTAATTTTATCACACATAATCGTCCTATTTTAGAGGATTAGCAAAGACCGTACTTAACAAACTCATTACAATGGGTCAGGAAACACACTTGACACAAAAATCATCAAAGAAATCACAGAACTTCTTTGAGAATCAAGGAAATGTTCTAGTCACTGGGAATCTAGAGATGTATAAAAGATCTAACTCTATTTGAACGGTAGTACAGGACTGGTCTTTACTGGAATCCACAAACCCACAAATCAGAAAGCAAGGAAGGGGATGCTTGGGTGGCTCAGTCGGTTGAGCATCCTACTCTTGATTTCTTGCTCAGGTCATGATCTCAGGGTCATGAGATCGAACCCTGCGTGGGGATCTGCACTCAGTGGGGAATCTGCTTGAGATTCTCTCTGCAGGTCTCTCAGCCCCTTCCTCTGGCTAGCACTCTCTCTCTCAAGTAAATAAAAAATAAAAATTTTAAAAATTTTAAAAAATTAAAAAAGCAAGGAAGTGTTTCTAAATATGTTTCTTTGTACACATTTTTGTTCTTTACAATATAAATGTACTTACCACTATCTTATGTATATTCAGAAACCTTTAAAAATAATATAAACTAATATTTGTTGAGTACTTACTGTGTGACTAGTACATTTCTAAGTACTTTATATGTTTTAACTTTCTTAATCCTCAAAAAAATACATGCGAAAGTATTATTCCCATTTTACAGACGCCCACATAAACAATTAAGTAGTTCATATAAGATCATAGAGCTAATAAATTAAGAAGATATTTTCAAAATATTTAACTGACATCTTCTTTCTTACAATGTACTTCCATTAATTTAAAAACACAAAGCTATTTTTGCCCAAAAGGATAATAGAGTGCAACTTAAACAGGACAGCATAATTTATTTGAGTAAAGATCATGACATGCTACAAGTATGACAGGATCTCCTGTTACCGGAAAAGTTAATATGCTGGAGAAATTTTATGAGAAAAGTTTCTGCTAGAAATCAGTGATTGAATTTTCTTCAATGAAGAACAGGAACACATGGCTGAAATTTAAGATAGGACATTGAAGCAGAAACTGCTCTAACTATTTTGTGATGTATATTCATCATAAACCTGAAGTGACAAAATTATGAGGCTGCACAAGCAGCTGACAATCCTAGGGTGTTTCATCACATTTGTATTTTGGTGAAATAGAAATACTATTTGTTCTTTTCCTTTTCCCATAAATTGTCCAGTAGTGTTTAAGTTATTCATTACAGTGAAGTATTTTAAAGGTAGTGATATGGATTTATTTCTGTCCCTCCACAGTGCAGAGACAAATTCAATATTGCTGTACAGGATAGTGTAGTATTAAACAGAAAGAAAAGCAAAGTGTCTTTTTGTTTCCTAATTTAAATTAAGTAACTCATGATACCCGTTCTCATTAATATCCATAAAATAGAGATTTGCACTTAATTATACACGAAAGAAGAAGAAATGGCACAGCCATTTTGGATAAGAACTCAGCAGTTTCATAATCAGTTAAACAGATACCTATGTTTGCCCACACCTATGTATGACTGTTTCACTCAACCGAGAGAAAAGGAAATGTATGTCTGTATAAAACTGGTGCGTGAATGATCATAGAAGCTTTATTTGTAATAACTCTAAACTGAAGGGAAAAACCCAAAGCCCAAATGTCCATCAACAGATGCATTGATAAACATATTGCGGAATATCCAAACCTGGGAATATTATTAGGAATAAAAACAAATGAACTACTGACACGTATAACAATGTGGAGGCAACTCAAAAAAATTATTCTAAGTGACAGAAGCCAGACTGCCACCTCTAAAATGTGTTCATATTGTATAAATCCACATAGAAAATGTAAACTGACTTATAGTGACAGAAAACAGATTAGTGGTGACCTGTGGGAGGAGGCAAACAGGGAGGGGAGAGAGGGAGGTATGACAAAAAAGTACAAGAAGAGTTAAAGTAGGTGAATATGTTCACAATCTTTGTTGTGATGATTTTGTGTGTGTGTGTGTGTGTGTGTGTGAAAATGCATCAAGTTATATAATTCAATGTTATATAATTCATAATATATATTCTATTATGTCCATTATGCCTCAATGCAACTTTAATTTTTAAAAAATAAATTCCAAAAGAATGACTGTTAAGTCAGTAATTTAAAATCACCTTTAATCAGCTTAACCATGGATCAACTATGGAAAGCTATTCACTTGTTATCTTAGAACAGCTACTAGAGTCTAAATGTATTGCCTTTACATTTTTTTCCCTGAGTGTACTTAACAGATTGTAACTGTTTGATGAAGGCAATCTAAATAATGTTTTCAAATGTGTTTCTTTTATTTGCCATATGACCAACTAATACATTGAAGAGTGTATTCTTGTTATAATTGTCATGTAGTATACTTTTTAAAGTGGACATTGGATGTCCACTAGTAAGAAAAAACACACATTTTAATAAATCCATTCCATAGTTAACTTCCTTTGCTATTACATTATCAAATTACTGACTCTTCCAAATAGTCAGTGTATACTACTGTTAATTTCCAGAAATGGCTGAACTGCACTTAAATCCTTTTATGTACTTGTATAGACAGAATGATGGATGATTCTGTTCTCAAATTCGTCCATTTCCTAATTGTAGTAGCCAAAAGATTGTCCAATATGCCAGCCTGCTGCCTGTCCCTAACACCACTGTGATTCATAGCTGGAAAACATTTATCCCAAGACAGCTTGAGACTCATCTTAAATCTTAGAAACCATGGGCTCCACCTAGTGGCCTCTCCCCCAGTTGGGATTATTGTTTTAAACCTCACGTTTTGCTCTTCTGTTGACGGCATTATTGTTTTTATTTAAATTGTTCTAGTAAGATTATAAACTAACATCTATGTTCTGTTTTAAAAACAGACTTGTTTCCATCCTTTAATTATTTAACCTTACTACTATAGTGTTTAATATCATGCTTTTATTTGATCTATGCTAAATGGAAAGAAATTGGGATCATATTTTAATGGTAAGGAAGTGGAGAGATGTATGTAATTGCGTTTTCTAAAAATAGGAGTCCATTAACCACTGTGTATAATCTCTAATATTATGTCAAAGGAAATGAATCTAATGATACCATGATATAAATTATACAACACAATGAGCTCATGATCATGGTTACAAGTTTTCTATAGCTTTTTATTTGCAAACAGTTGCTCTTTGAGACACCTAATTTCACCAGAGCATTTTATTTTTAATTTGAAAAGTTGTAATTACATTGGCTCATATTTAGATTACATAGGAACTTATTAAGTGCCAGTTAGGATTCCTGAAATGATCATACATTTTGCTCACCAGATAAAAGACACTTCAGGATTCAGATTGTGCAGCCTATGAAAATGCACGTTCCACTTCCACTGGGTCGGACCAGTGGGAAAAGTGGGTTACCCAGTATGTGAGGGAAGGCCTCTAAACATCACAAAACTTCTGAGAAGCTAACTTGACCCAGGAGCCAGAAACTCATCCTCCGTTCCTTTATCTGTGCTTTAACTTGCTTTACTTCCCTACCTGCTATCCCCTCCACTCATTCACCCACATGCAGGTGCCTATGAATGCACAGGGACACACACACACACACACACACACAGTTTTCCTAGCTTTTGTAATTACAACTAGATTATACTCAGCCTTTTAACTCATACCAGAGACAGGCTGATGGAAAGAACATTCTAGGGCAGCCAAGGGTGCAGGCTAGGGGGTGGTGGAGGATATCACACCATGTGAGAGCATATTCCTTGTCCCTGTTTAGAACTGGGTTGAGGTCCTCTGCCTACAAAGGCTTCCAGGCGGTGGGAGTCATCAGGCTTTTGTCAAGAGGCCTGGGAAGGCACAGATGTGGGCAATCCACTCTCCCAGAGCCCCGGTGATCCTGCCGTTGTGTGAGTTGCACAGCGCCTGCTCACAGGACCACCAAGGAGAGCAATACTGTAACATCAGAGAAAGCCCGGACAGTGACGGGATGAGAACAGGGTGGGGACAAACTGTTTTTTCTACATTCCCTATATAGAGAGGTGTAATCCCTGGCATATCTCAGATGATCGGTGAAGACTGCACTAAAAAAAAAGACAGAGCCCTAGCGCCTGCTATCCTATTGAGTTGCTATGTAACACTGTGCCGTTTTCATTTTGAGTTAAAACATAAAATTAACATTTATATATATGTATAATATATAAACAGGCATATATATATTGCATATATATATATAT
>LNAC01000113.1:1964280-1976919 GCA_002007465.1 Ailurus styani
ATATATAGTATTTATATATCTATTAATGAAGATATATTTGTAATGATATTCTGACAATATACTTTATACTTTTGATTTTAAACTAGCAAATGACAGATTGGGGGATTAGTTGGTTGGTTGGTTTATTGGTTTCACTGATAACAACAAATGATTTAAACTAACATACATAACTACAAAAGGATGTTAATGGACTCAGGGTATGACAGAATTCCTTAATTTATAATCTTGACTGCTGGGAAACAATCAGAGGTAAACAACCCAATTCAGGAAATAATTATTTGCCCAGCATTAGATATTTAATATCCTAATTAGGTAGTCTAAAGTAAAGAAGTAGCATAATGATACTTATTGAAATCAGTGCCAAGAAAACCAGTCTCTTCATTTTGAGAGTATGAGAAGCGGTTGAATCAAGAACTCGGAAAGAATGTTTACTAATTAGATGAGCAAATAATTGGCACTTGTGTTTTCCTTTATTTTTTCACTTCTTCCTTGGTCAAAAAATTTCAAACATGGAATGTGTGACTGTTGTGCTGTCAATAACTTCCTGGAAATATTTATCTCTCTAATAAACTGACAGCTAATCAGGTGTGGTTTATTATTTATACTATTCATTCAAGGCACCCACTACCACTGTGTGTTCACTTTTAATATTTAATAGTGGGGGAAAGTATTCAGAGAACCTTTGTCTTATGACCTATCATTTATGACCGGACCAGGACATTTTAAGTGTGTTAGATCATGAATGAAGTCACATTTTTTATCTGAGTTAAGTCTAATACTCACACACACACACACACACACACACACACACACACACCCTACAATTAAGAAGGGTCAAGATAAGTATATTTGAGAAATTTGTGTATGATCATAATTTCTAAAGTGACTTGTATATAGTGGGTGCTATAGTCTGAATTTTGCATCCTTCCAAAATTCATTTGTTGAAAACCTAATCCTGTGATGGTGGTGGAATATGGGGAGGACTTTGGGGATGTGATAAGATCAGGAGTTTGGAGGCCTCATGAGTGGAATTAGTGCTCTTATGAGACACCACAGAGCTACCTAGCCCCGGTGTACTACGTGAGGAAACAATGAAAAGTCTGCAGCATGGACAAGGGCCCTCACCAAACCATGTCAACACCCTGATCTTGGACTTCCAGCTTCCAAAACTGTGAGAAATAAATTTCTGTTGTTTATAAGCCACCCAGTCTGTGGTATTTTGTAATAAGAGTTTGAGTGGACTGAGTGTGTAACAAAAATTAGTTGAGTTTATGAATATAAAGTGTTTTAATCTGGAAATACCCTTTTACCTTTCTTGTTACTAATTTTAACTGAAGTTATGCCACTATAACCAAGACTTCTCAAGCACACATATAATATTAAAAATAAACAAGTGAACAAACAAAAGAAACTTACATAAATGTATTACTCACTTGGTCATTTTATTGGCCAATTATATATAAGAAAATAGACACAGAAATTTTCTTCCTTAATAATAAAATATACATCATCAAATTGATGATGCTGAACATTTGATAGAGTACATAAATAACAGTTTTGAGTTCACAAAAACTGAGGTAAATCATACATTTTATATTGACCCTGCAATATACTTTTTACAGTTTTACTGTGGTATTATTTACATATCATAAAATTACTTCATTGTAGGTATACAATTCAATATTAGAATTGGGTAACCATTACAAAATTCCAATGTTAGAACTTTAAACATCTTTGAAGTCGATCTCACTTTCCACTCCCAGCCCCAAGCAATCACTGTCTGCTTTCTGTCTTTATAAATTCACTTTTTCTGAATATTTCACATAAATGAAATCAGACAGTAGGTTATCTTCTACATCTGGCTTCTTCCACTTATAACATTTTTAAAGTTTATGTTGCATCATATATTTGTATCATTCTGCTTTATTGCAGAATAATCTACCAGCATTAAGAATATACAATTTTTATTCATTCAGCACTTGATGAGCATTTGGATCATTTCCAAGTTAGGCCTATTAAAAGCAATGATATTAGGAACATTCACCTGTAGGTCTGTGTAGACATATGATTTCATTTCTTTTGGGTAGATGCCTAGGAATGGAATTGCTGGATAAAATGATAAGTTTATATTTAAGTATTTAAGAAATTGTCAACTGTTTTCCAAATTGACTATGTTATTTTACATTCTCACCTACAGTGTATGAGAGTGTCCATTTTTCTTTATCTTTGCCAACACTTGATATTGTCTGACTTTTGAATTAGGACCATTCTAATGTGTACATAGTAGTCTGATAGTGACTTTATTTTGCCTTTCCCTAGTGACTACAGAGTTGACAACTTTTCATATACTTATTAACTTTTCATGGATCTTCACTGGTGAAAGTTTATTAAAGCTTTGCCCATTATAAATTCGTCGTTTGTCCTCTTATTGAGTTGTAAGAACTTTTTATGTCTTCTGAATATAAGTTGTTTTTTCAGATGTATGATTTGCAAATATTTTATCCCAATTTGTTCCATGTCTTTTTATTTTAATTATGTTTTTCAAAGCACAAACATTGTTAGTTTTAATAAAATCATATTTTTTTGGACTTTTGTGGCTCTTAGGTTAGGTATTGAATCTAAGAACTATTTACCTAACACAAAGTCTTGACAATTTTCTTCAATGTTTTCACCTAGGAACAGTCTAATTTTAGCTTTTAGATTTAGGTCATGACCAATGTTGATTTAATTTTTCTGTATGGTGTGCAGAAAAAAAAAATCAGTTCATCTTTTTTGGATAAAGATATATAATTGATTTACCTTGTGATATATTTCTACATTTTCATTTGTATGTAGTCGAGGCCAATGCACCTGTAATTCACTTAAACTGGGAGAATTGTAGTAGGATGAATTATAAAATCATACTCAGGATGAACTGAGAAATAGCTCTCTTCTCAGTCCTATGCCCTATCTTATCCTTCTGACTAATCCAGAGGAGGAAAGAGATCTGTCAGCTTGCTATCTGGCAAAACCAAAACAGAACTTCCTACTTCCATACTCTCTTAAAGAAGTATTCTACTGTTTTATTTCAGTGGGGTTCCCAGTTAAAGATAAAATTTTTAAAAATTCTGAGTATCTATAGGAATATTTAGAAGACTTGCTGTCTAAATAATTAAAGGAAGAAAAAAAAAACAGGAAAAAGGATCTAGAGTACCCCCATGAAATTGCTA
Source organism: Ailurus styani (assembly GCA_002007465.1). Taxonomy (NCBI): domain Eukaryota; kingdom Metazoa; phylum Chordata; class Mammalia; order Carnivora; family Ailuridae; genus Ailurus; species Ailurus styani. Next base: position 1,967,490 of record LNAC01000113.1, read on the forward strand.
ATTAAAATGTGCTGAAAATACATGCAGTGCTTATAATCTAATGTAAAACTCTTCCAGATACTGTATGACATATAATGAGCTTTTCCCCCCTTTGCTGATGAGTGGAATAGTATTGAGAAATTTCAGATTTTTCTTTTCAACTTGCTTATTTAAGACTTGCTTATTGCTTCTGTATATAACAGCTCTCTTTTCGCAACGTTTTTCTCTTTACATACAAAAAACAATGTTGTCAGAATCAATGTGAAGAGTCAATCATCCCACCATACACAGTATGAAAGAATCATTAATAGATGATTTTCTCGTGGTTGTTTTTATCTTTATAATATGAAAGCTATCACTTTGGAGCTAATATGAATAAAGTCATTACTGTTCATGAATAAAAGTAAGCTATTTGAATGCTAATGACATCTTAGATTCACAGTAGTAAGAAAGCCTCAGTAGTAATAAGCCTCAGCTAATATTTTCATTGTTACCACTCATAAAATGTAATTCCTTTAAGCTTAAGAAAGCTTTGAGTATGTAATTAAAATCACAGTTTTAACTCATGAATTTGTGCATTCTTATTCCCAAATGTTAGCAAGAGTTCAATTTTTATTTAAGAAGGACATGCAACAATTAGACCTAGTACCTCTTGAAATTATGATTAGTACAGAGATATATTTCCTACAGACCATGAATTCTTATTGAATACAGCTTTTGGCTGACAATTTTTCCATTTATTCCATCCACAGCCATTGAAAAACAGTGTGATTTTGAGTTTTCCACTATAAATTCAAGAGACATCAATAAAAGCCATTGAAAAACAGGATGAGTTTGAGTTCTCCACTACGAAATTGAAGAGATATCAATAAAAGCAAGCTTTGAAGATGCAGTTCAGTCTTATGTTAAAGCAATTGTTTTCAAATGTGGTCCCCAAACAAGCAGCATCAGTCCCCCTCACTAAATAAGATCAGAAACAATGGGGATATAGCACCCAGCAATCTGTGTTTTAACAAGCCCTCTAGGAAATTCTGATGCATGCTACAGTTTTGATAACCAGTAAGTTAGTAATTACTGATAAATTTTTATTAGGAAGCGTCTTGTTCTAAGAGCTGAGCTATGTTCTCTCTTTAAATTACCTGACCTCTGGTTCCCTCAGAAGTGACTGCATGTGAATCAGCATCTTCTGTGGGGACTGATGTGGAAAAGCTCAGGGTCAGGAAGGAGTGCCAGGACTCAGCTAAGGTAAAATGGTATAAGGCAGGAAGGATGGTCAGTTCTTAAAGGATGACCCCAGTGGACGTGTTCATGTCCAGCAGCCTAGCTGTGAAGGTGGATGAGGTCATTGTGTACTTTTCCCAACGCCAGATAGAATGCTTCCCAAAATGGTGGCCTAATTGTAAATCTTCATGATCAAGGCTTGCTCTCACACAGTATATCCCACACTTACTAAGGGAAATATGTGAGTCCTTTAACTTCCAATCTCTCTCCTCTAGATTATCTCCAAAGTTTTCTTTTCCAATCTACCAAGCATATGCTGTCTTTGTTTATGTTCTAAATGCTTTTAAAGAGTTTAAGTTATGTCATGTCACTGTCTAAAAGTTTGCAGGGCTTCTACTTTCTCCATATCTATATGCATTTTTGCCAAGTTGACATTTAGGCCCTCTAACATGGATTTCAGTTACGCTACTATTCTTACCTATAATTGTTTCTTAATATGCATATCATTTCTATCAAATTGAATTATTTTCCCTGAATATTCCTAATGTTCTCTGCAATGTTATCCTGCCTCATTCTGTTCCTCCAACTCTCTAGGGATACCTGCTACATAAAAGCTTTGGTAGGATGTGATCTCACTCTCTCACTTGGACCTTTATAACTCCCTGTATTTTTCTTACAATATTCTGCTATAAATTGTACTTATTTGCACATAATGTGGTAAAATATAGTAGGGTGAGGATTCAACCTGTTTCCTTAACACATAAAATTAGAATTATAGACTTTACAAATCTTTTTAAATAAGGTAATGAATGAGTGTTTTTAAGTTATATTTATTAACTTTGAATAGTATTCACTTATGTAGAAGAACAGTGATGTAGAACATTATTAAAATATTAATTCCAAAATATATTTCAACTACTTACTATGCTCCAAGACCTAGTCCAAGTACTAAAATGTCATTGTCATCCAGATAGGTAAATTGTAAATTCTAACTGGGAGAAACATATAAAAGAACAAATTTAAACAATAATTTTAGAGAATGAGAATGTAATGAAGAAAATAAACAAGAGGATAGAATGCAACGTGACTTTAGAGGGAAGATACTTAAAGCTCATTTTTTAAGCAAGGTCTCTCCTGTTTTTATTCATTTTTTTTATTATTCATCTTCTACATGTTAACTTTTCATTAGCACACACACGACAGAATAAGTTGCTACTTTTATTGAATATTCACTAAAGAGGAAGAAACAGTAATAAGTAAACAAACAAAAGGAAAAATATTATAACATTTATAGCAAAGTTATAGTAATAAGCATTACATAAAAATAAACCAGGGCATGAGATAAAGAGTGACTGTTGGGGGTGGGCATTGTTATTTTCAATAAAATGATTAAGAGACATCCTTCAGGAAGTCATTCATTTTAGAAAAGACCTTAATGACAAACAAGAGTCAACTCTCTGCTTATCTGGTAAAAGATAATGCAGTGAGCAGACACTAAAAAGTAAATTCCCACAAAGATCAGGAAATCTTCTAAGGAAGTCTGCTTAACAAATGTTCCTGCCCAGCTGGGCAAGCTTTTAGATATTTTGGCTCAGTGTCCAAAGTACTGAAGGCTTAAGCTTACCAACCCTCCCAGATTTGGGGTTTTGCTTGCCACATGTTGAAGGTCAGAGGATGTGAGTGTGGGAAAGTTTCTCTCCTGAGTAAGAACATTCTGAGCGGTATTCAATGAATTCCTCTTCTGCTGTGAGCAAATGCTTCCTTTATTCTGTGTGCTTTAAAGTGACGCCAAAGTCATCAAACTATGTGTGTTTCTATTTTTTCTCCATTTTCCTCGTCTGAAAATCTTGAGCATATTCACATATATAATATAACTAAACAAACAGGCAATACAGTAGCCTGTTCTCACTCTTTGTCGCTCCTGTGGCTAGACAATCTCTTATTTGAGTTTCCTGACACATTTCCCAATACGACATTACACATTCTGCATATGTGTTCCTTATAAAGTGGTTTTAGTGTTTAACTCCCATAAATTTAATTAAAGTAAGAATCAATCCTTCACTCTGTTTTACACTGTTTACAATTAAGGTCAATAAATCGACATTTTACAAATAAATGTTAGCTAATTAAAATGTGAGTGAATCAACTCTTTTACCATTTTAAAGTATAAATATACTGGCTGGATATCAACTGTTAATATTGTTAAAAGAAAAAGCAAAAGAGAAAAAAAACTCAACCCTAGTCAACATGTAAATGCACTGCATAAGTCAATCATATCTCAAAATATTTATGTATAAATATGTTTGTGACCCATAATGTTGACACATCACTCCTTTGTTCTCAATTTATTTGTATATCCATGAAATGGCTAAATAAATTGCTGCTGCTAATTCTGGTTCTCCACTTGGCTCTGTTGGCAAAACTTTTCTGTTATATTTTAAAAATCCATGAAGAAGTAGCTAAAAAGAACAACCTGTAGGGTACTCAATGAATATTTGCCCAAAGCATGACCACCTGCCCAGAGCATTAACACTGGACATTAGACCCATCTGCCTTTCCTCCAAAGCTGTGACAATGCACAAATCTCTGAGTAAAACGCTCCTCCTGGCATAAACTTAGATAAACTTCATCATGTACATCTGGGAAAGGGGGGTTCTAAACCTGCCTCTGCTCCTACAATTTGTGTGGTCCTAGATACACTCAATCTTTTTTGAACTCCACTTTTATGGTTTGTAACATGATGGTTTGGTCTACATGACACCCGGGGTTCTTTGTGGGTTTACATTTCTGGCCCTAAGGTTTCCGCTGGTCTGTTTGCCTACAGTCAGCCAACCTAAGTCCTCTCTCCTGTGGAGGCTGATTTATGAACTAGACAGATTTTCTGGGATTTGTAAATACAGAGAAATGAGCCCGAAGGTTGGAACAAGAGACCAGAGGAAGAGGAGGGAAGGAGATAACACACACTTTTCACCACACACTTAAGAGCAAACTATTCGTTTTTCCATTTGGGTGTAAACTGTCAGGCAGGAAAGTATCTTGGAGTAAGTATCTAAGGAGGAACTGGTGTGCCTCTTCCCTCTTGTAAGATTTCTTCAGGCTTGCCATGCTAGTCAAAACCAAATGTTGAAAGGCTTACCCAAGAACACTGAAGGCATCTCCTGCTGCAGGAAAACAGTATCAATTTTGAGAGGTCCAGTACAGACGTCTATCGCAGAGTCTACATGTCCTTCTTTGGTAATATAGAAGCACAGCGCAGCCTAGTATTTTGAAGATTTCACATTCACAGTTGAAATATTGGACAGGAGCCTATGATGTGTAAATATGAATCACTGGCTGTAGGACTGATTGATATGCAGTATTTTTTTAGTGAATGAAACTAAATGTTCTTCCACCATCTGGAGTTTGATGGGCATTAATTCTAATTAAGATCAGAATAGACTGTTCAATTTTAAGTCATACCTACTGTATTTGATAAAGTAAATTATATTGAATTAAGATACTGGAGAATTTGAGGATTCATAAAGTTTGGGCATAGATTCTTTGTACATATCAAACATGTTCTCCATTTGAAAAACATATTTGCATATGTATTTTAAGAACATTTGGTACTTAGAATAAAATGAAATATCTGTTATACACTGGTTTTATGTCACCCCAAAATTCATATGTTGAAATTCTAATCCCCCTATATGATGGTATGTGGAATGGGGCCTTCGGGAAGCAATTAAGTCATGAGGGTGGAGCCCCATGATGAGACTACTGTGCTTATAAGAAGAGAAAGAAACTAGAGATGTCAGCCCTGGAAAAATACCATGAGAAGATGGCATCTGCAAACGGGAAAAGAACTCTCCTTAAAAAACAAATTTACCTGGACCTTGATCTTAGACTTTTCAGACTCCAAACTGTGAAAAATAAATGTCTTTTGTTTAAGTTATCCATTGTCTGGTAATTTGTTAAAGAAATCCAAAAAGATTCACAGTGTGTTTTACATATTTAATCTTTTATATGGTAAGCTTTGCTTACTTCTGAGAGAAGATGATGGTTTCAAAACGCAGTTCTGTGTTTGATCATGTGCATAATCTGTTATAAAGTGTCTCCGTCTTCTTAGGAAATCACCATTTCCTAAGTGGTTAGTGGACAGTTTGATATTTTAAATAACAAGGCTGCCTATTTAAAAAATCAACTGAAAGATATATCTATATCTATATCTAAGATATATCTAAGATACATCTATCTATATATCTAAGATATATATTATATTTTTAATTAAGATATATATATATAAATATATGTTTAAAATACATGCTTCTGAAAAGGGTTGAAGTGTCTATATCATCTAGCTGAATGAGTCTTCTAAGTTTTCAAGTGTTACTTACTTAAAGGCAAACTACATGGGACTTTGGCCTGAGAAATTATATTAAAATATTCCACTTATAGCTAATTGGTATTTTCATGCCCTGCCTATATAGTCATCATTTGAAAAATTTTCCTAGTTCATTGAGCTTCTGGTACCTAAAACGTGGAGCTGAGTTGTAGGTATAACTAAAAAATGGAGAATCCAGTCCCTACACTTTGCCTGTAGTCCAATGCAGCAGGTTCACCTGTCTGCTTCAGGTTAGGTAATCAACATCAGAAATCAAGTGTGGACATTTGCCACCTAGAGTTCCATCTAATCACCATTATAAATGGAAAAAAATGCCTACTTTCCCATCACATGTCACCACCTTTACACTTTTTCTGAGAATCTACTGGCTCTACTATCCATATTCCTTGCTTTGAACCTACTTTGGAATAATTAACACAGCCATACTGGAGCATTCAGAATCTTCGTACTCTGCCACAAAAGTGAAACAGAGCATTGGTGGTACCATTATTAAATACAGCCCTTGGCAGGACACTCTGTCTACTAATGTCAGACACCAAACATCCAATTCATGATTTTACTGGTACTAACCCCTGAAGGTATTGTTGAGGTAACCATAGTGAAGTAACCATAGTAAAGTAACCTGTTTTTCTCATACTCATTCATTTTTTAATTAAGATTAAAAGCACAGCTCTTCATGCTTCAAGAAAAGTTGGTTTCACAACTCTGAGTTTATAAGAAACTCAATTCCTTTGGGACAGAAATGTTTTAAAACATAAGTTAATTTTTGCAATAATCTTTTCAAGGTGTCTACTCAAATATATTCTGAATCTCCATATGGATCTATCATCCCATTAGGCATAAATCTGTAAAAACAAATAAAAAGCTATTGTGTTTAACTGTAGTTAAATTTAATGAAATCTTGTGACAATAGGTATCTCTTGTTTCCAGACAAAACCTCAGGAACCTTCTGAGCTCCTGATTTTCTAATACCAGTTTTACAATGGAATTTGTATATAAAACCATAAAATACAACATAAAACAGGAAAACTAGGAAATCCTCCCTTGACTTTGTTTTCTATTAAAAAAAAAACAAGACCACAGATACGGGGCCATATATACAAAAAAAGATACTAAAAATACACTCGACGTCAGGATGCAGGATGGCTACAATATTCAAAGTATGCATGCTTATTAAAGTCTCCTTTTATGTGTGTCTCCAGTGAATGTGAGGCGTACAACTGTAAGACACTCTCATTTTATTTTATTGTTTTTCTGATGTGAAGCTTCATACTAACAGCCTCCTTCCAACATCACACTGAGAAGCCCACATCGGAGCCCTAGTTCCAAGAAATACAGGAATTTATTGGTGAAGGGGAAGTTAGAAATGATACTGTCTGACCTCTTTGTTTTATAGATAAAAAGTGAACACTCAGAGAACTGAAATGAATTGTTTTTCATCACTCAAGTAATTCACTGATTTAACATACATTTATTGAGTAGATAGTGGGTGTAAGGCTCTGTGCCAGAAAGTTAAGTTGGAAAGATAAATAAGATAATATCCCAAAGTAGAGAACTCTAAACTGAGCAGTAAAGTCACTGAGGAAAGAGAAAGACAATAATAACTTCCAGAACAGAGGAAGGATATCTAATCCATCTTAAAACAGTCAAGAAAGACGAGCAGTCTGAGATGGGATCTCACGTAAATGCCAAAATGAGACTGGTGAGTACAGAAAAGGCATTCCATGGCACAGAGTGCTAAAGCAGTGGCATGGTGGTTAGAAACAGCCTTTCCAGGATTGTGAAGCATTAAATAGGGCTCGGGTAGCTGTAGGAGATGACGCTGTGAAGAGAAGCATTCTGTGATCATGAGAAATATTCTCAGATATTACGAAAGAGGCTATACATTTTCTGATTTTGGTGAGTATTTTTTTCTTTTTCTAATAACTTGTAAAGTGTTTTCAGAGAGCCACTTACCTTTACTAATTGTATTAGTGCTTCCACTTCTTCTGGTGGGACAAAATTAACTTCTAATCCACTTTTAACTATCTTTCCTCTCACTTCCCCACTTCACAGAAACTTGAAACAGCTTTTAAAAAAACACTTCAAATCCATTATTTCTGCTTGAAAGTTTATAAGTAGCTGAAAGTGCTTATGTTAGCCCAAATGATCATATCTGAACAATGTCAGCACTCCCGAATTTGGAACATGTAACAACAGAGTTCAGCATTACTTCGCCTCATTCCAGTCAGACCAGAGGAGCTACTTACTTCCCTAAAGAGACTAATCGTTGAGTGATGGCTACATATGAATGGGAGCTGGACATACATAGAAAGAACAGTTTTCATCATAAATGATTCTCACTGTTAATGTACTTGAGATAAGATTCTTGAGCAAAAAGCCCATGGAAATTTTCCTTCCCACGACCCTCCCCTAGATTTCAAGATTTCCCAGGTCTGTGGTTTCATTATGACCTGGATTTTAGTGTTGAAAGAAAGCCTTTAGGACCTACTTAGTAGGAAACATTGAAGCTGCTACTTAACGGCAAAATCACTTAGCCATTCATGACTTTAGATGGTGAAAAATGAGGGATTAAACACATGTAGTTTCTATGAGACAAGTCTCTGTGATTGTTTCCAAGATATCACACAGCCCCTCTTGAGGAGCCTATATACTTGGTGGAGATGGAAATCCATTGACCTTCTATTCTTTTTCAAACAAGATGTGGAAAAATAGGGATCTAAATACTTCTCTATGGATCCATACTACAGTCTATGGGAAACAACAGCAAAGAGATAAAGCAGAAAAACTTGATAATGAATCCTTCCTTAGTTATATACTATGTAACAATGTTTAATTATATCATGTCAGGTGTGTTATCTAGGTTATGCTAAACATATATAATTTTCTGGGAAAACTTGTGAAATTGGCAATTTTTCTTCCTTAAAAATTTAGTAGGGCTCCCTTGGGAAACTATCCAGGCTTGAAGGTTTCTTACAGGAAAGTTTTGATTACAAATATAGTATCTTGGTAGTTATGAGACTATTTAGACTTTTTACTTCTCCTTATGCTAGACAAATAAGTGGTAATAAGAATTGCTTCCTGGAAAGAAGTCAAACTCTCACTCTTTGCAGATGATATGATACTTTATGTGGAAAACCCAAAGGACTCCTCTCCAAAACTGCTAGCACTCATACAGGAATTCAGTAAAGTGTCAGGATATAAAATCAATGCACAGAAATCAGTTGCATTTCTATATACCAACAACAAAACAGAAGAAAGAGAAATTAAAGAGTCAATCCCATTTACAATTGCACCCAAAACCATAAGATACCTAGGAATAAACCTAACCAAAGAGCCAAAGCATCTGTATTCAGAAAACTATAAAGTACTCAGGAAAGAAATTGAGGAAGACACAAAGAAGTGGAAAAACATTCCATGCTCATGGATGGGTAGAATAAATATTGTGAAAATGTCTATGCTACCTAGAGCAATCTACACATTTAATGCAACCCCCATCAAAATACCAGCAATTTATTTCAAAGAAATGGAACAAATAATCCTAAAATTTAGATGGAACCAGAAAAGACCCCAAATAGCCAAAGGAATGTTGAAAAAAAAAAAGGAAAGTGGGCAGCATCACAATTCCAGATTTCAAGCTCTATTACAAAGCTGTCATCATCAAGACAGTATGGTACTGGCATAAAAACAGACACATAGACCAGTGGAACAGAATAGAGAACCCAAAAATGGACCCTCAACTCTATGGTCAACTAATCTTCGACAAAGCAGGAAAGAATGTCCAGTGGGAAAAAGACAGTCTCTTCAACAAATGGTGTTGGGAAAACTGGTCAGCCACATGCAGAA
>LNAC01000113.1:1978008-2176667 GCA_002007465.1 Ailurus styani
AAAAAAAAAAAAAAAGAATTGCTTCCTGGAAACTTTGCCATTTCATCTAAATTTTCAAATTCATTGCTATAAATTATTCATAATATCATCTTATAATATTTTATTGTCACAAAGATTTACAGGGCTGTGCCTCTTTTAAAAATTTGTGATATTGGTAATTTGTGTCCACACTTATTTCTTCATCAGTATCACCAGGAATTTACCAGTTTTATAGTTTCAAAGAAAATATTTGGTTTTACTTATCTTTATTGTGTGTGTGTGTATTTTCCAATGTATTTTTTCTGATTTTATCTTTATTATTTTCTTCTTTCTACATTCTCTTGTTCAAGTTACTATTATTTTTCTAAGTCCTTGAAATAAATGTTTAGATCATTAATTATCAGACTTTCTTCTTTTCTAATATATACATTTAAGAATATACACTTCCACTAAAAACCTGGCTTTGGCTATATCCTACAAGTATCAAAATAGAATGTTTAAATATCACTTAGTTCAAATTATTTTCTAATTTCCTTTGTGATTTCTTTTTTGATACACAGGTCATTTCAAAGTGTATTTCTTTTTTTTTTTAATTTTTTTTTATTTATTTGACAGAGAGAGAGATCACAAGTAGGCAGAGAGGCAGGCAGAGACAGGAGGAAGCAGGCTCCCTGATGAGCAAGGAGCCCGATGCAGGCCTCGATCCCAAGACCTTGAGATCATGACCTGAGCGGAAGGCAGAGGCTTTAACCCACTGAGCCACCCAGGCGCCCTCAAAGTATATTTCTTACATATTGTGATGAGCACTGAGTAATGGAGAGAATTGCTGAATCACTAAATTGTATGCCTGAAAGTAATATAACCCTATGTTAATTATAAAAAATTTAATATAAAACAGTACAAATTTTTGAGAATAAATAGTGTACTTCTTAATTAAAAAAAGTTGAGATTTTTATTTACCTTCCTGTTATTGTTTTTTGGCATAATATGACTGTCATCAGAAAATATAATCCACATGATTTCAACCTTAAAAATGGACTAAAATGTGCTTTATGACCCCATATATGGTCATTTTCAATATTTCCTATGCATCTGAAAAAATATGTATTCTCTAGTCAAAAGTACACATTTATCACATGCATTAGTCCAAATTTGTTAACTGTATTGCACAAATCTTCTGTACCCTCCATTATACTTTGATTGTTCCATTAATTACTAAGATAGTTTTATTAAAATAGTCAACCCTGATTTAGGATAACCTAATCTTCCTTCCATATCAAACTTTATATTTTGAGGTCATGTATTAGATGCAAACAAAATTAGAATAGTTATAGATAGTCACTAAATTTATTTGTACCATACAGTGATGCTATTTTCTTATAATAATGCCTTATACCTTAAAATCCATTGTGTCTAATATTAATATAACTACTATGATTTTCTGCTTTTTAGTGTTTGGATGTGTTTTTAACCCCTTTATTTTCAACTTTTCTGTGTCCTATGTTTTATTTGTTCTACATATTTTGTATTCCTGTGCCAGAGGGTAAGGCCACCATCACCTACCTACACCTTGTTAAGACTTTTTAATCCAATCAGGTACTTATTGTCTTTTACCTTTGTAATTAGTCCATTTTAATTTATCCTAAATCAATACATTTGGTGATATATTTTAGAATTATGACTACCTTGTTACAATGTACTTTCTATGATCCCTGGTTTCCACTCTTCTTGAATCGATAGAATACTTATATCTTTCTATTTTCTATGAAAGTTTTATATTATATGTCTATTGTTATAGTGATTACCCAGAAATGACTATAGATATTGACATTTTTATCTTTTTCCTTTTGAAACTTGAGTTGTAGAACAGTAACTCCAAACACAAATGCTATTATTATATATTTAAATGGCATATAGAAATATATTTTTAAATCTTCCAAAACATTATTGTTGTTATTGTTCTCTACATTAATATGCATTTATTTTACCCATGTATTTTATTCTATTTTATTCTTAATTCCTTTCTGCATCTCCATATTTTTATTTTGTGTATTTCTTTCATTTGAAAAATATCATTTGAAGAATATCTGTTGCTTGAAATTTGCTTAGCTTTTGTTTGTCTGAAATACATTCATTTCACCCTCATTTTTGAAGGATATTTTTGTTGAGTAGAGATCCTAGATTGGTAATTCATCCTTTTGGTACATTGAAAATGCTCCCCCAAGTTCTTTGGGGACATATTATTGGGATTATATTATTGCAATGAAGATAACATCTGTTTATATAAATTTTGAACTTTGAAAAAAACTATCTTTTTTTCCTTCACATTTTAAGATTTTTATCATTGAAATTTTTTTTTCTCAGGGCAGGAATTTTTGTTTTGTTTTGTTTTTGTTTTCTTGAGTATTTTTTATTCTTTTTGTTTGGGGCACTAGGACTTACTGGACCTGTGGTTTATTATTTTTCATAATTTTTCAAAAATTCTCGTACACAGTATCTTTCAACATTGCCTTTGTCCCTTCTTTCCTCTTTTCCTTTCAGAAAAAAATATATGTATACATTAGACTTTTAATGTATTAGCTCTATATTTTATACTTTTTTGACTGTTGTTATTTTTCACCTTTTCTTAAGACTAGATTATTTTCTTTTGATTTATTTTTTAGGTCATTAATTCATCTTCACTCAAAAAGGAGCATCCGATTGTTAAACCTCTCCTTATAGATTAAATATGGTTACTGTACATTTTGGTTCTAAAATTTATATTTGGTTCACTTTCAATCTGTTATATCACTTTTTAGAGTTGCCAAATATTTGTTGATACTTTCAAGCTTGAATGCTACTGAACTCTCAACACACAAAATATAGTTCTTAGACACTGTATATCTGGTAGTGCATGCCATTACTTATAGTTTTTAAGTGTCTGTATTGAAAAAGGTAGCCTCTCATTTTCTCCCCAAATATTGCTTCTACAAAACTCTGGTTCTTCTCATTCTTCTGGCTTTTACTTCATTTTTCCTGTTTCTTCATAGGCCTGATGATCTGTGTATTGGATATTATACTTAAGAAATTATTTATAGAACTCTCCCCTAAAAACTATAAAATATTTCTGAGAAAAAAACAAATTAGTCCTAAATAGGGATACCTGGATGACTTAGTTGGTTAAGTGTCTGCCTTTGCCTCAGGTCATGATCCCAGCATCCTGGGATGGAGTCCCATATCAGGCTCCTTGCTCAGTGGGTAGCTTGCTTCTCCCTCTGCCTGCCACTCCCCCTGCTTGTGTTCTTTCTCTCTCTCTCTCTCTCTCTCTCTCTCTCTGACAAATAAGTAAAAAAAAAAAATTTTTTTATTAGTCCTAAATAAATGGAGAGATATACCATGTTTGTGGACTGAAACACTGAATACTGTTAAAAAGTCAATTCCTCCCAAATCGCCCTACAGATTTAATGCAATCCTAATAAAAATCCCAACAGTCCTTTTATTTTTTTAAACATTGCTAGTAAATTGTAAGTTTTTATGGAAATACAAAGAAACTAGAAAAACAAAACAACATTTTAAAAGAACAAAATTAAAGAAGTTTCTATACCTGATTTCAAAGTTTATGTACAGTTGCAGTTATCAAGAAAGTTTGCTATCAGTGAAATGACAGATATACAGATCTACGGGACAGAACAGAAAGTCCATAAATAGACCCACGTCCTTATTTCATATCATATATTAAAATTAACTTAAAACAGATTATAGATCTAAATGTAACAAACTAAAACTATAAAACTTCTTGAAGACAATATAGGAGGAGATCTTTGAGACTGTGGTGGAGATGAACTTCTTAGATAGACTAAAAAAACACTAACCATCAAAATATGAAAATTCAGACTTTTCAAAATTAAAAAAATTGCTCTTTCAAGGACACCATTAAGAAAATGAAACATAAGCCACTAGTAGGAAGATAATGCTCACAGCACATATATCTCATAAATATCTAGATAATGATTGCAGCACAACAATAATAATATGACCCAATTTTTAATGGATAAATTTTAAAAATGGACTATAGAAAATGAGATTAAAAGTAAAAAAGCATAAAAGTAATTTTAATAGTCCAATAATGAATAATCATTTTTTAAATTAGGTAGTTATCAAGAAACACTTTGAAATAAAAAGATACAGTAAAGTATTTACTTTAGTAAAGAACCACATTTGGCTATCTGTATTCTGATTTTAAGAATTGGACATAGAACCAAGGAATAGAAAGGCACTATGTGGGCGCCTGGGTGGCTCAGTGGGTTAAAGCCGCTGCCTTCGGCTCAGGTCATGATCCCAGGGTCCTGGGATCGAGGCCCACATCGGGCTCTCTGCTCAGCGGGGAGCCTGCTTCCTCCTCTCTCCTCTCTCTCTGCCTGCCTCTCTGCCTACTTGTAATCTCTCTCTGTGTGTCAAATGAATAAATAAAATCTTTAAAAAAAAATAAAAAAAAAAAAAGAAAGGCACTATGTTATGAAGAGAGAGAAAAAGAGCTGACTTTTGAAAACAGTAGACTTTAGGTACCTGATCTGACATTTAATGGATCTGCCCATTAGGGATTGAGTAGCTGGTAGCAACTTGAAGGAGGTTTTTCAGAGAACCTAGAGAAAAAACCTGAGAAGATGGTGTCACAAAGTCAAAGAAAGAAGAAATGATATTTTGAGTAGTAATGTTATACGGAAGATCTTAAACAAAAATGAAGAAATGACCACCATATTCAGCAGTTAGGCTCTGGCTATTTTAGTGGGAGGAATTTCAATGGAGTGGAGGAGGCAGAAATAAAATTGTAGCAGGTTGTATGAATAAGACATGAAGAGATGGAAACAAGAATTGTACACAAACCATTCCTTCAGTGAGACTGATTATAAGTGAGTTATAGAATGAATAAATGAGATTTCTCTAGTAAAAGTTTATGGAGAAGATATAACAAGGAAAGACATGAGTATAAACTGTGTTAAAGAGATTGGTGGTTTGGGGGACAGGGTTACATAAAAAGAAGGGAGCTGATTATATTATTCTTAAATGAGCTTTAACCTGAAGATGCTCTTAGTGGATTTGTCTCAGAAGTATACATTAACAATGAAAGTGTATGGGCACAAATGTTCAAAGTCGACCAGGAATTTCCAGGCTATGGCTTCAGACCCTTCTTTCCTTGATTTAGGGTGAACGCTAGATGAAAAGGAGAACTGAACTAAACAGCTTTAAAGTGACACTGGGATTTATTTTTAAAACACCTGGGTATTAAATTTAAATAACTTGTTCAGTTTTTGCTGCCTCCTGGGAATTTTTATGATAACTATCCATATTTGTAACTTAATCACATGAATAACAATGATAATTATTTAAAACAGATACTTTATTTTATATTCTTTTTAATTGTAGGAATAGTATCCGTACTTTCATAGGCTTTAAATCTCACTGACATTTAGTTAAAATGGGTTTAGTTAGAAGTGGAACGGTTTATGTTTCAAGTAGTAAGACTTTATCCTCTACGTCATTTATAGATGATATGGAAAATTTTTATTTATATACTATTTTAAGGGTTTTTTTAAAGATTTTATTTATTTTAGAAAGAGAGAGAGGGTACATGAGTGGGGAGAAGAAGAGGGAGAGGGTGAGGGAGAAGAATTTGAATCAGACTCCAAACTCAGCACAAATCTGAAGCAGGGGCTCAAATCCCATGACCTATGAGATCATGACCTGAGCCTAAACTCAGAGCCAGAGGCTTAACCGACTGAGGACTAAGTCACCCAGGTGTCCCTATACTATTTTAGTTTGGAACTTTGGTAGATATCCTTATTATCCTTATTCTCCATGCATAAGGAAATATAATGATCTATAACATTTTACTTAAAAATTCTATTTCTTGTGATTAGAGAATTAAAAATGAAAAGATACCCCAAATTTAGTAAAAATCATATAATACTTTCACAGATTTGAAACAGCCCTGTAATCTAGTATTTATTTTACATGTAATGAACCTAAGGGTAAAAAATGTGCAATAAACTGAAAGTCCCCACAGTCAATAATAATGAGGGAATGTCAAGTGAAGAAGTTAAAATAAGAAGTTAAAATACAGATCTTCGGGGCGCCTTGGTGGCTCAGTGGTTAAGCGTCTGCCTTCGGCTTGGGTCATGATCGCAGGGTCCTGGGATAGGGCTCCATATTGGGCTCCCTGCTTGGCGGGAAGCCTGCTTCTCCCTCTCCTGCTCCCCCTGCTTATGTTCCCTCTCTCGCTGTATCTCTCTCTGTCAAATAAGTAAAATCTTAAAAAAAAAAAAAAAGAGATCTTCAAAACTTTGTTCTATTTTCTTCTCAAACATTAGATAATACTAACAATTTATGTTTAATTATAGATATTACCAAGGACAAAATTATGATTCTAAACTTTATTCAGTAAATAGCATGAGCTGTCTGAACCTCACTGCATTTAGGCAAGAGTGATAGATCACCTGAAGAGAAGAGGAATATACAGATTTCTTCGAAATTGTTCAGCTAATTTCTCAACCTGTTGATTGATATATGAACTATCTGTGATGCCATGACATCTCCTTGATATTAAAAGTGAAAAAGATAAAGATCTATAAAATTAATCCTTTTTAAAATTGTACTGATAACTTTATAAACACTGAAGCAAAAATCCACAAAATGTAATTACTTAGGGAGGGGTCCTTAAGAAACAACCCACAACACTTGCCAAAATCTCTTTAGTGGAAAGAAAAGAAATGATTAGGAAAGATAAGAAGAGAAAAGGAAAGAAAAAGAAAAAGAAAGAAAAAAGAAAAAGAAGGAAGGAAGGGAGGGAGGGAGGGAGGAGGGAAGAGAGGGGGAGAGAGAGGGCGGAGGGAGGGAGGGAGGAAAAATCAAACCTCTGTCATGAATAAAACTTCAGTCTGTACATTTAGATGTGAAGGAAATGTAGCTTTGTTTTTTTAATTACTTAAATAAATTTCTTTAAATCCACATTTAATCTTATTGTGAAAATAAATGTCATTCTGAGATGTCAGAAATTTGATTCTTTTCAATTGAGTCTCCCTTAGTCCACATAAATTCTTTTGGATAGGACCACCAGGTCCACAGGGGAAGTCTTCTGATTTCAATCTAAGGTTTCTCTTGTTACTTTTGAATTCATTTTTAAGCCATGAAATTCATATTGAAATGGACAGAATTCAGAGAAGGCCACCCCCAAAATTTGCCACTTTGGGATATTGATTACTTTGAATTAAAGTTACTTAAGAAACAGTCAGTGCAAGAAGGACACTCTGACCCTCCTCTGTCTCCCTGAAAGTAGGAAATAAATCTCCCATGTGAAATGCATCCTTCACTCTACCAGGAAGGTAATGAGACATCTTCATCACCAGAGACAGGAAATTCAGGGCTGAGAAGGCTATAAAAACAAACCCTGCTAATTTACTACCCCAAACCCAAATTTCTTTATCTTGCCAATTCTTCAGAAATGTATTGTTTCTTTGTTTAAAAGGTACAAAAGCTGCCTGCTTTGGTAATTTCTGTGTCTCATATTTTTATGAGCTCTCATACATATGAAATTAAATTTGTTTGTCTTCTGTTAATCTGGCTTATGTCAATTTAAGTATTAGGCCAGCCAAAGAACCTAGAAGGTATGAAGGGAAATGTTTTCCTCCCTTACAAAATCAACATGTGGTTTTCATTGAATTTCCTCTACACAATCCAAGAAAAAAGAAATTCATATTTCAGAACACTGAATTGAGTTCACATTCCAAATATATCATACAGAAGCAAGCGTTTTTAGGCTTAGGGATGGTAGACTAAGTTTGCCCTGTCCTGATTCCTCCAAAGGGGGAAAAATAAATTGAATTTTATTTATTTGTTTAAAGTAAAATAATTTCTTATAACAAATGAACAAACCAACAAAGAAAATTCCATTAAGACCTATGAAGCATGGGGCACCTGGTTGGCTCAGTCAGTTAAGCACCTGCCTTTGGCTCAGGTCATGATCCCAGGGTCCTGGGATCCAGCCCTGCATGGAGCTCCCTGCTCCATGGGGAGCCTGCTTCTCCCTCTCCCTCTGCCTGCTTGTATTCTCTTTCTCTCTCTCTCTCTGTCAAATAAATAAATAAAATCTTAAAAAAAATCTATGGGGAATAACCTTATATCCTAGAAGAAAGGTAGCCACAAGTTTGAACCAAGGCCCAGAACACACACCCCATTCACATATATCACACACAAACTCTACCCACCAACTCAGATAAGCTGCCATGCAGTGACACCCAGGATGATGATCTCAGACCTTCTCATCTTTCAGAGTTTCCAAAATACTTGATACATTGTGGCATTCCTAGTTTTGTCTCAAAATATCATTATTACTTATTGAAAATCATAGAACAGAATTTTCATTTAAATCAGAATGTGGAACTAAAGAAATAAATCAAAATGCCAATAGATGAAATATATCCATTAGTTAGAGGTTACCATTCTAGATCCATTCTTAAATATTTTCTTCTTGTCTCTCTAATTCCCTTCCTCATTAAAATTTCTCTTTTTACTTATATACCTCCTTTATCACTTTAAAATTTATGCTCATAAAATTTCTGTCAGGTAGGAATAGTAAGTAAAGTGTATGGAAAGTATAAATTCAGAAATTAATTGCTAATAGTGAACCTATACATTTTATTTAGTCACAAGTTTTCTATCCTATTTTATTGTAGATAGTAATTAAAATATAAAGGCATAACCAAAATAAAAATTACTACTGAGGCAAAAATATAGATTACATTAATGAAATCAGTCAATCTAAAATATTTTCTTGGGGCGCCTGGGTGGCTCAGTTGTTAAGCATCTGTCTTCCGCTCAGGTCAAGATCCCAGGGTCCTGGGATTGAGCTCCACATCGGGCTCCCTACTCTGCGGGAAGCCTGCTTCTCCCTCTCCCACTACCTCTGCTGTATCGTTCACTGTGTCTCTCTGTCAAAGAATAAATAAAATCTTAAAAAAATAATAAAATAAATAAAAATAAAATAGAATATTTTCTTGTTGTCTATCATGTGCTAGGCATCAACTTAGCATGCTGTGCACCTAATTCAGCCAATAAAGTAACAGAGAACTGAGTAGAGCCTGAACTACTTCATTTTCAAATATTGAATTCATGTCAAATAGTTAAATTCATCTCAAATATTAATCATTATTATTAATTGCTTAATAAATTCAATAAAATGTTTGAAGGGATTTATATGTTAAGGTTCCTTTCTCAGCAATAAATTTATATTATGTCTGTGGTTTTACTTATACGTCACTGTTCTTGGACATTTTCAAATCGTTTATAACATTTTATCAAAATGTAACCTGATATGTTAAGCAACAACAACAAAAAGACCAAAAAGCTATTACCTTACTTCCAAAAAAAAAAAAATTATATTTAGCTATTCAAACTGTGTAGAAAGTCAAAACAAAAGTTGATAAGCTTCCTTAGGTAGGCAAGATGACTTTTTTCCTTAGGCTATTCTGTACAATACATTGTGTACTGAAGGTTAAAATACTGGCCCTCTCTTTGTATCTTTTTCTACATTTCTTAATGATAATTGTTACACAGATGTACTAAGCACTAGTAATTTTTAAAACAGCATATAATTTAGACATAATGCCTGGGATATTTTATCTGAAGTCTTAAGTAAACTAATATTCAATTTTCTACTGAAGATGTATAGGTAATGTGAGGGAAATATGGTATTTTTAAAATTTAGGACTACTATAGTAAAATCAGTTGTTAGTTACATGCCATTGTTGGGTTATCAGAAACCAACAAAGCTTTTTATAATACCTTTTTATTCCAAGCATCAAGCAACAGGATGAATGAGGCAAATACTGCTTACTTGGCTCTGGGTGCCTGAAATGATTGACGCAATAGCACAATGTGGTTTTATTTATTTAAAAGGGAAGGAGAAAAAAAGCATGCCCAGAAAATGTTCTCATCCCTTGTAGGCACCCAGAGGGAAACAGTAGCTCCCTTCATCCCTAGCCCAGGTATAAAATCACCTTCTTTCAGCCAACTTTAAAGTAAATTACAAGAGGTGCTTGCCTAGGCCGAGTTCAAATACCAACATTTAAAAGCAGTTGCCTGCCAATCTGCTCAACCTCAACAGGTTTATTCAAGGAAGATGTGAGTGCAGCTTCCTGAAGCCTCAGGGTAGGACTAGAAAAGGCATTTCTGAGTAGTTTTATAGATATCACTTTGATGATCAACTCTATATGTGTATGCAACACCAATTCGCATGGAGAACATCCTAATTCACTTAGAATTATTTGGTAGTTCACAAGGACTTACAAGCTGGATAGCATGGATATTTAAACATCTCTTTGCCATTGTCATTGACTTACTCTGATATTTCATATAGTCAGAAGACCCTAATTTTAATTAGGCATTTGGTGACCAATGGCTTGGTCTATAATCCTTGCCACACATTAGAACTTGCGAGTTTTTTCAAAGCACCCATATTAGAACACCATCTTCAGAGTTTTATTTATTTTGTCTGGAATAGAATCCTAAACATCAGTATTTTTAAAAGCCCCCAGATGATTCTAATTTACCCCCAGGGTTGAGAATTACTGAATTAAATAATTTTTTATGATTCTCTACAATATACCATTCAGCGGGGTGGGGTAAGGCTCTAGAAGGGAAAAGGGGGAAAAAATGGTAATACTATCTTATGAGAGTCAAGAGATGAAAGACAGTAGGGAAATTAGAAAAAATAGTGAATATGTAGAATGGTTGCTGAAAGTACTAACTGAACAAAGTTGGGTTAGGTGTTGGATGGTTTAGCTTAGGTTTTAGACTAAGCATTTTATTAGTAATTTTTTCCCAGTTGTAAGAAGCAGTCCAAGCAGAGAATAGAAACTATACTGTGAAATAAGCAAGTACCAAATAACTTGCCAAAGCCATAACTTCAACAGAGAAAAAATGTATCCGTATTTTTCTTTGTTTCCCTCAATATTGAGGGTCTTGCAAAAAATATTTCTAAGATTTGTAAATGAAAGTCGGTGTTGGTGAGCAAAGAGGATGGTAAAACAAGGCTTAAAAACAGGAGAAAATGGAGGCATTGTAAATTGGAGAACTTAGATATTCAAAACATGAATAAAAGAAAGGATGACATTAAAATACCAGAAAGAGGGCGCCTGGGTGGCTCAGTGGGTTAAAGCCTCTGCTTTCGGCTCAGGTCATGATCTCAGCGTCCTGGGATCGAGGCCCGCATCGGGCTCTCTGCTCAGCAGGGAGCCTGCTTCCTCCTCTCCCTGTCTCTCTGCCTGCCTCTCTGCCTACTNGCCTGGGTGGCTCAGTGGGTTAAAGCCTCTGCTTTCGGCTCAGGTCATGATCTCAGCGTCCTGGGATCGAGGCCCGCATCGGGCTCTCTGCTCAGCAGAGAGCCTGCTTCCTCCTCTCCCTGTCTCTCTGCCTACTTGTGATCTCTCTCTCTGTGTCAAATAAATAAATAAAATCTTTAAAAAAAAATAAAATACCAGAAAGAAATATGAGATATTTAAATTTAGGAATTAACGTATGAAATATTTCCACATGATAAAATGTTATCAAATAGCTATGGGTACAAGTTAGTAAATTAGAAGATCTATAATATTTATTAGAGTCCCTGAAGTCAAGAAATATGAAAACAAATGTGTATGGAAAATCCGCAATATTGGTATTTCCTAAACAGAAAAATAAGTATTTTAGCTAGTGCCAAAAATTTCAGTTACCATGGCAAAGTGATCTGGAAATCCATGAATATCCATAATGGGGAGGTGCTGAGGATATGAAGGACTGCTAGTATGAATTTCAAAGACTTCTGGTTGTAAACAATTTATTCAATGATTTTTTTTAAATCCCCATCACTCTCCTCCACCCCTAAGTTTACCCTTGAGTGGAAGGAGGACAGTGTAATGAGAAGAATCTAGAAAGCTAGCAAAGAACAGAACACACAGGACAAAGATTTGTGTCATCTATCCTAGTAAAATGGGATGACAATCAAAGACACTGATTAAGAGATAAAACTCATCTAAAAATATCTTAAAGGTACTCTGACAACCATGTATGTAGATCAGACTGAGAAAGAATGGGAGTGGGAAAAATTAGGAAGTTATTTCAGGCTTCTAGGAGAGAGGTAAAGCTTAGAATAAAATGATGGCAATAAACAAAGAAAGAAGTACAGATATGTGAAATTTTCTTTATAGGTAGAACAGACAGGCTTTGGAGATGATATGAATGTATATATAAGAGAAGGACCAGTGTCAAGGATTATTTGTAGGTTTTTGGCTTATGCAGCTGGGTATACAGAGGAACCGTTTACTGAAATAAGGAAAAAACTGGATCAGCTGTAGGTACATAAGATCGAAAGTGCAGTTCTGAACATGTTAAGTGAGAGAGACGAGTGGAGATATCAAGCAGGCTATTGAATATATCAGCATGAAGCTCAGAGGAAAAGTCTTCCAGTATCTTTCCAGTTTAAGAACAAGTATCTTTGTGAAAGCAAACTTTGAAGAAGTTGAAACATGTTTACATTTTCTTTGTTATTTAGGCAACAAATCTACCTATTTCCCCAGTACTTATCAGAAACTGAGATTTAATTATCATGTGAATGTTCCAAGTTGCATTTTTGAAAACAATCAAACTGAACATAACTGTAGTTAATACGGTACATTAAATAGCCATGATCTTCTAGCTAACAATAAGCCAATAACCAGTTTGACACTTCTTTCAAATCCTTCAGTTTGCCAGATGGGAAGGTACATATTTACTTTATGTACTTTCTTTTGAAACTTATCCCAGGATCTGGCCACCTGGTCTGTCATATTCGATATTAATTGACTACAGCCTGCCAATTAATAATGAGATTTGTCTGTTTGTAGCAGAAGTCTTTCTGACTCCAAAATGAACCTCCATTCTTCTTAATTAAGGAAAACAAAACTATTGATCTCACAAAACATTTTTTTAACATGTACATTATTTGCCACGCAGTTCTGCAACTAGTAACATAGTCAAAGGTCTAGAATAAACTCAGAGAAAAATTTTTTAGGGAAAAGCAAAGACATTTTTTTCTTCATATTAATACCTTAGCATTAAACAAAATGAAATAAAATGAGGAGGTCTAGAGATTTGTAGAACTTTACATATATCATGTAACACTTCATCATCATCCTGGCACTGTACTGTATATTAATAAAGACACTTCTAATACTTTCAATAACTAAATATCTTGGGACAAAAATCTGAAACCCATAGTAAACTAAATTCTGAGCTTTAAAAAGAGGTACTTCTCAGTGTTTACTGACATTTATGGAACAGATAAAACTCTGAACATATGGAATTACTTTCTTCTCTACAAATAAGCTCTCACCTAAAAAATTTCTGCCCTATGCTATAGCTCTCTTGTCTTTCCTACTCTGAGTGATAAAACCTCACTCACCTTCAACACCAAGTTTCCCTGATCTTCTGAGATGAATCTGTCCCTCTCTCATGGCATTGTGTTAAGTACCTGAACTATATTTGTTGTGTATTTCTCTGAGACTAAGAAATCTAAAGGTTGTAGTGATACTTTCTGAATCAGAAAATATTTGCTAAAAACAGGAAAAATCAAGTTGCTCAAGGAAAAATATATGTTTATTGCATGATATAGAGGAATCTTGGAGAAACAAAGCCTACATTATAGAATCAGACTCATTAAAAATAGAGATTAGTTATCAATCACTCTCTTCTTCACTCTTTCTCCATGGTATGCATGGTTTCTTGTCTTTTTTTTTTTTAAGATTTTATTTATTTATTTGACAGAGAGAGAGAGATCACAAGCAGGCAGAGAGGCAGGCAGAGAGAGAGAAGGAAGCAGGCTCGTTGCTGAGCAGGGAGCCCGATGCGGGGCTCAATCCCAGGACTCTGAGATCATGACCTGAGCCAAAGGCAGAGGCTTTAACCCACGGAGCCACCCAGGCACCCCTGGTTTCTTGTCTTTGTCCCTTTAATCAGTTCAGTTCTATCAGCAGCCATGATTTCTCTGCACAATCATATTCTTGCATATTCTGTTTCCTATTCTGGGAGACAGAACTTGCTTGGTATACTTTGTTGGGCTTGTTTCAATTCTCCATTCCTGAAAAAAAGAATCTTATTTGTCTAGCTAAGTAAGCCTGATCCAAAAAGGTTTTAAGAGGCCGGGATCAGGTGATAATTTTGGCTATCCAATCTAGGAACTGTAATGCAAATTTTATTCTTAGAAGGAGGATTTAGTGGCAAGGAATCCTTATAGTTTCCTTTTACCTAAGTGAAATGCCTGACATCAAACCAGAGTTTCCTAGAGTCAAGCTTTTTGTGCCTTTTATATACTCTATGGTGCCTCCCTGTGTAATGCTCTTGGTTAATCTTGAGTATTTGTTTTCCCCATCCTTCATGGTAATAGAGTTAGCTTTGCACATGGCCACATTGCTAAAGAAAAAATCCCTGAGTCTTTATTGTGGCTAGTTGTAGTAATGTGACTATACTCTGGCCAATAGGATGTGGTCAAAAGAAATATGCGTTACTTTGAATCTTGTCCTTTAAACAACTCTCTGTGTACTTTGTTGTTTCTTACCCCTTTCCCATTGGCTGGAAGTTGGTGAGAACCAGTGAAGCTGCCTAAGCCTATCAGTTGAAGCCCTTTGATGAGGATGGTAGCAATGACTAGCCACCCTGGATCAACTGCCTACATCTGAGCCACTGTGTAAGAGGGAAATAAATCTCAATCTCTCTCTCTCTCTCTCCCTTCCCCCTCTCTGTCTTTTTAAAATGGCATTGTGTATGATGTCTAATTAAAGATGTGTGCAACAGTGAGGATGCTGAAGTAATATAAAGGTAAATGAGTACAATGGTTTAGCAGGCAAGCAGCAGGTGCTGAGAATACAGAAACTGCTGATTGGAAATCGAGTTATCCTTATTATATTATGGCCATTAACCAAATTTGTTGAAAGTGTTATATCAGGTAATTTAGAAAGAAAATCAAATGTTAGTAGAATCCATACTTCAGTGAATGCATCAGAAAAATTCAGAATATTGATATATGCTGGCTGATGTTTTGTAGCTTTTAGACAAGTGTTAGGAAAGAAATAGAAAAATTCTGATGAGAGTAATTTTAGGCAGAAATGGTAGAAAACAGGTTCTTTTATAAGGGACACTTTGCTTGTAGCCTGCACTCTAAATAAACTGTGAGGGGAGGCCAGCAATTTTGACTCATAGTGTTGGAAAGCCTTAAACACAGTAAGATTGAAGCCTGAGCCTTTTTAGAGGGTTCTGACTCAAGTGATCTTGGCCAGACAATGGAACCCGAGGGAGACCAGATTAGACTGAAAGTATTGCTTTCCAATCCCTATTGTTTCAGATAGCCTCAAGGTAGTTGCTATTAAATAAAAGGAAAGAGATGGGCCAGCTCCAGAAGCCAGTAACTGAAAAGGATTGGGGCACGTTTAAGATCTATCACTAGACAAGATCCTTGGCTGTAGTTATTTCACATGAAACTGACTGCAAACAGACAGGGCTAGTTTTGGGGTACTTGTATTGATAAAGATATTGCAAGCCTATATCATAAAAGAGTATAGTTGCTCTATTCCTAAAGAAATCCCTGAGCCTCCAAACTACAAAAAGAGATTATGCAGCCCCCAAGCATGCATCCTTCCCAGTGTAATCTTTAGCTGTGGCCAGAGACAACAACAAACAAGAGTCCCCAGCTCTTATGGGGAATAAAGAACAAAGAAGTTCTTCCCAGAGAGCAGTAGCAGGTGCTAACCAAACAAGTTATTCCATAGGCTTGACAGAGAATCTTCACAACTGCTGCTTCTCAGGAATTCATTAGTGTTATAACTATGTTTTTCTCTTTTTCCCCCTTTTTTTAAAAACAGGTATTTGTAGCTATCTTATTTCTTATCCACTACTGAATATGGAAGGCAAGGATTATTGGTAATTGTTATTTTATGTATTATTAGATCCCTATCCAGGCCTGATGGAGAATTCTAAATATAACCCAAATAATATGAAATGAGCTAGGTAATAATGCCTAGGGATTTTGTGAGTCTCCCTTGGGAAATGGTGAATGAGCTAAGACACAGATAAATATGAATATTTCCATGATTAGAGAGGTTGACGGTGGCATATTACCGGTATCCTTTTCTCTCCTTCTTCAGTAATACACTTTTAGCTTGACACAGAGCTACATAACCAAATTCTACAATTTCCAGCATCAACCTAAATGTGGCCAGGTGACAAGTTTTTGGCCTATGGATTTGAGCAGAAATGATCTGTATCATTTTCAGTTATTGTATTTAATAATATTGACCATAGTTTCCTTACAATGGCCACTAGAAATACTTCATTAATCAAGTAAGGCTAAGTTTACTAAATCTAGTGCATGAAGAAACAATATCATTTTAATAGTAGTGTCTTGGAAAGGAGAATGCAGAAAAAAACATTTTTAGACCTTTAGGGATGGGGATGGAATGAGTTTTGGGGGGGTGGGGAGGGAATAGGATGATTTTAGGATGGGCCTTGCAAGTAAAAGTACAGATTAAATAAGGCAATACTGATGATCTGGTAACTTTGAATTAGTGGTACAACCAAGACAGGATATTGAAGCAAGTCTTCACTAAAAAGTTGTTTTGTCCTCAGAGGTAAAATCAATATTTTGATTGGTTCACCATTTTATCTTTCAGGAGTAATTATTTCCTGAAGCAATCTGTTAATTTATTTCTGGTGCCAATAATGTTTAGGGAAAAAATAAGAAAATATGCTTGGTCCCACAATTGTTTGGCAAATAGATAAGTATGTTGTTTCAGTTCTTAGCAAAATTTAAAGAATGCATCTCTAGTCCTGTTTCCACTTTCTGCCAGCTAGCAGATGACATACCACTACAGTCTATCTGTGGCAGTCAGATGCTGAAAATGCCAAAGCTACCTACCAAGCTTGATCCTCTTGCCTACCTTAGGACTGTTACTTAGGAGAAAAATAAACTGTGTCTTATGTATGCCACTGTATTTTTCATATATTGTAACACATTCTGTATCCCAACTAATTTGTTAATACTATAAGAAATGTTTGCTTAGTGAAAAATGAAAGCAAGCAAACAAGGAGGGAAACTGACTCAAAATTTGGAAATTGACTCAAAGGTAGAATGGCAGAATCAAATCTATTCAGTGCAAGGTATTACAGCAACCAATGGAAAAGGATAATATATGGCAGCATCTATTCTACAGAAATAATATATAACATAGTTATAGTTAAAGCGAAATAAAATGTAGTATCCAAAAACAAGGCAAATAATTCCTTGCACAAGAAACAGAATTAATATGCAAAGTGTGGTGCCAAACTACAAGTCAAAACAGGCAACTCAGCTCTTATCCACACTGAGAACTCAGTGTTCCACATGATAGAGTTTCTGGATCCAAGCTCAAAGAGAATCCAGGAGCTGTGGAGGTAGCATCCTCAATCCCTCTGATGGAAGCAAGCCAAAGAAACTGCTGCTGACTACCACCTAAAGTCACAGTTTTAGCAAGTTGTAAGCCTAAGGGGGCAGGGATAAGCAGACATAGCCTCCTAACATAGAATTGAATTAAGCCACCCACTCATTTGATGTCATCTTTAATATAATTACAAACACAAACACCAAAATATCATTAATTATAAATTCTGGTTCTCATTTCAGCATCTAATTGCTATACAGACTGGTGAAGAAAGGGAATATGAATAAACAAAAATATTTCTCTGTCAAAATGAACCTGCAAACCAAAATTTCAAAATGTAAGAAAACACAGAATTCTAATAAATACAGCTGAGAAAATTCTTTTTTTTTTTTTTTAAGATTTCTTTATTTATTTTTTGAGATAGAGAGAGAGCATGAGCCAAGCGGGGCCAAGGAGAGGGACAAATAGACTCCTGCTGAGCAGGGAGCCTGACATAGGGATTGATCCCAGAACCTTGAGATCATGATGGAGCCAAAGCCAAGAGTCAGACACTTAACCAACTGACCCACCTAGGTGCCTCTGAAAAAAATTCTACAATCAGAATATTAACTTCATACAAAAATAATTAGATGGAATAGGCCGAATTTTTTAAGAAGCATATTTAAGTCCTCAAAGTAACAAATGAAGGAATTCATTCCATCTTTAATACCTTATCAAAAATAAGACATTATGAAAAATTAAGGCAGAAATGAAGCAAAAAAAATCAATGTAAAATCTTGAGAGTGAACACAGTCACTGAAATAAATGCGTACACACAATGAGGACTATACTCTAGATAGCTAACAGTAGAAGAAAAAAACTAGTCAATGTCTGCTGATAATGAGGAAACTACCCAAAACAAAACATGAAGATACATAAAGATATAAAAAGAACTAGTCATGATACAGGGAAGGCAGTGTGAGAAACATAAATTAATTGGCATTTCAGAAAAAAAGAAAGCAGGGAATGATAAAGTAAGGATATTTTAAATGTATCTAGAACTAAAAGTATGCCTACTAAAAATAAAAGTGTATTCTGATTACTAAGTAAAATGAAAAATACAGACACATCATGGTAAATCTGAAAATCATTGAAAACAAAAGGAAATGTTTTCAAAGCTAACAAAGAGAAAAGACAGACCACTTATAATATAACTGATTAGACCAACAGCAAGCAGTATTACTACAAGTGGTAATAATAGATGCCAGAAAAAAATGGAGAAATGTATTTAAAATGCTAAGGGAATATAATTGTCCAGGAATTATAGAATGGATCAAAAGAGTAAAAGCAAATTTAAGACATTTTAGGGCATAAAAGACCGTGAAAATTCATAACCCATAGACTAATTAAAATATCTCCTAAAAGATGTACTTCAGCAGAGAACAGGGAACCCAGAAATGTAGGATAGAAACAATTACAACAAAAAAGTGAAAAATTTATTAGCAAACTTAATTTGCCATTATCAAAAATAATATTTCTGTGTGTTACTGTTAAAAAATGGCAAATCTAAAACATTAAAAAAATGGGGGCCAGTTTAATTGATAGTTAAAGCATTATAAGGTTGTTATTTTCAAGAGAAAGATAAATATACTGAATTGCTGTAAGTTTTATTAAATAAATTTATACTGAAATGTATATGTTCAAAATTAATGGTAATCATTAAAATAATACAAATATAGTCATAAGTTGCTTCTGGGAGAAAAATTCTTACAATAACTTGGAAAAGTAATATCCACTGAAGCTAAATCTATTCCTACCTTATGACACAGGATTTCAGCTTCTGAGTATACTCTTAATGAGTGTTAATATCTGTCAAAAACATAAGAATTTTCATAATATAACCACCCAAAGTTGGAAATACCACAAATGTCCATAAGCAAGAGAATAAATAAATTATAGTATATTCATAAAACGGACCAGCACGTGGCAATAAAGAACAAGCAACGGCTACACATGACATCGATAACCTTCACAACCATAATGATAAGCCACAAAGATAAGACTCAAAAGACTATGTATAATATAGATATGGTTTAAATTTCAGGAATAGTGACTCTTAAAATGGCAGAGTAAAGCATTAAAGGAACCCAATATCATAAAAACATAATGAAAATACTGAGTAAGCAATTAAACTCAACTAATCTAGAACTCTTGAAATTCACTGAAGGAACAGAACAAACTGAAGTGTTTATTTACAAAAAACTACTCAATCTCAGTAAGAAGGTCTGTGGTGTTTTAACTGGGGCTGAAACTATCTCTTTTCCTCCTCAGCTAGGTGGCACAGTGATTGAGAAAAGCTGGTAGACTCACAGCCAACAGTGAGACCTGACTTCTTTTGGCCTCTATTAATAGATATATACCAGAGCAGTTAATAGTTTGAACAAACTAGCAGCTTCCTGAAAAATTTCCCATGCCCACAACTTTGTCATTATTTGACTCTGAGCTCAGCTCTGCAAAAACAAGACAAAAAACAAAACAAAACAAAAAATCTCCATCTCCAGGACATTACTAAAAACTAAAAATAATAACAGTATGCTGGTAATACTACAGCTGCTCAGGCTGTGATTTTAGTTGAGACAAATGAGAACCTGACAAAACACTTTCAAGTAAAACTGAAGAAAAGTAAAACTGAAGAAAGACACAACCATAGGGAATCACATATTTTGGGGATTTAAAAGTCTGTATATAGATAAAGGTCTCTATACTCAGGATAGAGAGATCCAGGAAAAGACAAGGTCCTGTTCCTCTCTCTAGTTGACAGGAGACCCTCTTCAGGCAGGAAGTGAAAGCTTCACGCTGATTTATAAGCTGCCTGGTTTATAGGTATGACTTCATCCACAGTTCCCCTTGGCAAAGGATGGCTCAAGCATTTAGAAATCTTCTCATTGATTATTGCTGACCAGTAAACTGTACTGACCCAGGGATGACTTCCAGAAACCAGGTTTAAACATTAAACTATAATTTAAACACACAAGAAAGCTAGGAGAGGAATGTTGACAGATAAAAGAGGAAGAACTGAAGTAAGACAAAAGCATTTATTTGGAGTCTCAGATTGTAATTCAGGGAGCACAGATTCAGGTAGCAGCCCAAACTTCAGGTACTTCCCCTCATGGGGGAACAAAAAGGCAGGAGTTTTTAAAGACAAATGGGGGGAATGCTTGTATACATTGCTTAAAAAGAATTTTGATAGATGTTGATGGCAAAATCTAATCTTGGTTAAATGTAGCAGTTGCTAAGTCTATCACTAAGCAAAAGTATATTACTGTAACAAGTTGCAGATGTTGTTCCTATAGAGTCCTTGAATATTCATCATTTGGCCCAGACCAAAGGCCCATGGCTCCACTTGGTAAGAACATGCACAAGGCCCACCTCCTTAATGGCCTCCCAGCTCCATTTTAAAAATCCTTAACATAAGTGACTCCATTTTATTTCACTTCTCACAGGAGTCATGATAGTATACTTCAGTGAATAAACAATCTAAAGAACTAGAACAGGAAAGTCACTGACCAAATAACGATGAGAACAATAAGAAATAGCAACAAAAACAAACTCAGATGCAGAGTTCTTACAACATGTAAAATGTCCAGTTTTCAATAAGAAGTATAAGACATGCAAAGAAAGATGAGATTATAATGCATATACAGAAGAAAAAGCAACCAACACAAACTATCTCTCAGGGGACCCAGACTTTGGACTTATTAGAAAAGATATTAATTCAGCTATTTAAAAATATGTTCAAAGAACTAAAAAAATAAAGCATGACAATTATATCTCACCAAATAAAGACTACCAACAAAGATAAAAAATTGTAAAAAAGAGAACAAAGTAAAAATTCTGGAGTTAAAAATTATAATAACTTAAATGAGAAAATTTCTGAGAGGCTCAGTAGCAAATCTGAACTGATAGAAGAATTAGCAAACTTAAACACAGGTCAATTGAAATTATCCTGTTTGATGAAAAGAAAAAATATAATGAAAAAATGAATATTGCTACAGATGACATAATAATCTATGTATAAAATCCCAAAGAATTGACAAAAAAAAATTTTTGAAACTAATAAGTGATTACAGGTCACAGGACGAAATTTGGTATTTGAAAAGATACCATAAAATAACACCAAAAATTTATGCATAAATCTAACTACATGTATATATGATCTATGTGTAAAAAACTATAAAATCCCTGACTAAAGAAACCAAAGATCAAAGTAAATGGAGAAATATGTCGTGTTTGTAACTGGTAGACTTATTAAAATGTCATTTCTTCTTACCAACTTGATCTATAAATTCAACATAAAGTCTCAGCAAGCTAGTATTTATAGGGAAAGGCAAAAGACCAAAGTAGTCAACACAATAATGAAGAAAAAGAACAAGTTTGAAGGACTCACACTAACAGATTTCAAGACTTACTATAATGTAATTAAGATGCTTCTTTATAGTGGTAAAAGAATAGACACATAAATAAATGGAAGAGGACAGAGAGCTCAGAAAAACACACACACAAATAAAGGCACCTGATCTTTGACAGGGGAGCAAAGGCAATTAAGTGGAGATACAATAGTCTTTCAACAAATC
Organism: Ailurus styani; assembly: GCA_002007465.1. Taxonomy (NCBI): domain Eukaryota; kingdom Metazoa; phylum Chordata; class Mammalia; order Carnivora; family Ailuridae; genus Ailurus; species Ailurus styani. The sequence continues at coordinate 2,000,057 of LNAC01000113.1, forward strand.
ATAGGACATCCTAGTCCCCAAAACAAACAAACATAGACCTTTCACAAAAACTAACTCAAAATGAACTACAGACCTACATATAAAATTCAAAACTTTAAAACTTCTAAAAGAAAACAAAGGAGAAAATCTGTATGGCCTTGGGTTTGGTACTGAGTTTTTAGACACAACTCCAAAACCATGATCCACAAAAGTTAAATTGGATTTTATTAAAATAAAAAGATGTCTGCTCTGCAAGACAGAATGAGACACTTGAGAGAATGAAAAAGCAAACCACCAACTGGGAAAAATCTGCAAACCATATATTTGACAAAGTACTTGTGTCCAAAATATAAAAAATCACTTAAAATTCAATAATAAATAAACAAAGCAACCTAATTTAAAAATGGACAATGAATCCTAACAGATAACTCACTAAAGAATGGCAACTAAGTATATGAAAAAATGTGCAACATCATTAGTCATTAAGGAATTGCAAATCAAAACCACTACACACATATTAGAAAGGCTAATATTAAAAAATGATTAAACCAAATACTGATTAGTATGTGAAACATCAGGAACTTTCATCCATTGCTGGTGAATGTTTATAGCAGCTTTCTTCATCATCATCAAAATGTGTGAGTAATCAAGATGACCTTCATAAGATGAATGGATAAAAATTAAAAAAAATAAAAATAATTTTAAAAAATGCTGATACATCCATGTGACAGAGTATTATTCAGTGACAAAAAGAAATGAGCTATCCGGCCACAAAGACTTATAAAGGAACTTTAAATGTATATTGCTAAGTGAAAGAAGCAAGTCTGGAAACGCTATATACTGTATCTCCGATTGTAGGACATTCTGCAAAAAGCAAACCAAAAGAGACAGTAAAAAGGTAGGGGTTACCAAGAGTTTGGGGAGTGGGTTGAATAGATGAAACACAGAAGATATTTAGGGTGGTGAAATTATTCTGTATGATACCATAATAGTGGATACATAACATTACACATTTTTCAAAACCCATGAATCTTTATACTACAAAGAGTAAACCTTAATGTATGCAAATTAAAATATCATTTAGTAGGTTTGGGAAGCCAAGGATGGAATCCAGACTGCATAAAGAGAATATAACTGTGTTATAAATATAACAATCTCACTGAATGGAATGGGAGGAAAAGTTGCTACGTAACTTTGGATACGAATGAAGTTTGAAGGCTTAAGGCAAAAGGACTTGGACATAAACACTACAATCCAGTTGATAAAAGTTTTTTCTCAGGGGGGTACAGGTTTAACAACATTGATATAAATACTGGTACTGATATAAATGCATACTGGAAATGAACAAATAAGTGGCTCTTTATCTTGACCTCACACTATTCCTATCAGTCATTATCAGTATCTTTAGTAATTAGTGTTCTGACACTCAAAGGGAAAAATGAAGGAAGGAAGAAGGAAAAGAGAGAAGGACCGAGAGAAAAAGAAAAAGACAGGGGGACACTTGGGTGGCTCAGTTAAGCATGTGCCTTTGACTCAGGTCATGATCCCAGGGTCCTGTGATGGAGTCCCGTATCGGGCCCCTTGCTCTGCAGGGAGCCTGCTTCTCCCTCTGCCTGCCATTCCCCCTGCTTGTCCCCCCACCCCTGTTGTCCTCTCTGACAAATGAATCAATCTTTAAAAAAAAAGAAAAGAAAAAGACAGAAAGACTGAGGAAAGAGTGAAAGAGAAGGAGGGAGGGAAGAGGGGAAGAAGGAAGAAAGGAAACTCTTTGTATATAGTGTTTAAGGGTACCTGGAAAAAAAAGGTTGTTACATTCAATTATTTTTCATATTACTCTCTGCTATCTGGTTTTTATAAACAATTTGGACCATGTATGATAATGTGTTCAGCAGAGGTGAATTTTGGCTAAGCTTCATTTGAATAGAGACAAGCTCTATATATTATTCCTGGATTCACCACTGAATCATTGAGTGTTACTGGATAAAGTCACTTCAGTTTTGGGAGCCTCAAATGTGACTTCAATAAAATGATAAGGTATCTCTTTTCTAAGGTCTCCTCACCTTTTAAAGGGCTATGTTGCATGCAATTCTAACTCTATAGATTCATGTTTCTTTTTTTGTGCATATAATACATCACAGAATTGAGATCAACTGATGGAGATACTTCTGAGGTTATTACTTTTTTTTATGTTCAGTCTTCATGGATTTACAAGGAATTACACAGTTCCTATGGATTCTAGTTCCCCATTAATACAGGATATAGTAATCAGCAGAGGGCAGTAGAACTCTAGTAATGAAAACAATATTCCAGTATAAGCTCTGCACAGGTTGCTACTGCGTAATTATTATTGCATAGATTTTTTAACTGGTTTAGTTTATATTTTAACAACTCATGTATAAATGTATGCATGTGCATCCTCAGTGAGTAATTAGAAATTAGCTATTATTATTATCGCTATTGTTATCATAAATATTTTAGTACAGCATTTTTCAAAACAGCTAACTAAACACAAAATTTAAAAGAAAATATATCCAACTGAGAGTTGCTGGAGGGGAGGGTGGTGGAGGGATGGGATAACTGTGTGATGGACATTGGGGATGGTATGTGTTGTAATGAGCACTGGGTATTACGTAAGACTGATGAATCATAGACCTGTACCCCTGAAACAAATAATACATTATATGTTAATTTAAAAAATTAAAATAAAAAAAGAAGCCAAATTATTTCAATTACAATGAGAATAATGAAATTTCTTTCTTGTCATCAAATGAACAGATGAGGATATTTATATTAGTAAAATAAATAAATCAGTATCTACACAGAGTTGAAAATTCAAAATAAGCATGCCTCCAGCTAGGAATTATTTTTTTAAGTTTTTCTTTTATTTTATATCATCTGTGAAGAATCAGAAATGAAGGATCAAAAAAAGGACAGCCCCATTTTGGGGCTACATCCCAGAGACCTTACTAATTCTAAAAGATGTTGTATGTAAATTTGGGGAAATAATTCATTTTTATTTCCATTTTAACTATCTGCATTACAGCTTTATTGAGATATAATTCACATACAACAAAAACTACACATTTTAAAAGGATATGGTCCAAAAAATGTATTCATCCAACTAAGGAATATGCAACAGATTTGTAGAACACTTCTATCACCCCAAAAATGTTCCTATATGCCTCTTTAATCGATTTATGGTATTGGACTTTATATAAATAGGATCATGCAATATATACTTTTTTTGTGATTGGTTTCTTTCCCTATGCATAGTGGTTTTTTAGGACTTACACATGGAATATCATGTATAAAATTTATATCCTGCTCCTATTGATGCCTGAGTAATATTCCTTTATATGAATATATCAAAATGTACTTATCCATCCACTTGTTAAACATTTGGATTATTTCAGTTTTGGGCTATTATAAATTAAGCTTTCAAGAACACTCATTTACAACTCTTTGGTTGGATATGTATTTTTATATCTTTTGAGTAAATACCTACAAGTACAATCACTGGGTCCTATGGGAGGTGCTCATTAACTTTATTAGAAACTGAGCAGTTGTTTTTCTAAGTATTTGTACTAGTTCTCATTCCCACCAACAATGCGGCTCCACATTCTCACAAACACTTGGTATCATCAGTCATTTTAATTTCAGCCATTCTATGATGTGCATAGTGGCATTTCATAGTATTTATACTTAGTTATTCCTTGATTAGTGATTTTTTAAAAAATATTATTTATTTATTTATTTATTTGACAGGCAGAGAGAGAGGGCACAAGTAGGGGCAACTGTAGGTAGAGGGAGAAGGCAAAGCAAGCTCTCGGCTGAGCAGGGAGTCCCACATGGGGCTCTGACCTGAGCCAAAGGCAGATGTGTAACTGATGAGCCACCCAGGCGATCCCCTTGATTAATGATATTAAACATCACTAAGAAAAAAAATCCTCTTTATTTTGATCATTTGTTCAGATTCTTTTATGAAGTGACCAAATCATTTGGCTGCTTTTTTTTTTTTAATTTGGACTACTTTCTTTGTGTCCAACTGTAAGAGTTCTTATATATTCTTTATACACATCATACATAAGTATTATGCTTTTTATACATTTTTCATACAATTTGTATTAAGAGGAAAGCAGGATGATTTGACATTTTTTGTTATTTGTAAATATCAGGAATATTTTCTCTCAGTCTGGTAGCACAGTTTCTCATTTTCTTAACTATCTTCAAAAGAACAGAAATAATTAGTTCTGATAAAGTTCAGTTTATGGAGTTTTTCTTATTTAATTTATGCACTCTGATTGATGAGCAAGTCAGTGATCTGATCTAAAATGTCTCTTCTTATTCCATTGTCATGAATACTTCTGTTCTCTTTCTGAATGTTTAGAGCTTTAGGTATAACATTAAGAAATGTGATCTACTTTGGGCACCTGGGTGGCTCAGTGGGTTAAAGCCTCTGCCTTCGGCTCGGGTCATGATCTCAGGGTCCTGGGATCGAGGCCTGCATCGGGCTCTCTGCTCAGCAGGGAGCCTGCTTCCTCCTCTCTCTCTGCCTACTTGTGCTCTCTCTCTGTCAAATAAATAAATAAAATCTTAAAAAAAAAAAAAGAAATGTGATCTACTTTGAATTAATTTTTATGTAGGCTGTGAAGAGTTGAAGTGTATTGTTCTTATAGATATCCAGTTGTTCTGGAACCATTTTTTGAGAAGAATACCCTTTCCTTTTTAATTATTTGGGGACCTTGTAAAAAATATCAACAAACTCTATGCGTTGGTCTATTTCAATAATATCTATTTTGTTCCAGTGAACTTTATTTTTATCCTTTGGCCAATACCACACTGTCTTAATTACATAACTTTATAGCAGTAGTTCTCAACTGGAGATGATTTTGACTGCAGGAGACACTTGGCAATGTCTGGAAACATTTTTAGTTGTCACAACTATAGGGGGTGGGAGATGCTACTAGCATCTACTATACAGGGGCCAAAGATGCTACTAATCATGTGACAATGCACAAGACAGTTCCAGGGAAGAAAGAATTGTGTAGCCCAAAATATCAAATGTGGCCAGGTTTAGAAATCCTTCTTTACAGCAATTTTTAAAAGCATTTAATATAAATCCCCCAACACTGTTCATTTTCAAAATCATTTCAGCTTTGTTAAGTTTATATTCCCTTATAAATTTAAAATCAGCTTGTAAATTTAAAAATAAAAAATCTGGAAGGATTTAAATTGAGATTTTGTAGATCACTTTCCGAGGAACTGACATCTTAATAGCTTTGAGCCTTCTAATCAATGAACCTGATGTATCTCTCCATATATATAGAACACTAATCTCAATGTATTTTAAGTTGCAATGTACAAGTCTTGCACATATTTTATTAAATTACAGTAAATATTTAGTTTTCTTTCATGCTTTTAAAAGGGCATGTTTATTTTATTTTACATTTCATTCACGAATAGTTTAGAATATTCATATTTAACAAAATACAATTGCTTTTTCTGTATTGATCTTTTATCTTTGATGGTTTTAAATTCATTTCTTATTTCTAAAAGCTTGTTAATATATTCCTTAGGGTTTTCAATGTCTAGATATCATGACAGGTTATTTTTCCTTTTCAATCTCTTTTTGTTCCTTATTCTTTGTTTCTTACCAATTTTATTGAATCCTATTGTTTTCTATCATTGCACCCTACATTGGCTAGGATTTCTAGTTCAATAATAAACAGATAGGACAGTGAACATCCCTGTCTTATTTTGCTTAGTAGAAAACATTCAGTACTTCACAAAATATGATATCAGCTGTAGGTTTTTTTGTAGATGGCCTTTATCCTATTTAGGAAGCTTCATTCATCTCAAGCTTGCTAAGAGTTTTTGTTTTTCTTTTATTTTGTTTAATCTTGAATGGGTATTGAATATTGGCAAATGCCTTTTTTTCATATATTGAGATGATTGTAGTCTTTTTTCCTTTTTTTTTTTGTTCATGCGATGAATTATATTCATTGATATTTGGATGGTAAGCCAAATATGCATCCTTGGGATAATCCTACTTGGTCATGATGTATTATCCTTTTTATATAGCATTTAATTTAATTTACTAAAATGTTGTTAAGGACTTTGTGTCATGTTCATAAGATCTCCAAAGTTTTTTTGCTTTCCTGTTATGTCTTGGTCTGTTTCTGTCATTATGACAATGCTGCCTCAAAAAAGCATTCCTTCTCCTTTGTTTTTAAACAAGTTTGCATATGGATCAATACTATTTTTTCCTAAAGAACTCAAATGTGAAGGTCTTTCTGAGAAGGTGTTTATTATGAACTTGATTCCATACAAATTCATACACATGCACACACACACAATTATTCAGTTTCTATTGCTTCTTCTCTAAGTTTTGGTTATTTGAATCTTTCATTTATCTATTTTAAGCTACAAAATTGCCATAAATTTGTTCATAATATTCTATAATAAAAAGTCTGACTTGATTTTTTTGATGTTTGAGTGCTGACAGCTTTTAAATCTCAGCCCTCTGCCTTTCCCTTTGCTTCATATCTGGGAAAGCCAGTAAGAGAGCTTTTATGTTCCTTCCTTTGATATCAATGGGAGCTTCAAACCATGCAAGCCCCTACCTACACAAGGGAGCCCTCATCCTAGCCCCATATCATCAGCACGGTTATAAAAAAAAAAAATCAATTTCCTTTCCCTGGTTTCTCAAACCATTTTCAAATAGGTTGGGTTCTTGCCCCACTTTCCCCCAAAAGCTACATTATGCAAGTAATAAATATTTTCATATCTTCTTAGCATACAGAGGCATCATTAGTCTTGACATTTGAACCAAATTTTGTGTAGCAATGCATACTGCTTCTGAAGAGTGATCATAATATATTTGCTTACTATTTTTTAAAGTTTCTTAGATTTGTAATGCTGTCACTTTCTCATTCCTCATCATAATCAGTCTACATAAAGGTGTATCAATTTTATTAATCTTTGTAAAGAACTACTTTTGGCTACTTTAACTGCCACTCTTTATTACATTTTGTACTTTATTTATTGAGTTTAACTTACACTTCTTTTTTCTCATTATTTAAGTTCTAATCTTATCTTTAATTTTATGTTGTTTTCTTTTTCCTAATAAAAGCAATTATTGTAATGCAGTTGTTTCATATATTTATTTCATATAGTTATTTATGGCAGGAGGGCAAGTACAGTACCTTTACTCCATTATTGAAAAAAGAAGTATAAGTCCTTTCATTGCATTAATTTTTTGCATTAATTTTTAATGAATCTAAAAAATTATTTTCTATTTTTCATACTTGTAATGCAGTTGTTTCATATATTTATTTCATATAGTTATTTATGGCAGGAGGGCAAGTACAGTACCTTTACTCCATTATTGAAAAAAGAAGTATAAGTCCTTTCATTGCATTAATTTTTTGCATTAATTTTTAATGAATCTAAAAAATTATTTTCTATTTTTCATACTTTCTAAGTAGAACCTGTTTTAGTTAACTCAGTGATCATGTTACTATAAAAAACTAAGCTGTTCAAATTTAAGAGACTATTCTTATGGATTGTCTCAAAGAGAATTTTTGCAGACAGTCCTTTGAGGTTATCTAATGGCAGGCATTTTAGCTTTATCAGATTTTTTTTCTTATGTATTTTATATCCATGTTGTTACCACTGTTTCTTTTCAGAATTGGAGGCCAAGTTTGTTAACCTATGATTGGAATTCCTGACTCTCTCCCACGGACTTGTCTTTTTGTTCTATTAGAAAGACTTACATAAAGACAAACCATAAGAGACTCCTAATCTCACAAAACAATCTGAGGGTTACTGGGGGGTGGGAGGGTAGGGATAGGGTGGATGGGTTATGGACATTGGGGAGGGTTTGTGCTTTGGTGAGTGCTGTGAAAGGTGTAAGCCTGATGATTCACAGACCTGTACCCCTGGGGCAAATAATAAAAAAAAATAATAATAAAATTAAAAAAAATAAATATTATACCATTTCACTTATAAGACACTTGCAATAGTATATTTCCCTTTCCTCCCTCCTAGCCTTTGTACTATTGTTTATTATGCAGTTTACTTCTGTATATATATAATATACCCCATAATAAATTGTTATTTTTGCTTTAAAAAAAAAGAAAGAAAGACTTACATAAGGATCTTAATCAGAGGAAGCTGTTTAGAGCAGTGATCACTCTATTACCGATATTTCTGTATTTCTTTTACTGTACGGTTCTACTTTGATTAACAGTAATTTTGGCTAGCAAGTCTCTCTCTGTCTCTGTGTCACTTTTTTTCATACTCTTTTAGAGTAATGAATTAGTCTCTAAGTAAAACAACCACTAGTATTCATAAATTTGTCCACCTTTTAAAAGAACACATTATCATGCTCTAGAGAAGACCACAAATTTGGACATTTGAGACAATTTGATTTCTGATAGGAGACTGGATGTTACAAGACAGTCTAGAGTAGTTATTGAATATTCTGCCTAATATTGTCCCTTTTTATTTTAAAAATAAGACCCATCAATAAACTCTATTAAGAGCTGTCACAGAATTGTTCAAATATCCATTTTGTTCACAGATATTGCTTAACTTGAGAAACACAATCCTGGGCTTCTCCTTTATTGGTTAAGACTAAGAGAGTTAGTGTATAGAAAATGTTAATTTGATAGTAAGATGAGGAGGCAATTAGACTTTGAAATAGGTAATAAACAAGTTTGGTGTTCTCTTTTAGCAAAAGAGAGTGTACCGCACATTGAACCCTCATATTTAAAGACAGTCTTCATTTAAAATCTGATAATGCTTTGATAATTTAGTTGAGACTACAGATAGATAATCTTAGGCAAATGAAAATAAACTTCGGTTACTGGATCAAGACATAGTCTATAATAAGCATATGTCTTTAGTTTGTGTTAAATTTTTTACTTGATACAAGTTCTAAATCATGCCTAATATGTTCATGTACATGCATAAAGAAAAGTTTAAGGTAATCAGGAAAAACTCATCTGAATTCCTACAGGCTTTTTTCCACTTACTATCTTTTGCCCTGGGATTATAGCCCCTTCTATAGTTACTTCTTGAATTATGCATATTGATGTCCACATCAGCTATATTATGGAACTTCTAAAAATAATCCTTCTACGGTAAATGTTATCTGTTAGCCCTATTAGAAAGTAGATTCCTATCTATTTATTAAATTGGCAGGAGTCATATGACAAAGAATAAAGTAGTGTGCTTATAATAGTAATCTCAAAGTACAATTATAGGTTGGCACTAAAAGATTTAGGATTGCAGAAATGTTCACTACGTAAATGGCTTTTATAAATAAAGGCAAAATATGTTCAGTTCCCCTGAAGATTTACTACTGAATGTGTACATTCTAGGCTGTCTTTTATTATCTTCTGGCTCCACCAGACATTTTTACTGCAAGCAAAAATACCTTTTCCTCTCTTTCATACTTACTACCATTCGATTAGCTTTATTTCATGATTTTTAGACAATTTAGAACTATGCTCTGTGGGATCCGATCTTCTATGTTAGTGGAATTAATAAAATATATAAGGATACATGTATTTTGAAAAAGACAACGGTGGCTATTTATATTGATAGATAATTCTCCTTGGGAGCTTACAGGGTAAACAGAATCACAGTCTCTTGCGAGTGAAATCACAGGACAGAATTTAGATAGCCACCCTTCTGCTTCTTAGCAAGAAGACACTGTTTCTTCCAATGATCCTTCTGTTTGTAATATCTATGTGTCTCCATAGGATCTCAATTCTAAGAAACGAGAGGACCTTTTGGTCTTGTTTTTATTTTGAAGGCTTATAGCTTATCTGGAGGACCATAAGTGTTTTTAATTTTGGTTCATTTACTTTCTGAGACTCACTGAAAAAAATGTTAGTCAAATTAAAGAGCATCTAGCAATTTCCTATTATAATTTCGGGTGTGAGCTTCATTGTAAAAGACAGAAAAATGTTCCATTTATTTTTTTCTCATGTATCTGTTATAGAATATTTTTTGAAAACTAGTCTAATTTTAAAATCTCTTATTAATTCACCTCCATTCTGTTTGCAACTTTGAATCTTTGTTTAATCTACTATAAGAAAAGGGATTCTGAAATGGCCTTATGAAGTGTATTTCATATTTTTCCTTGATCTTTCAAAGATATTTTTAAAAGCATGCACAACTGGGTTATTTGGGTTTCCTCCTAGTTCTTCCCATCTTACTACTTCTATGTTTCCTCATATGAAAGGCTGACAATTAAGTAAACTTGCTCGTACATATCTGGCAGTCCAGAATAATAAATACCTAAGACAATTTTGAATTCTTCAGAACACTTTTGCCTAAATTCCTGAGGTTAGAAAAAGAGAAAACTTTATTGGTGGACCTCAAAGTAGGTCTAGACCAGAGTTATCTGCTTCTGGAAATGAGCCTTCTGGTCCTGCAAATTTAAAGGAGCACGGTACAACATGACTGAGGAAAAGGTAGCCCATTTATGAGGTGAGAGGCAAAAGGATGTAAGTGGATAAAGTAGAGTGGTAAAGTGGTAAAGTAGAGAAAGCTGCAAAATAAGTAGATTTCAGAAGATTTGGAAAGTTTTAAAACAGTCTACTGTGGAGTCAGTGTTTGGTTTTGGAGCTTCAGATATCAATTAAAGAGGTGACTATTGAATATTTGGTATTATTTTAAATTTTCTGGCTTTCTTCAAAAATATAATAATTGTGAAACATTAGAAGTCCTCAAAATGATTTTTGTTTCTAACATTTAAACCATTACCAAGGAAAATATAATATCTGGGAATATAGTGGGAGTTTAAGAAAGATGCATGAATATTTCCAGGAAGATGTAGCAGCTTCGATGTAGATGAACCCATAATAAACAAGGGAGAACCTCTGTAAGCTATTGCATGTGTTTGCTTATAAATGTTCTGTGTTACCCAATCCAAGAAAAGGGTAGGAAAAGGCCATATGAACAATGATGCAATAATCACTGACCTGGGAATATGAATTAAACAAAGTAACCTTTTTCACAAACTGACAAGATAACAAGTGAAGTCAAGAGCCTTGAAGGCAGTGACAGCAAGATCTGACCATTTTAGACCAAATTATCCCTAACAGATTAATGACATTAATGTCATTCTTTTGGTGTTATTTAAATTATATTGGAGGTTTACCTGGCTGGTGTTCCCTGAGGCAGGTACATGTATGTCTCCATGACCAATGGTACCAGCATTTCCTCCAGGTCACCATGTAACCCAGTGTAGAAGCATGAGAAACACAGAAGTATGGGAGTTTGTTAAGATGTCCATGTAAGGTCTAATCCCTAATATTAGTCTATTATTTTATATCTCTCATAGTGGTTCTGCTTCTCTGATGGAGAAATGACATGCCTATTCAAGACATGGATCCTTTCCCATTTTAATCTTGGTGATCTTCCACCAGTGAACTTGTACTGCAGAACTTGTAGGAACTTGCAGTTTCCTGCATGTCTAATAAATATTTTTGCTGCAATAAAAAAATCCATACCCACTCACTCTTACTATTCTTAATAGGCACTAAGAAAATACTGCCATAATTCAATTTAACTGGCTCTAGTTGAATCAAGATAATCTCATGCTCCTGAAACCTGATTATTCAAAGCCAATAGAACAGGATTAGAAGGGTTACTGGAGACAAGGGATGGTGTAGCCGCAAGACCAATGTCTCCTTTCTTCTTGATTCAATTGCCTCCATTTCCATCTGCCTCTAATGACAGTGAAGTTTTAGTTATCCCTTAAAACTGATTTATGTTTAAATGTAAATCGACTATACTATACAATGACTGTACAATGATATAATTGGGCATGCTGTTAAACAACTTAAATTTGTTCATGAAATATAACTTAAAAATGAGATGTATATTTTAATGAATGACAGAGCTGAGGATGAACTTTATAGTGACTCTATAATGTGGATCTATGGCATTTTTCTTTTAGAGAAACATGGGAAGAACTTGGAAGAGTTATTTTCTTTGAAATTAATGCCATGGTGAATATTATCATTATTATCACCATAAACAGTTAAATCAAATTAGAAATGAGAAACAAACTTTACCCATTGTGTTCCTAACTTAATTTAAAACACTGAAACTAGAAACATAGTTCAAAACACATAAATACAGGTATCAAGTGGAATGTCTAACTATTCCCTCAGCTGATATATGGATACATTTAAGTATCTAAAAGAAGAAAAATAGCAAACATTTGCCAGATTCAATAATCCTTTCCAGAAAAACACAGAATGAGTATTCTATGGGGCTCTTTCTTTGTGAGCATAAATTCCTCCTCAATAAATGTACTTAATAAATTCCCCACGAAATTGAATAGCTAACCTAATTAACCATCTACCCAGAATATTCCTGCTCATCACCCCCACAGTTCTGTTGAGGAGAATGACAGAAGGCCAGATCTGATAGTATTTAAAATTTCTTCTATGTTAACTTTCCCTTAAATAAAAAAGAAGGGGTTGTCATTAAGCCTTCTAGGGTAGACAGAAATGTAGGGAGAAAACAAATGATTCATATCGCCTTTTGTACTTTGGAGGATATTAAATATTCTCTATGTTAAGGATACTCAGGATAACATAGCAACAATAAATTGTTATTACAGTAACTGAAAATTTAGTAAAATATGTCTGACACTCAGTCTTAAATGAAAACCCCAAAAATCCAGTTCAAATAAATTGATTTATTAATTGATATTTCAAAGACGGTCAAGAAACAATGAAAACATACAGGTGAGAAGTGTATGAAAAGACGTTCAACATCATATGTCACTAGAGAATTACAAATTAAAACAATGAGTACACTATTAGAATGGCTAATATTTAAAACATCGACAACACAAAATGCTGGTGAGGATATGGAGCAACAGGAACTCTCACTCTTTGCTGGTAGGAATGCAAAATAGTACAACCACTCTGGAAGACAGTGTGGCAGTTTTGTTTTGTTTTTTTACAAAACTAAACATTCTTACCATATGATTCAGCAATCACACACCTCAATATTTGTCCAAATGAATTGGAAACTTACATTTACACAAAAACCTGAATGGGTATAAACATGGATGTTTATAGCAGCTTTATTCATGACTGACAAAATTTGGGGGCAACTAAGATGTCCTTCAGTGATGAATGGATAAATAACCTGTGGTGTATCCAGACAACAGAATTATTATTTAGCACTAAAAAAGGAAATGAGCTGCCAAGCAATGAAAAGACATGGAGGAAACTGAAATGCATGTTACTAAGTGAAAGAAGCCAAATTGAAAAGTCTACATATTATATGATTCAGACTATATGACTTTCTGGAAAAAGGATAACTCTATGGGGATAGTAAAAAGTAATGAGTGCAGAGCACAGAGGATTTTTAGGGCAGTGAAATTATTCTGTATGATACCACATTGGTGGACACATGTCATTATACATTTGTCAAAACGTACAGAAATCACAGCACCAAGAGTGAACCCTAATGTAGACTACAGACTTTGATAATATGTCAATGTATGTCCATTGATTTTAACAAATGTACCTCTAATGCAGGAGGTCCATAATGAGGGAGATTGTGTGGTTATAGGGGATGGGAAGTATAGGAACATTTTCTGTACTTTATCATTTTTGTTGTGAACCTAAAACTTCTCTAAAAACTAATGTTTTTTTAATTAAAAAAGTAGTGAAGATTTGATATGACACTAAAGATAGCTTGTAAATTCATCTTGCTTTATTCACTATGTAAGTATATTGTATTGAGGAACATTTATGATTAAATTCACAAATTACTGAAATGATCAAAACTTCATTATGGGTATGCCAACTTCTACTGAAGAGATATTAAATGTTAGTAGTGCTATGTATGGTTCAAAAGTATTAGGTTCTAATGTAAACATCATGCTTTATATTTTAAAATCAAGGAAGATTTCTAAGTATTTTTTCCTAAATCTAAATTAACTTGTGATCAAAATCTAGACAAGTATTCCCTTCCAGTGTTTGATTTCATTATTGGTCTTTGATTCTTGTGGAGCTTCTTTGAAATTTTCTCAGATCTTCAGATGTGAGAAAACTATCCAACCCTGGAATGAGAATAAGGTTTTTGACAGAAGAAGATATTTCTTAACAAATGGAATTGTCTTGAATCTATTGTTCTTATAGTCATATTGAACCACACTTAAGTGAATTATTCTCTTTCACTTTTGTGACTATTGCCCTCCTCCCTACTAGCTACAACCCACATATACACACACAGAGCAAAGTATTTTCCCTTTACATTCTGGAAACTGTTCCCTACTATATTGGATAGTAGAGTGTATATATCATTCTCCCTCTCCTATGTGTCTTACCTTTTTCCTTTCCTTCCTTGTGAGATTTCCCTCAAATTCCTTCTTAATAGTTGTTGTTCTTAGTGGTTCTCTCACCAGGGGCTAACTGTGCCAGAATTTTATTTTACTTAGTTTTATATTTCAAGATATATCTTCATTCAAAAGTAGTGAAAATTTCAAAGGCAGCCAGTCAACTCAATGGATAAATTCTGTTTGAAGAAAATATGACCATAATGCCCTTTTGTTATAGAAAAATACAGTAAAAATGTATACATTGCTTTGGGGAGACCTGACTTTAAAATCAGTCCAAATACTCATATTTCAGTACCAACAACTAAATAGTCTTAAAGTAATATAAATGTGTGTCGGGATATGTGTTGGTAGATCTGAGATTTTTTTTTTCCTTCATTTGTGAAAGTTAACCAATCCTTTCTTTTCAGTATGGAAGACTACTCAGGGACATCTAAACTGGAGCTGAGTGTTGGCAGGAGCAAATTGGACCAGAAAGACAACTTCCAGGGACAGATAAGTAATAAAACAGCTCAAGTGATCCTGAAGCCTAGAGTATGGATAACTGGTTGAGAAATGACCCATGGCCTCAGGACATTGAGCTAACATGTGGAGCATGGAAACTCTCATTGAGGATTACAGAAATAATTAGGGAATATTGAGGATCAACTGAACTGCTATTGGGTGAGCAGATGTGGGGATAAGAGCTCTTTTCTTGATCCTCTACTCTTCATATTTTTCATGTTCTTCTTGGATGATCTTACCTATTCTGACAATAATGATTATTGAATATATCCAAAGAAATAATTCTTCTTTGACTTCAAACTGACATATTCAACTTCTTGCTATTCTTGGATGTTCCAGAAGCACCCAGGTATTCAAGCCAGAAACACAAGGTCATTATTAACTTCTCTTATCCTTCACCATCCCCCACATACGATCAATTGTTCAATGATGCATGTTTTACATACCATTTCTCAATCCTGTGATTTCATTTCCATAAAAATTATCTCAACTCTTACAGCACTAATTCAGGTCATGAATATTACTTTGTGCTACAAAAAATCTCCTGCCTAGAATGTGCTATCAATGTCGTCCTTAAATCCATAATCCACACTATAAATGGAGAGACCTGCAAAAATATTCATCTATGAATGCTCTGCTTTAATGGTTTTGCATTATTTAGAGAATAAAATTCAGGTGGCTTTACATAACATATGAGGCCTTCTATCATCTGATCCCTACTAGTTCTCTAGTTTCACCTTCTACTATTACCTGTCCTATACTTCACTATGTAATAACACCACACTGCTTCTAGTTTTGCTTACATACCACTGTATTTCAGCATTCTCTGCCCTTCCATGGATGTTCCTTTTCCTTTACAATAGAATAGATTATGTGGCTAAGGGTGTGAAGCCCACCATTTCCTCAAATGTACACTGGATTTTGAAACTTGTATACTACAAAGTTTAGTGGAGTGGTAGGGACATTTCCTTTCATAGACTTACTTTTGTTCATTTGCATAGGCTTGAAGGGCTCTGAGAAGAAATCCCTCAGAAGCAAAAAACGACTACATCAGAGGGCCTCTGTCTTTACATTCCATGGGCAATGGCGGTTCTCATCAAGAGGTGGGACTGAGGATGGGCCCCATCCAAACACAGCACCCCACCAAAATGACATCAGTGCAGCTTAGGGAAAATGTTAGGCATTAGGCCAAGTAAAGCTAAAACCCTAGGGCTGTGGGAGTAAGAAGAACTGAGAGTTAAGCTTGTTCTCTCCCTCTCTACCTCAGAACCATTTTTACCTTGTGAAAACCAACATGATCTATACTGGATCAGAAGAAAGAACAAGGAACTAACTAGGAGTCAAAGAACATTGGTGGTCCACCACCAACAGTAAGTACTTGTACTTAGCATGATCACACAAATAAGCAAGGCTGTCAAGAATGCTAGTGGCAGGTCCTTCCTCTGTCATTCATGGTGTTCTGTTTCTTAGCTCTTATGTTAATGATCTTTGTAAAAAGCATGCTCTGCATTCCAACAACCATCTTCAAAATTTACTTTTTCTTTACATTATCTTCATCGGTTATCTGTACTTTGCAGTTCAACTATCTTAAGGTTTGTCACCTTCCCTTAATTATTTATCTAAGGGCTATTTTATTTTTCAAATGAATTATTTCTGTAAGTTCTAGACACAGTAACTCAGTTTTGTTTTGTTTTCAAAGTAGGTGGTTATTTTCATTTAGGCTATTTTTTATTCTTTTATTTTTTTGGTTTGTATTATATCTTCTTTTTGCTTCAAAAGTGTATTAAAGATAAAACATATCTAAAGATTATGTTGAAAATTCCAATTATTCTATACATACTGAATTTCTGCCCTAGGTAAAGTTGGGAAGTATTTTTTTTTTGACTAATCATTTTATTACTTCTTCACATCCAGGACTCTCAGTCTGATAATCTGATGGCTCTGTCCTACCCTCCACTGCACATTCAAATCATAGTCTTGCTGAGTCTGCTGTATTTGGGCAGGCAGAAAAAGAGAAAAAAAAATTCTTTTTTTTCCTCATATTAAATGCAAACATGTGGTAAAATGCTACAGTGATTTATGTACAATTTTATTTATTTATCTAATTATTTATTTGGGGTTTTTTTGAAGATTTTGTTTATTTGGGATAGAGCACAAGCAGGAGGGAGAGGCAGAGGGAGAGGGAGAAGCAGACTCCCTGCTGAGCAAGAAGCCTGAAGCAGGCCTGGATTCCAGGACCCTGGGATCATGACCTGAGCTGAAGGCAGGTGCTTAGCTAACTGAGTCACCCAGGTGCCCCTATGTACTATTTTTTTAACTATACTTTTATGAAAATGGAAAATATGAATAATAGAGAAATAATATACTATCATGTTCCAGGACTTAATTTAAAATGTTACTAAAGAAAACAATAATTTTGTTTTTAATATATTAACAGATATAAATCCAGGGTCCCATCCATCTTCTTCCCCTTTGCCATGCCCAATTCTCTTTTTTCTCCAAACTCCATCTCTTTACAAACCTTTATATTTACTTTATTCATGAGGGTAATTATGATTCTTTTCATTTTCTGATTTTATTTTGTAATTCTTTCATCCTCAGTGTGTAGGTGCCACATAATAAGAGCAAGGAGGAAATAAAATTGGTTAAGAATTGAGAATTTTACTTCTGTTTTCATGAAAATGTTCTATTTTATCCGAAATAAGTTCCTATTTATAAGGAAAAGATACTATTATAGGCCATAAGGGCCTCAGTCTAGTTGAGAAGACAGGAGAAGAGCATATAAAAAATAATTCTAATTAGTATGAGCAATGCAATAAATTAGCATTATAGATCAAATGTTTGTGTCCACCCTCCTCCTAAATTCACATGAAGCCTTAACTTCCAGTGTAGCTATATTTGGAGATAGAGTCTTTGAGGAGTCTATTAAGGTCAAATAAGACAATAAGGGTGGGTTCCAATCAAATAGGATTAGTGTCATTTTAGGAAGACACCAGAGGGGTGCCTGGGTGGCTCAGTCGTTTAAGGGTCTGCCTACAGCTCTGGTCATGATCCCAGGGTCCTGGGATCAAGCACTGCACCATGTTCCCTGATGGGCCGTGAGCCTGTTTCTCCCTTTCCCACTGCTTGCTGCTCCTCTTGCTTGTGTGCATGCTCTCTTTCTCTTACTCTCTTCTCTCTCTCTCAAATAAATAAATACATAAATCTTTTTAAAAAAGAAGAAGAAAAAGATACCAGAGAGATAACTCTCTCTCCCTCTGCACTCAGGCACCAAGGAAAGGCTTTGTGAGGGTACATTGAGAAGGTGGCAGTTTACAAGCCAGGAAGAGTTTTCATCAGCAACCAAATTTGCTGGCACCTTGATCATGGACTTCTAGCACCCAGAACTGTGAGAAAATAAAGTTTTGTTGTTTAAGCCACCCAGTCTGTGATACTTTGTTATAGCACCTGAGCACACTAATAAAATGTAGTAACATTATAATAAATGCTACAGAAAGTCAAAACTCAAGGCTCTCTACATTTGGACTTTTTGTATTCACAGGATCTCAAGGCAAGGGATAAAGCAATATATATATACTCAAGACTTAAGTATATAAATTTCTAGGGTGGAAATCCACAATCCTCTCTCAAACCCATTGTTTTCCTCTGGACAGTGGCAAATAAGAAGGAACATGGGAAATGAGGTAGGAAATATCAAAGTTAAGGTGCTAGAACCAAGTTTTACAGGATGCCCCACTTTGGTGATTAAATGGAGAAAAATACGACAGGAAAGGAGGTGATTAAGAACAATCCCCTAAAGGATAGCAGTCAAATGTGATTTGTGGAAACCTAGAAGGCATCATGGAAGCAATGAGTAGTTAATATCAAATACCACTGACAGATGACTGTTTTATAGACTGTAAGGATTACTAAGCAATAAACCATCAATAGTTTTAGAAAACAAGGTGGAAATGGAAGCTGGGTTATAGGGGTGAGAGAGAAATTAAGGAGGATTGAGGGAGTATCTACTTGAAATAGAAAACAGGAATTGCCTGAATGTTAGATCTGTCTTCTCAGGATCTAAGATCTGAGGCTGATCAGGAAACTCCAGATGAGTCTCAGCTGCCTCCCTTCACTGATTGTGTTTTGAGTTCTTATATTCTGATATTCTACACTTATCTCCACGTAGCACCTAGTTTCTAAGTTTGCTAGAGACCTAAGATTCACATAAAGGCAGCTCTTGACCCTTTCCTCTAGATGGACAGAGAGGATTGGTAGTCACAGTATGGCAATAGGTTTCATGTGAGAAATGCAAACCTTAGGCTCGTCAACTAGGTTCAAATATCTGCTTTGCTACGTATTTGCTTTGCAAACTTGCACAAGTTACTTAAATACTACAGACATTTTATCATCAACAAAATAGAAAACGTAGAAAAAGAGTCAACTATGAAGTTTGGAAATAGTATATATAAAACACTTGGTGAATTTAGAATGGAAGAAAGGGTTCTACTTTCCTTCACTGTTAGGCATACACATTTTTATTCCACATTTCCTTTGCTAGCCACAGTCACTTTTAGTCTCCTGGATCAGTTCTCAGCTTGTCCCAATTTGAGCTACGATTCTCATTCAATTTAAGTCAGTTGTGTAACCGTCCTTCCCCCTGGTATACATTTATATGAGAAGCTTATGATATAAACATTTATTTAATGGATACCTTTAAAAAATTAATGTCATCTAACAATTTAAAACTCCTGCATATAATAAATATTTCTATATTAATGAATTTTTATTTCTAAATTGAGAGATTTAAACTTATACTTTAAAAATATGATGAAAATCACTATATACAATGATCGATAGTATATGAGTTAAAGTTGAATTACATAATTTTACTAGCTCTGTGGTCTTGGGTAATTTATTTAAATCTTCCAGGCCTTAGTATCTTTATTTATAAAACTGACAAACAGTAATATCTATCATATAAAGTTATTGTGAAAATTAAATATCATAGGCAAAGCACTCAGCATGCTGCTTAACATATAGCAAGCACTCAACAAATATTAACCCTGAAATAAAATATTAATAAATGATTAAAAGGGGACTGAGAACTAGAGATGACTGTTTCTATTTTTTCCAATAAACATATCATGTAGTAACAATGACATACTAAAAATTATAAATCAAAAGTCGATATTAATTTTGTTATTAGTTGTTTTAATTTTTCTTTTTCAATGAAGGGAAGGACTATGCTTCATGCTCTCCATGTGGCATCATTTTTCTTTTAGGTGTATGGAAGAAAGCTAACGATCTTCTCTCTTTAATGCATTATCCAGTCATTCTTCACCATAACTAGTGAGGAGCTAAGCAGATTCCAGAGTGATAAACCCTGCTGGAAAAACAATGTTTCTACTTCCCTTTCTCTTATTATTTCTTTTTAAAGATTTTATTTATTTATTTATTTGACAGAGAGAGAGAGAGAGAGATCACAAGTAGGCAGAGAGCCAGGCAGAGAGAGGAGGAAGCAGGCTCCTTGCTGAGCAGAGAGCCCGATGTAGGACTCGATCCCAGGACCATGAGACCATGATCTGAGCCGAAGGCAGAGGCTTTTAACCCACTGAGCCACCCAGGCGCCCCTATTTCTTTTGCTTTCAAGCATGATAATTTTGATGCCAATATCTGAGAATATTAAACATGGTCAATCAATTCTAACAAAGACACATGTATGCCATAATTATGGGCATGCAGAAATATCCCAGTGAATTTAGGGACATTTTTCCCAATAAGTTTTGATACTGCATCAAGTATCTTTATAAGACAGCCACTAACACTGGGTGCTATATGCAACTAATGAAATCATTGAAACATTGAACACTGCATCAAAAACTAATGTGCTATATGTTGGCTAACTGAATTTAAATAAAAAAAAAAAAGGCAGGCACTAACAATTGACTGTTGGCCTTGTTAGAAAACAACAGAAATCAAAGTTTTCAAAGAAGCAGCAATATTCAAGAAATATTCTTTTCTTTTCTTTCGGGTTTTTTTTTGTTGTTGTTGTTGTTGTTAATGGAAAGGATAAGAGGATGAGGACCTTTGGTAAAAGGTCAAGTCCTACAGCACATACATAAAGACACACACAAACACACACAAACACACACAGTTTGCAGGCAAATTATTCTGATTCTTAATTCAACAGTACTTGTGATGGAGATTTTAAAAATGTAATTCCTTTGTTTATTAATATAAACAATAGCATATTATGATGAAGCCAAAGAACTAAAGGATTTTTAAAATATATATTTTTAGATAGAATCAAATTGTTTTCCAAATTGGTTCAGTTTGTAGAATAAGTAGCAATAATGTAGGGTTTGTAGCAATGAAAGCTATCCTATCAGTACCATGTGGACATTATTAACAGTTTATAAGAATTAATTGACAATAATATATTTTGTATTATCAGAGGAGATCTGCTATGCAATGTAAAAAAAAAGTTTCCAGAGTTATAACTTTGCAACTTTTTAAAAATTTAAGAACTCCAAATTTTAAATTGAGATGGCTTAATAAAAACACCTTAGCATCAGAGCATGCAGTGTCTGGAGAAACCATTTTTCACCTCCCATGGAAAAAAGCCTCTGAAATAAATTTTAGCTCACTTCTCTTTTTCTGATAAGTATACAGGACATGTAGTCATGTACTACATCAGTACTAGGCTATAAAAGACCCATAAGTAAAGAGATTCTTATTTTGTTTAATGCATACTTAAAACTTAGTAAAAGGATCCTACAACTTGTGGATCTCTAGTAAACATCTATTGATCATGAGGATACTTGGCTGAGGAGAAAAATCATATTACTGATAAAGATTCAGAGATGCCAAGATGTTACACAGCTTATACACACTTCGGGGTCATTTTCAACCATAATGTTAACAAACAGTTGTTTACTGATCACCAATGCTCATATACATCATCAGTACTCACCATCATCTGGAGTGAGATTATAAATTCCATTTGTCTCAAATGAAAGGGTAACATATTTGATTCTAACTATACACCAACTATATCCACTATTTTTCAAATGGAAGATACCATAATATGCAGTACACATTTAATTCAGTTTTAAAAATAGAGAAATAAATGTTCACCTCTACAGCCAAAAATAATGCAAAGAACAAATTCTATGGGTTTGGAATCACAAATGTAACCCCTCAGTTGTACTTCTTTCTCTCTTTTTTAAAAAAGGTTTATTTATTTGAGAGAGAGAGAAAACACACAAGCAGGGGGAGATGCAGAGGGAGAAGGAGAAACAGACTCTTTGCTGAGCATGGAGCCCGGCGTGGAGCTTGATCCCAGGACCCTGAGATCATGACCTGAGCAGAAGGCAGATGCTGAGCCACCCAGGTGCCCCCACTCCCCCGAGTTGTATTTCTAAGTGTCTTTTCAGTGGCTAGTTTTTGGGTGGCGGTGACGGGAAGATCCAATATTCTGAACTAAAAGGCTATCAAGCTAAAAGAGAAAACTATCTCCTAGGATACTACTAGAGAATCACTCTCTAGAGAAATGGAACAAACTAATTCAAAGAAGTCCACTTGATTTTATGCATTATTCCTGTCTAGATTATGGAGATACTTACTTTGACATTTGTGATAGGGAGTAAGTTAGGCTGCCTGCGTACTGTGAATATACACCCAAGGGATGACTGCCAGTCTAAATATCCTGCACATATATGCCCAAGTCACCCAGTAAAATCTCAAGTCAGAGAAAAGATCTTTTGGTGGAAGAAAACTATAAATTAGCCTAGTCATGAGGATCACTAGATATTTAAGGAAACCAACAACACACACACACACACACACACAGAGGAAAGGATAAGGATTGGGGGGAAAAAAAACCCGATGTTAAGGCAAACGGATATTTCAGAAAACAAAAAAATATTTTAAAATTATATTTAGATAACAATATTGAATACATAAAAGAGAACACTCTTTAGATAAAAGACTTGCTAGGGACTCAAAACTATTAATAAAAATTAAGGATAGGATAGCTAAAATAAAAGATTTATTAGAATTGGCAAGGAAAGTCTAAGAAATTTTCTGAAAGAAAAGAAAAAAGAAAAGAGAAGGGAAGGGAAAGGGGAAAAGGAAGGAAAAAAGATATGCATCACTAGTCATTATTTCCTCAACTACTGTCACTCCTTTTGGAACTCCAATTAACTATGTATTGGTCAACCCATTTTTATCCTCTATGTATCTTAATTTATCTTTCTTATTTTTTACTTCTTTCTTTTTTTTTAAGATTTTATTTATTTGACAGAGAGAGCACGAGTAAGCAGAGTGAAAGAGAAAGAGAGCAGGCTCTCTGGTAAGCAGAGAGCCCGATGCGGGGCTCGATCCCAGGACCCTGGAATCAAGACCTGAGCCAAAGGCAGCCGTTTAACCAACTAAGCCACCCAGGTGTCCCTTATTTTCCATTTCTATATGATGTGTTTGAGTCATCTCTTCAGACACCTATCTTCCAATTCTCTCTTCTGCTCTACTTTAATATCTAATGTGCTTTAATGACCATATTTTCCCTTACTGTACAAATACTCTGATTCTTCTGCAAATCCACCTAATCTTTTTCCATAGTGTCCATCTTTTGCCTTATGAAAAATCTGTAGACATTTACAGGTATTTCTTTCAGAATCTCTATTAGGTGTAATTCTCTGTGTATGAATTTTTTTCATTTCATTCTTTCAATTTTAGTGTCTACTGTTCTCTTGGCCGTATATATACTGAGCTCATCTTCAGAGAGTTTACAGTGGGATTTATTGTTTCTCTGGAATAGGAAAGAACTCCCATGATGTGGTTTTACAATCACCTTTTTCAAGACCTAACATGTTTCACTTTGATAAAGTGCAATTTTTATGGTTATTGATGTTAATTACTCACTTTTAGGTTACTGTATCGAATGAATAGTCTGAGCTATGCGTCCAGTTTCTCTCTGGATGAGTGAGTGATTCTTTCCCACTATTCCCCGAATACAAAGTAAGCTCTCTTCTTATTTCTTGCAGCATCTTGACACTGTCAGATGAAGATTTTCTGACTATTGTTGCATGAATGATAGGCTTCCGCCTTTATGTAGGGTACTCATGCTTAGCTCCTATTCATAGATTGGGCAAAGGCATTATCTCTGTACATTCAATCTAAATTAGGACTATTATCTTCCACAGCTCAAGAGCCAGAACTTATATTTGTGAATACTAGGCATTACTGAAGCACTGCTCAAGACTGTATTTTGAATACCTGATTTCAATATACTATGGGAAATATATAAAATTTTAATAGTAAATGTACAAAATATACATTTGGTTTTAAGTATTTCTCATTGTTTGGTTTTTACTCTCCATTTTCTGTCTGCAATCTAGGATTTCATGTCCTTAACTTCTTACTCAAGTGGATATTTTTTAAAATTTGGTTATGTCTTAACTAACCATTTTAATATGTTTAGAATAGTAGAGCAGATTTCCCTAATCATGTCATAGTCTGCTGGATCATGTTACATGACACATTTTTAAATGGTAAAAAATAAAAATACTTTCTCACATTTTTTTGTGATTTTTATCTTTGACATGCAATAATAAAGTACTAAGGTTTACTTCCTGAATATTAAATAGCTTTTCTTATACTGTATTTGATTTTATAAGTAGAATTCAGAATAAGTTTTACTTTGAGATAGGGGGAAAAGGTTAAGGCATGCTATACTACACTTATCTGGCAAGGTGATACTTTCTATTAGCTCACATATTGGCTAAAAATGCCCAGTCTCCTAACTTGATCAAATGTTTTATTCTCCCTATATCTAATAAATGTGAAATGTGTAGAAAATTATAATCCTGAAGTAATCTAAAGGCATATTTCCATTTCAGCCTTAAAAATATTAGCCTTGGTTAGTGCTGCATATAAATAAGTACAATAAACAAAAATAGCAATAGTTTTAAGTATATAATTTTATTACTATAAAACAGTTTACTTCTGAAATAAATTCTACTTCTATCAGTCATACATTCAACTCAAGAAGATTTTCTTCAGGTTTTTTTTAGCCACAATTTCAATTATATTTGGGGTCTAATTTACACAAGTAAAAATAAGTGCCCATTTACTATTACTATAATTTTGAAAAAGTTTCTATCACTTTTTGTAAATATTTATTTGCTCCTGAAAGTGATACAAGTTTATGAACTATTAACTTATTAATTCTGTTAAAATATTTAAAAAATCCACTTTTAATCATGTGTGACTAACACATTCATAGTTACATAATGGTTAGAAGAGAATACATTTTATTCAATATATCAATTTTTAAGTTTATTATTTCCTACCACATTTCTAATAGTAGTAAATAATTCTATGATTAGATTACAGATGGGAGCATTTACTCTTTTCAAAGTACTGTGACATATTTTTGTGATTGTCCTAAAACCGTTAAATGTGTTTATCATCTTCCCAATTTTGCCCATGAGGACATAAAGAGTTTCTAAAGGTCAGGTTTCTTTTTTTTAATTTAATTTTTTTGAAGATTTTATTTATTTATTTGACAGAGAGATCACAAGTAGGCAGAGAGGCAGGCAGAGGGAGAGGGGGAAGCAGGCTCCCCGCTGAGCAGAGAGTCTGATGCAGGGCTTGATCCCAGGACCCTGGGATCATGACCTGAGCCGAAGGCAGAGGCTTAACCCACTGAGCCACCCAGGTGCCCCTAAAGGTCAAGTTTCTTGCCCAAAATCGCCATGCTAGCAAAGTAAAAAGTGAGGTCCCTAATGTAAGTCTTCTGTCTCCAAAGCCCACATTCTCTGTATGTAGAGTGGAATGCCTCTCATGTTCTCCAATCAAAAATATTATACTTTGATAAAATCACATCTTATATTCTCTTGCCTGAGATAAATTACAAGTCATGGTTTATAATTCAACCAATACAGTTATGTCACTGGTCACAGAAATCCAAGTTATTTTGAGTGGGTGGATAAAATTTGTTAAAAGTTAGGGTTTTTTTTTTTAATTCTCGTAATGTTTTCTGGCTATTGTTACAGGCTGATTAATTATTAAGATTACATCTTGTATTTGGTCAAAAAAAATCACTAACAAATTGAAAACTTGAAGAATGAGCCTATTGCTGTGCACCCTGCACAGCTGATTGAATACCGGAAGGTCAAGGTCAATGGAAAACCTGCCTCATTCCCTCTAACAGAAGCAAACTTTCATTTAGAGAACTTGTGCAGCAATACAGTAATAGTGGGATATTTCTCTGTGGAGCAGATTTATTTTTAATAAATACAACCTAGTGCTAAAAATTCTTCTTCATATGCATATTTCTTTTCACTGGGAACTCAATGAAATGCTCCAAGAATTGCAAAACAGAATTTTTACATTTTAGATGTTTATTTCTATGTTGCCTTAAGTGAATCACAAGACCTTAATAGCTTACTTGATCTTGCAGTACTGGATCCAAATGATTCTGAGATTTTTAAAAATCAGGTGCTAACCTTTCTGGGCTTTTGGAATCGTTTTCCATTATCATTCATCTTCTAAAACTCTAAACTAAGCTATGATGTTCAAATTGAAATTGAACCAAAATAATCATGGCACCCAGGACTACACCTTCCTTTCCAGAATTTCATTCTAGAATTATTTCAAGGGAAAAACACTAGTATTACACAGCACCTGCTATATGCCAAGTGCTGACACTAGTGTTTTACTTATTCTTATTTAATTACTCCAACAAACCAATGAGCGAGAAAGACTACAGCAAAAGATACTGAGGCTCAGAAAGCTAATAATCCATGCATGATCACAAAGGTAGTTAATGGAGGAAATGAATACTAATGCACAACAAAAATAACCAAGTCCACATTCTGCTAAGCTTCTACTATATATGTTTTCCAAATATTAAACAGATTAAACAATATTAAACACCACTACAATGTCTTGGGCATCATCCAAAATAAACTCAGTTGTGTGCTTTGATACTTTCCAGTGGTTATTCCCCTGAAATTTGCTTTCCTTTTGGAATATACTTTGACTTCACTTTGGGAAGACAAAGAGAGAGGCCCCTAGTTGAAAAAATTTATTCCCCCACCCATAAAACAATCCAAGTCTACTCATGCCTCCTTCCTGATTGTCTCCTTGGATATTTCCCTTTACTGTGTCACTCAGGCTAAGTCATCTGTTATTTTCTGGACCCCTGAAGGTTTTCACTTGCTTCTACTCTATTGGTGCTTTCTCTTCATGTCTTTCCTATCATTAAAAACTAGCAAAAGAAAAAATTAAACCACTAAAACATCAAGACCTTGGAAAAGTCAAGTTTATAAGAATAAAATTCTTTGTTCTCATATACACTTTTAATTATTGCCTTTTCTTTTTATTTAGCTGCTTCTTTATTGAAAAATATATGTATTTCAGCTTGCTTTTCATCCATTCATTCCTACTTATGCTATAATCTTATTCCCTCTACTATTACCAGCCAAAACTCTCCTCACTAAGGTCACCAATAGCCTCACTATTATTAACATCAAGGGAAGGATTTGTCTTCCTCTTCTCATCTACATTTGATTTTGTCATTTAACTGTTCTTTGATTTTTATAATAGCACCCTCTGAATTTCCTACCACCTCTCTTGCTATTTATTCATTCAAAAATACTTAGAGCTTAGTATTATAAATCAAATTACAGTAAATGAGACACAGAAGTTTCTTCCCTTATGGTGATCTCAGTCTAATGGTAAATACAGAAAAGACAAGTATATGGAGCCAAAAAATTATAATTGAGTGCTAAATTGAATGAA
The DNA here is from genome assembly GCA_002007465.1 of Ailurus styani. Lineage (NCBI taxonomy): Eukaryota > Metazoa > Chordata > Mammalia > Carnivora > Ailuridae > Ailurus > Ailurus styani. Next base: position 2,027,712 of record LNAC01000113.1, read on the forward strand.
GTACCAAATATCATGGGAGCACAAAGAGGTACTCCTAGTTTGCACTTTCCTTGATGCCCATATGCACCCATCTTAACTTTCACTGTTTCAAAGAATAATGATTTCCAGTCTTTCTTCAGCTCATACTTATCTCTGGAGTACACACCTATGTGCGCATTTGCCCACTAGACAGTTCCAGTTTTACATCCCACAGACACTTCAAATTCAACATGTTCCAAATGGATTTCAACATATTCCCTGTCAAAACAAACTATTCCTTATGTATTCCTTGCACTGATTAGTGGCATCACTGATCTTCAAAATTTGCCAAATATAAAACCTAGTGGTTTATCCTTGGATCCATTCTCTCACTTATATCTCACATCAGTAAATTACTAAATCATTTTAATCAAGTCACTTCTATGTGACATTTCTTTTCATTCCCATTGCTACCACTATTGCTCATGCCACCAGAATCTCTCACTTAGGTAAATTCAGGAATGTGACAACTGCTATCCCTTCCTTTAAACCAGGAATTAACACACCATACCTTATGGGCAAAACCGTCTACTGCGTATTTGTGTAAGCAAAGTTTTACTGAAAGACAGCTACCTCCATCATTTACTTATTATACATGTCATCTTTCACACTGCAACAACAGAGTTGAGTAACTTTTAGAGACCATATGTCACACAAAACCATAAATATTTAGTATCTGGTCCTCTACAGAAAAATTTTGTTGTCCCTGATATAAATTACCCCTCTTTAATCTCTCTTCCATACTGCTGTTAAAACATTTGTCCTAAAGAGCAAATAGGATCGTTACACTCTTCAGATTTAAAATTAGGGAATATCTCTCTATATCCTTCAAAGTGTTAGAAGTCTTCCTCCAGTTCAGGATAATGATTAATCTGGTTAGTCTAGGATTAAAAGGAACCCCCACTGTTGCTGGATTCTTAGAAGTGGGATTTCTGGATCAAGAAGTAAAAGTATATGTAATTTTATTAAATATTACCAAATGTTTTTCATCTTTATTTTATTTTGTTTTACATATTTCTGTATTTTTACCTAAAATGCATGTGTTGTTTTCTCACAGTCTTATCAACAATATATGTGGTCACGATCAAGAATTTTTGCCCTATCTAGGGACACCTGGGTGGCTCAGTCAGATAAGTGTCTGACTCTTGATTTCAGCTCAGGTCATGATCCCAGGGTTGTGAGATGGAGCCCCATGTTGGGCTCCATGCTGGGTGTGGAGGCTGCTTAAGATTCTCTTTCTCTCCCTCCCTTTACCCATCTCCCTGCCTTCTCTTTAAAAAAAAAAAAAAATTGCCCTATCTTGCCAATACTATTGCTACCAGAGTTCAAATAAGGGTGATAAAAATGGGCCTTGGAGCCTTCTAACAGGTTGAAACTGGAGTTTTAACTTTTTTTTTTAAAATGTTCTATAGTAAAAGACTCGTATAATGCTACCTCATACAATACTTGCTTTCAGGTTGAGTTCTATAATGGTTTCTTCTCCAAGGAAGGCAGCATGCTGAAAGCAGTTTGTTTAAACCTAAAAAAATAACACCATTAAATTCATATTTAACTCTTCCCCTCTGTTCTTTCAGTAAGGGGATGGTGAAAGTAATGAGGGAATAAGACACATGGACAGCTGAAGTTTTGTTAAGCTGGGTCATGTCATAATTCAGGATTTTTGGACCCTATACATATATATATTCTAGAATAGTTGCATATAAGCTCTCACACCAAACTCATAACTAGCACAGAATAAAATTTCAAAGTCCCACTGTGAATGACAAAGCTCATGTTTAATTTTCAGTTCAAATTTCTTATCTCATGTTCGTAATACCTTTCTTCCTCTTCTTTACATGGCTAATCAATTCCTTCATATTCTTGAGAACTTATTTGCAGCACTCACCTATTCTTCACGCCAAATTCAGGGTAGAATGTATTTCCTTTGTACTTTCAGAGTACTCTGCATGTGCCTAGCATTTATTTCAAATTATTTCAAATCCCTGCATAATTCTTTGTAGTACATACTATGTATATATTATACGCATTATAAATTCCTTGATAATAAAAGTGAGTCTAGTCACCGCAATTCCAGACCCATTATTTACAGTAGTTACTCAATAAATATTAATTGAAAGAATAAATGTCTATGAAATTACTAGTATAAAGAACCGAGTTTGTGATTATGGGCACTTTAGCATCATGGCGATGTGAAAGTACTTTTGATGACAAGAGGTCACTAGTGTCAAAGTGCAAGCATATACTATTTACTAATTATTAATTTACTAATTCATGTGGAAAATACTTAAGTGCTGATGATGTTCTAGACCAAAAAGATGCTGGGGATATAAAACTAAGCAAAAATCATACAAGATTACTGTTCATGGAGTTCATGACTGGACGGCAGGTAATTACAAATTGGGTATATAATTAGAAATTGGGATAAGTTATATGAAGGAAAGGAACATGATTTTATAAGAGTGAATAAAAAAAGGAGCCTGGCTTAGACCCTAGGGTCAAGGATTCTGCCTTGAAGTAGTAGCCTTTAAGCTAAGCCCTAAATGATGATCAGCAGTTAATCAGGCACAGGGGAAGAGATGGAGAGCTTTCTAATCTGAACACTGGAGAGCGATAATATGCCATTTTGAGGAACTGAAGAGGACAGGATGTTTGGAGCAGAGAATGAACAGAATCATGGTGACACTAAAGCTGGAAAACTAGTTAAGAGAAACTGTATGAGACCTTTTGTTCATGTTAAGGGTTCATTTCCAGGGTTCATGTTAAGGGTTCCAGTATGAGGGGGGCATATATTTATGTATCTGATCCAGTATCAGATTGGCAAATATTTATCCTTTGACCCAGAATCTTATCTAATAATATTACCCCCAATGACATACTGGCAAGAATACAATGAACTGAGTATATAAACCTTTGATTTTTCATTATCTGAAATAGCTAAAGCCTCAAAACAAATATGTACTTCAACGGGGAACTACTTGGGTGAACTGTGGTATTTCTACATAAGAGAGTACTATGCAGTTAGAAAAAGAAATGAGGAATATATTAAACAGGGTTCTCCAGAGAAAAGAACCAATAGGATATATATATATATATCTGTATCTATATCTATATCTATATCTATATCGAGAGAGAGAGAGAAAGAGAGAGAGAAAAGGAGATTTATTATAGGAATTGACTCATGTGATTATGGAGGCTGAGTAACATCAGGATCTGCTTCTACAAACAGGAAATCCCAGTGGTGCAATTCAGTCCAAATGCAAAGGCCTAAGAACCAAGGGAAACAGATGTCTGAAGGCAGTCTACAGGTTCAAGTGCTAAGCTCTTCTAGAACCACCCTAAAAGACAAACCCAGAAATAATGTTTTACCAGATATCTGGGCATTCTTTAACTTACTCAAGTTGACACACAAAATTAAGAAATCAGATCATAAGCAGTATCTTTATATACTACTACTGAATGATCTCCAATGTATTATGGTAAGAGGCAGATTATACACACACACATATAAATACACACACATACAGCACTTAATAAAGCAAGGAAAAAAAACAGAGAATTAGAACGTCACTGTTGGCAAGCCCTAAAGAACTAATGGATCCAAAGAGTGATTACACTTGACTGCTAACATCAATACAAGAAAAATGATCAAACATTATGTAACTCAAGTGCAACTATAAAGAAGTTTTGTCAAATCTGTATCTGATAAAGCCATTTAGAGCTTACTACTAATTCACAGGAAATAGGGGGAACAAAGAAATACACTGGGGAGGCAATAACCCAGACTAAGGGACAATCTAATCTAATTTCTACAACAAATAATTGCAGGGCAGTGGGGGCAGAAAGAGAAAGTGGGGCAGTGAGAGCGAGGGAGGGAGAAAGATGGGGAAAGGAGAAAGAGATAGATACTGAGTGGGAATCTATAGATTAAAAGACTTAAGACATATATAAACCAATAGTATGACAGCAAAATATGGAACTTACTAGGATCCCATCTCAAACCAATCAAATTTTGAAAATAAAGTATGAGGCAACTAGGAGAATTTGAACACTGACAAGATACTTGATGACATTAAGGCAATACTGTTCATTTATTTAGGCTAATATTAATATTATGGTTTTTTAAGTCTTTATATTTAGGAAGTAATTTGAAATATTTATGGACAAAATTTGTTGTTTGAGATTTGCTTCACAATAATACGGAGGGAAGACTGGCCATGAGTTGGTAGTTATGAAGGCTATGTAACTGGGAATTCATAATATAACTGTTTTATTGTGGATATGATTGAAACTTTCATAATAAACAATTACAAAATAAACAGAAGGATAAAATAATTTGATGTGCATATTTATAAGCCTATTCTTTGCTCCAGTGTAATGAATGGATTGGAAAGAGCCTGGGTGAATGGGATACGTGACAGAAAAGTGTGGGAGACTTAGTTGATAGACTATTATTTCATCAATACACATCATCCCCTGCTCACATTATACCTTAGCCCATGCGTTTCACTTTTCCTCCAGATCAGGATAATGTAGTCATCAGGCAGAAGGACTCTGGAGTTAAATAAGATTGGGTTCACATTCTAGCTCTGAAACTTGATAGCTGTGTGGCAGCTGCCTCATGGCAGGAACCGGAGGGTAATGCAGTTATGTGGTTATGTGGTTAAACCAGTAAATAATTTTTACCCTAAGAGCCTAGACACAGTATATAACAGGAAACCAGAGTTTCCTTTTTAAAAAGAACCAGGTCCATTTCATTAAGATGAATAATTTTTAAATGCTCTATCCTGAACTTAAATATACATATTTAAGTGTGTGTGTGTGTGTATTAAACTTTTATTCTGAAAGATGCAAACTTGACATTTTAAGCTGTCAAGTAGTTTAGAGAATTTCAGATATTATTAAAGACCCTCTACTTCACTTCTCATTATTTCAGAGTCAAGTCAGAACCCTAGGTGATGGTAGTGGCCAAGAATGTAACTTATTCCTTAGTTCTGATTATTACAGCAGCTCATTTTGCAATTCCGTCTTCTGCCACTGATCCCAGATTTCTTCATATTTTTTTAAAGTAAATTTCTGGAAAGTACAGGAGAACAAGATAATTTTTTCTTTATAAATTTGGCAAATAGAATATCAGGAAAGCCAAAGAAAAAAGTCTGTCAGAAATGTTTTCTTCTCAATTTCATCGATGACATTTCTGTCAGGTTCTTGGAAAGGCCATAGCATGCAGATGTTAAATGCTTGGCTGGAATTAAAAACTCATGTCCATTTCTTGTGGTCAGAAGTGAATCAAGCGGTCTGTCTGTAGCTCTTGCCCTGATTTTTATGATACTGACCATACTGAATTTTACATTAAGGTGGTTGAGCTATAAATAAGGTCAACATCACCAGTGCTTGGCTGCAGAATAACTCCCAACATTGCTTTGTGTGGCTTGACAAGAATCAGTTTTTAATGTCTGGTTCAGTTAGAGACTGATGTGGAAAAATAATCCATGGCTCTATAATAGGAAATAAAAATGATTGCTAATTGTGTCAGACAGATTGCTGAAATCAGACAAGGACACTGTCTTAATATATTTCAAAAAGTGGCAAGTATACTGATTGTACACACAAAAACTCCTGAAAAAAAGATCTAAAAAAGGAATAAATCACAGAATTCAAGGCCACACTTTAAGTGCCGCCATTCTTAATATCTACCTAGTAAGTTCAACCAGTATAGAGAGCAAAAAAATTGCATGCCTCCCTATAGTGTTCCCTAATCTGATGTAAAAGGCTCTAACGTACTGCACGTGTTCAAACTTCCTTATTACTTTTATTCGCTTTGAACATTCTTGGATGGAGAAGTTGATGCTACTTCTTTCCTGAACTTATTCACAAGAAATGAATCCTGAATCCATCGAGGGTAATTTTTCTATGATGATTCAGTTAGAGCTCTCAATTTTTTCTTGTGTAACTGAGTATTTGTATAAAGTTAACCCCCATCAGGTCTACTCAGAGACTGGCTATCTCGACATGTGCACTAGACATCATGCCAATTCATCCTATCTCTCAGGGCACCCTTGGGCTGTTTCTCCAACACCTCATCCTCACTCTTCAAGTATCTCTGTTCCTTCAGCACTGAGCAACCATTCTTTGGCTCCATCTGCCTCAACAGGCACCAATAACTCTGTTAAAGAAGTTTTTCAGGAATATCAGTAGTTTCTAGAAACTACCATGCATCAGAACTCTCCTGAATGTTCTCATTTTTCCATTTCCCACACAAAAGTAAAATTTATACAAATAGTGCTACTACTAAGTTTAGTAGTGAAACAAAAGACAAATGATTAATTCTGCTTATGTAGGGCAGGAAATTCTTCACTGAGAGAAAACTGATTTGAATCTTGATGAGAAGATCATCATAAGTCTTACATAAGGGACGAAAAAAGGCGAGAGAGAGGGAGAAAGTTGCTTGATTTATTTATGTACCAGGCCATCCCACAAAAAGTTTACTAACAGGTCTCAATTAATTGTCGTCTGGCATTTATCTGGACAAAATCACCTTAAGAATAGACAACTGAAAGGAAGATATTCCAGAGATCTATGAAAATGTCGAGTAAAACATCATCTACCAGAAATACATTAAGTTGGCATTTCAAAAAGGCAACAAGGTGAACTACATGTTATAAAACTTATTTAAATATCAGAAAATGTACAATCACCCAGTAGTGCTGGAAGAAAGCTCTCTCTAGGAGTTGAGATATAAAAATCAATGTAGCATATATTAACTGAGCATCATAAATCCATGAGTAAAGAAGCAAAAATTTAATTCTAAAAAGTCAACATTTTTATGAAGGGAGTAGGTACTTACCTTGGATGTTTTGATAAGACATCTTTTAAAAAATTTTCTTCAAATATGCTTCGATAAGTAGGTTTATGGATAACTAATGTAGAAAAAGTTTAACTCTAGAGTTGAAATGATAAGCACTGATGTAATTACAGGTTTTTTTTCATAAAAATTTACAATCTAGTGGTATAACTAATGAGGAATTAGAATCACTACTTGGCTCTTATGAATTTATAATGAACATTTAAAAGCAATCAATAAAATTAGTTCATGGCTTGCATGTAGGAGGTGGAAAAATATACATACAATGTATACATCCATTAAATTCTTATAAATGAATCATTTATCTTGAAATACAGGTGAGTGGGAGACAAAAGTACAAAAATATTTCAGTTGATGAATATTTCAAGTGAATTCGTTTTCTCCAAAAAATGGTCACCTGATAAAAAAATACTTATATTGGATAATTATATAAATTCATTCAACCCATTTAACAAATATTATGGGCCAATTATCTTGTGTATAAGTTAGGATTAAGTTTGGTTGTGACAGAACTCCACCCTGCTGCCAGCATACAAAAGAACAGTACTATTTTTTACTTCTCTCTATAGAAAAGCCCATGTACGAATTCAGGAGTTGTATAGCACTTTTATGGTATTACCCCTCCAGGCACTGCCTCTATTCTCTATCTCACCTGATCTTGCACTAAAACAGATATATTTCTTATATAAATAGGTAGTTCCTTGTCATCCATTATGCTGCTCCCCCCTGTTAAGAGCACATCCCTGTAGTTATCACTTCACTGTATTTTTATCCCTTTGACCAAAATAGTTCCTAGGCCACATCCAGTTGCAAGGAAGAGTGGGAAACATAGTGATTTTTTTTTTCCTTATCAGCCATGTGCAGGGATACTGTGCCTCCCAGGTAATCTGCCTCACCAGGCTAGTTGTGCAAAACACAACAATGAACACAATCTTAGTAGTCCCTTCTCTCATGGAACTTGGAACGCATATTTATAATATTGAGCTCATACAATGTATTAGCTTCCAATGACTCTCTAACAAGTTATTACAAATTGGTGGCTTAAAACAACAAAAATTTATTTTCTCACAGTCTGGAGGCCAGAAGTCCAAAATCAAGGTGTCAGCAGGACCACAGCCATTTGGAGGCCCTAGGGGAAAAACCTGTCTTTGCCTTTTTCAGCTTCTGCTGTCAGTTGGCATTCCTTGGCTTATGGCCATGATCCTCTGCTCTGCCTTAGCTTTCACATTATTTTCCCATGTCTGTGCCTTTTCCTTTTCTGTCTGTCATAAATCTTCCTCTACTTTTCTCTTATGAGGACACTTGTGATTAAATTTAGGGCCCACCAGGATAATCTCAGTTCAAGCTCCTTAACTTAATTACACTGCAAGAACATGTATTCCTGGAATATTCAGAAGTTCCAGGGATTGAGATATGGTCATATCTTTTGGAGAACTACTACCTATGAAAAGTTGCTACATGTGAAAAAACAATCACATTAAAAGTTTACTTACACTTCAAGCAAAAGCTGTCCATTAAAATTCTTTTTCACCAGGATATGTACACTTTTCCTGTGTCTCATGATTTACAGAAAGTAAGTAATTAGAGGCACCTGGGTGGCTCAGTGGGTTAAAGCCTCTGCCTTCTGCTCAGGTCATGATCTCAGAGTCCTGGGATAGAGGCCCGCATCAAGCTGCATCAGGCTCCCTGCTCAGCCTGCCTCTCTCTCTCTGCCTGCCTCTCTGCCTACTTGTAATCTCTCTCTGTGTGTCAAATAAATAAATAAAATCTTTAAAAAAAATAGGTAATTATATTGCTGTTTCTCTTAAGATATGTTAATAAATGAAAAATCATGGAAAAGTACATTTTAAGTTTTAAAACATTTTACCATTTAATTATATGTCTTCCTTTCAATTTTCTTCAGTAACTTCAAACTAAAGGAGTTACAAAGGAAAGACCATGGTTCTACAGTTGGGTGCAGAATATAATGTTTATTTCCTTTGTCTCCCTCAAGTGTATTCCCTGATTTATTAAGCATTGATTTGGAAAAACCTCTGGCTTCCTAAACCTAGATATCTTAGTTTCTTAGTCCAGAACAGGAACTAATACACAGAGTGCGTTCAACTGATGATGATTATTATTTTTAGCTAAGAAAGAAAAACCTTGAATCCACTCAGTGAAGCAAAATAAAGTAAGGCTATTTGGTGTTGAGACTAGGCAAAGATAGAAGAGGGAGAAAAGAGTTTTATGAAGCAAAAATTCCTAATTTGTTTGGTGGGGGTAAGATGAAATTAAGAAAATAATAAGAATCTAAACCAAAATTCCCATTTTATAAGCAAAATGAAGACAAATGATTCATAAAACAGAATACTGACAAGGTATGTTTTACTTCAAATTGCCCTTCATGTGGTAAGAACTATTGTATAACAGTATAGCAATCGTGTTATATGAGGGTAAAAGGGGAAGAAAAGGACAATTGTATTTCTAAATTTTATAATTTTGTATAAATTACTTTGTTAGATTTATTTTAAAAAAAGATTTTATTTATTGGAGAGAGAGAGAGGGAGGGAGCACAAGCAGGGGGAGTGACAGGCAGAGGGAAAAGGAGAAGCAGGCTTCGCCCTGAGCAGAGAGCCCGATTCGGGGCTGGATCCCAGAACTCTGAGATCCTGACCTGAGCCAAAGACAGATGCTTTACTGACTGAGCCATCCAGGTACCCCACTTTGTTAGATTCACTTAAGATTATAAATTTTACACATGATGTTATATATAAAGTATAAGAAATGCAGACCATTATAATGTAAAAAATAAGAGCGATAGCTAATTCAACTAATCATTAACATGCTTTAACTAAGGTTGAGAATTAATATTATTTAAATCTATATACCATAAATTTAACCTGCCATGACAGCAGATTCTGAGGTTAATTTATTCTTTATGGGCATGGTCAGGTTATGAGTTGGTGAATTCACCCCTGGAAAGAACAGAGATGGCTGATAACATATTGGGGTAATTATAAGGAAGATTTATAACAAATATTAAGATTCTATGATTCTCAGTAAATAGATGTAAATGTATAAAGTAAGCAGAATTTGCTTTGGACTAAAAATAATGTACATTTGAAATGAGTATTTTTTAACTTATTATTATTATTTTTTTTTTTTTTGGTAGAGAGAGCCCATAAGCGGGGAGGAGCAGAGGGAGATGGAGAATTTTTTTTTTAAGATTTATTTATTTATTTATTTGAGAAAGAGAGCACACAATGGGGAGGGGTGGAGGGAAAGGGAGAGAAAGACTCAAGCAGACTCCACATTGAATAGGGAGCCTGATGTGGGGCTCGATCTCACAACACTGAGATCGTAACCTGAACAGAAATCAAGAGTCAGACATTCAACAGATGGAGTCACCCAGGCACCCCTCAAAATGAGTATTTTAAACCAAAGGATAATGAAGAAAATCTCTGGGAAACACTCACACCTCTGTCATCTGCAGGTGTAGCATACTGCAGGTTATTCCATCGCTACAACCCAGGATTTCTACCCTATGTCTCCACTGTTGTACTCAGGCAATATTAGCTACATTTAATTACCTAATTTAAAGTTAACTTGAAAGGTACATATTCTGTATGAAATTGTAATAGGCTTATGAATGTCAAATATTTAGAAATATCCATTGTCTAAGAACATCAGCCACTTCATGACTTTAATTGGGTAATTAAGCTTTGACTGCAGTTTTATAACTCTTTATCTGTAAAAGGTTTTGCTTTTGACAGCTCCTTTAATGGTCATGTGGAATGCAGCTGTTGAATACATAACTGAAACAGAGATACAGGATATAAATAACACTCAGAATAACTTTCCAAAATGCAAATCACTGATATCCTACAGCTACCATGGAATAAAAATCCTAGCAGGGAAGTTGCACAGAAGTTTCAGAAAGAAAATTTAAAAAACAGATTTGCTCTTTTTCTGTCTGTTTCTCTGTTAGTGATTTGCCAGACACAATGTAGAGGTTCTGGTTTGAAATAGCCTTCAGCAGGACTTCAGAGAGTTTTTATTTCATAAAAAGCACACTATTTCTATTAAAATCCACACTGAAAGATAAAAAATATGTCATTCAGGGGAGCAATACTCATAAATCCTAGAAACATAAACAATTCTAAAATAATATCAAATTGGAATACAGAACCATTTAGGAGCTGTTTTTATATATTTTTTGAGGAGTCAAAGATTTCCCCCTTAATAGAACAGCATTTTCAGCCTGCACAGTATCTCATAGCAGTGACACCTGTTATTGTTAATCTTTACTTTCTCAAAGTGATGTGTGAGCATAAAGTAATCTTTGTAATTAAGCTTTGACTACAGTTTTATAACTCTTTATCTGTAACTTTTTCATCTCCATAATTTTTCAGACTCTGCAAATGGAATGTAATTTACAATTATATAAATTTCATCACTTCAGATTTTCGTTTTTCTCTAATCACAGCTGTGAAAGGAGAACTCAGAGATTCCTTTTCTATTTTTCTTTTAATCGAGTAAATGAATGCACAAATAAACAAAGCTAAACCTTTCATATATTTGGTGTCCCAAAAGAGAAAAATGGCTGGCTGGAAATTAAAGAGAAATGTAATGTTTTTTGATATGTTGCAAGATGGATAATTAAAATATTGTACAAAATAGTATATGGTGTGGTGAAAAAACAAAAGGTAGTATTTTTAATATCAACATTTTCCTCTGGGTTTTGCATTTAGTCCAGAAAAATTTTTTCTGTATGCCTTGAAGTCTTTAAGAAGTGAGAGCAAAATGTGTTTCTTCAGCGTCCAATTTGGCAGGTCTATTCATCCCTTATAAATACCTGAAGCCTAGAGATTGCTGTAGTCAACAAATACAATGGGAAACTTTCCAATGTTAATGTTAGGGTTTCTTCATCAAGGAATTACCACCTCCTCCCTCTACTTTCTGCAGAGTAAGTACCAATGCTGTAAGAAATCAACAGAATTCCAGTTGGAAATGAATAGAATGATCTGACACTTGTGACTGGTATTTTTGGAAGGAAAAGATTTTATGGATTTTCATTGGAAGGTAGACTAAAGTCTAAAGCTTAAAGAAGGAACTGAAGTTACTTTGGTTGGAGCATTATTGACTGAAAGTATGACATGAGGCTTTGGTTTTCCGTGGTCTGTGGTCATGAGGGAGGGTATTTAATGGTAGGTGGCTGATCCCTTGAGTGGAAGTGGGAATTGTTTTCCTTTTAGGTAGTCATTTGGCAAATATGCTGAAATTAGAAAAGTCTCTCACTTTAAAGGGACAAGATCACATTTTAAACTGAATAATAAGTTTTATTTCAGCTATCTAAAAATGTATTTAAATGAGTGTCTAATTTTTTATATAATATGACCAATGTGGTTTATCTAACATTCATAAAGTGCTATTAAACACAATTTCCCCAAAAATAATTTGCAAGTATATTTTACATTTTACTAAAAAGTGTGTACAAGTGTATAATAGATAAAATATACATAAAGGACTTTAAAAATATTTTTAAATGAAGATTTGAAGCAATATATTACCAAGGCCCAAAATACTTTGGGAATGTACAGATTTCTAAAATTATAAGTAAAAGATAACTTAATCTAAATATAGGAAACTCCAGTATACATGCTTTGATCTACCATCTCTTTGCTCTGACTCTGAATAATCCTTTACTTTGTCCATTCTTTAACTGACAAATATATACAATGAGTAAATTATATTAAATGATCCTACAGTTTTCTTCTATCTCTAAAATGTGATTTTAAATCAGTAAAAATAAAATATAATTTAAAGTACAATTGTTGGGGCACCTGAGTGGCTCAGTGGGTTAAAGCCTCTGCCTTCAGCTCAGGTCATGATCTCAGGGTCCTGGGATTGAGGCCCATATCGGGCCTGCTGAGCAGAGAGCCTGCTTCCTCCTCTCTCTCTGCCTGCCTCTCTGCCTGCTTGTAATCTCTCTCTGTCAAATAAATAAATAAAATCTTTAAAAATAAATAAATAAAATAAAGTACAATTGTTCACTATTTGACATAACCCTTAAAACTTGAGCAATTTATAAAGCAAGCTAAATACAGGACAATTTTCATAGAGATTACAGAAACATGTCAATACTACCACAGATTATCACCATCATATAATATTTTATTCTGCTAGACACTTGGTGATATGGGAAAAATCCTGTAATTCAATCAGTAGACATGCTATAAATAATTATAAGCAGTATAAAATGGTTACACCATACAGTGATACAGTAGAGGCAGTTTAGTTTAGTGATTAAGAACACAGATTTCAGATTCTTTCAATCCCTGTGTCTGTTATCTATTAACTGATTTTGATCAAGTTACTATACTCTCCAAACCTCTGTTTCCCTAAAGAAAGATAATAATGACGATTAGTTGAGATATTGGATTGTCTCATTCTTAGTAAAGTTTCAATAAACAGCAGACACTGAGATCAATCATACTTTTAGATGTGTGCTATAGGAACAGAGAAGTAAATAAGTTAACTCACACCCGGTTAACTCCAGGAAGTGAAGGTCAAAGGATATGTGATATTTATACTAGATTTGAAAGAAATAGAGAGAGGAGTCAGGGGAAGCACATTCTAGGGAGAAGAAAAAGTATGCACAGTCATTGAATTGAAAAGAAGTATGGCAAATTAAAGGAACGGAAATAGTTTCCTGACTGGAGGAGTATGTGAATGTTTGTGTGTGTGTGTGAGTGTGTGTGTGTGCGTGCCTGCATGTACACATGCACACACATGCACAAGTGTGCATGTATGCTGTTATAAGAAAAGAGAGTTTGGGAATTGAACAGAACTAATGTTTAAACATAGATGTGAAGTGTTATGAGATGGACTGTGTGCATAGGATTTGGAGCTTAGTCCTCAGTGAAACACCCAAGGTTTCTAAGTAGTAAGATAATAGTATAAACAGGCTTACTGATGTAGAAAGATCATGTTCAAGAGAGTGTGGTGAATCAATGGATGGAATGAGACTGGTAACAGTGAGGCACCAGTTAGGGTCATCCCAGACAAAAGTTGATAAAAACAAAAAACTAAGGAGAAACTGAAAATGGAAGGAAGAGATACAGATTTGAGAGAAAGATGTAGATGGAAAGGAATATGTATTTTTGACGGTTCTACGGAGAAACAAAACCAATAACATGTGTATATATTTATAGAAATAGTTATTTTAAGGAATTAGCTCATGTGATTATGGAGGCTGCAAAGTCGAAAATTTGCAGGGTGGACCAGCAGGCTGGAGAAGCAAAAGAAGCCTATGCTGCAGTTCAAGTCCAAAGGCTACCTGCTGACAAAATTGTCCCTTGCTTGTGGAGGTGAGATATTTTGTTCTATTCAGGCCTTCCACTAACTGGATGAGGCGGCTCATATTATAGAAGGTCATCTACTTTAGTCAAAGTCCACCAATTTAAATATTAATCTCTTCCAAAAACACTGTCACAGAAACATCCAGAGTAATACTTGACCACATACCTGAGCACCATGACTCACATAAAATTAACTACAACAGGTTTGTAATGAAGACTGACTGGAAAAATAAGAATGAGGAAAGCAAGAAGCTGAGGATAAATAAGGTTTTCCCCTTGGTGCAGAAGGTAGCATTATCTGAAGTAAGAGAAAATGAAGAGACAGATTATGAATGGAAGATACAGGACTGAAAAATTAGTTTGATTAAGTATACAAAATTTGAAATAACCATGGGTAATTAATGTAAGGATGTTTCTTAGAAGATCTGAAGTATGAGTCTGAAGGTCATTAAGAAGCCAGGGCTCAGAATAAAGACCCAAAAATTACTGGTCTGTCTCACTGGCAGTATAGATAATTCATGAAGGTAGGAATTTTCAATCCTAAAGTTCATTAAGAGTCATCTGTGAAGTAATTAAAAAAAAAAAACAGATGACAATCCCCACCCCAAAAAACACTGACTCAGAATTTTCAGAGCAGTAGCCCAGGCATCTATATTAAGAAAGTCATGTAAATGATCCTGATATACAGGCAAATTTGAAAGCCACTACCTTAAAGTTTGAGAACCACTGGATTAAGGTATGGAGTATGAAGCTAAATAAAAGACCAAAGAAGAAAGATAAAATGTAGAAAAAAAAGCACATTTTAAGGAGAACAGGTTAGGGGAACCCATAAAAATAAACATCAGTAAGTCAGAAAGGAGTAAAGCTATAAAAAGCCAAAGAAAAAGAATTTTAAGGAGAGCTGGATCAACAGTGTCAAATGGAACAACGATGTCAATAAAGATAAGGAATGTGAAAATAAAAGACATTCAACTTAGTTTTCCTCAGTTAAAACCCACATGACCTACTGATAGCAAAAGTAATGTCCAAGTCTTAGAAGTAGTAAGCTGCATGTTCACAGTGCCCAGTCCCACTTAACAGGGACCCAGAACCAAAAGCAGCTGTTTCACTAGATGGCAGCTGGCCAGGACATTTTTTCTTCCACTGAGCTAGGAAACAAGACAGGCACAAAACAAGATACAAATTCAAAGAAAAAGACTAAATAAACGATATCATAGACATCAGCTGGACCTTTATGTTTTGAAACCAGCAGGATGACATGCAAAAGTCACTATATCTATCTTCCAGCTGGAAAATGTTTCTAACTAAAGACAGGAGGCCAGAGAATTTTCAAAAAGAAATGTTGAGACTATGAATTATAAAAGGAATATAACAAATCCTACCTCAGTGTCACTATAACAAATGTCAAGTTTTATCTCAAAAAAGCCTTGTGTTCATCTTAACTCAGACTGAAGTTGGCATCAGAGCCAAGTTCTAAAAGAAGATGCTATAGAACCACAGCAACATCCATGTGGCTAAAGCTTATGTCCATGTGACTAAACCTCTCAAAACAGCTAACTTAGAAAACAGATAAGCGTCCCCTCTGTAGGGAAATAATCATTCATCACATTTTGTCATCATGCCAGGAGTGTATAAAGTGCTTTAGTTGGGAAATTAGTAAGAATTCCCTGGAACCAAACACAAATTTGGGATCTAATATACCAGGTTCTAACTCACTGAGTTCACTAGTACATTCAAAAATTACTGACAGCAAGCTAGTCAAGCTAAAATATGTATACATCATATTAATAAAAAATTTAGAAAATTTTTAATTTGCTAATTTCAGTGCACATATGTACACAGATGTATACAGTTGAGAAATATCTTGCTTGAAAAAATGAGGATAACCAATCCTATTTCTATCTTTTATAATAATTATACTAGAAACATTTGTTGGGTTAGAAGATCAACTGAAATAAAATGTAGTAATAATATAATAAGGAGAAAATTTTGCTGTTTTTAATGCCTAAGATTCTCATAACTGCCAATATTTTCTATTTTATTAGTCAAATTAAATAGTCCTGGAAGGGATGCCTCGGTGGCTCAGGTGATTAAGCGTCTGCCTTCAGCTCAGGTCATGATCCCAGGCTCCTGGGATTGAGTCCAGCATTGGGCTCCCTGCTCAGAGGGGAGCCTGCTTCTCCTCCTGCTTGTGCACGCTCTCTCGCTCTCTCTCTCTCTCTAACAAATAAATAAAATATTAAAAATAAATAAATAGTCCTGGAAAGCATTATAAGCCTACCCTTTCAGTACTTCCCTTAGCCCAAAGTCAATTTCTTTCCAATTCAGTTCTTCTACTATTTGCTAGGCTCTTAATGCTAAATTAGCTAATGCTCTTTGTACAAAAGGAGTTTAATCACACAAGCAACATGCATTTTATTTGAAAATCAGGATCTTGCCTCACACCCTGAGTCTCGTCCTCCCAGTCCACAACTGTGCCATTAACATTCTATGCTCTTATGAAATTGCTGAGAATAAGACGCATACCAATGGGTCCAATACAAACTCCAACACAAACATATCCTATTACTCTCTGCTGATTCTTAATCACAACCAACCAGGTTGGCACTGCAGATTAAAACAAAGTGAAAGGCGCTTGAGTGTCCAATTCAAAATTTTTAATTCACAGATGCAGAAGTGGAGGGTTGGAGCAAAGAAGTAACTTAACATCCTACAACCAGTGAAAGATAGTCAGGACTTGAACTCAGGTATGTTTCTCTTTTTCTATTATGTCAGGATACTATAACAATTTTCTAAGCAATTTATAACTTGAGAGCTCCTCCATGTCTGACAAGTCCATACTGCCCCAACTAGTCTATATATATTTTTTTTCCTTTCTGTGCCTTTACTTAGCATCTGCCTTTTCATTTGGTCCCTCTGGCAGCTCCATTCTCCATCTTTTCAGTGTGATTTATTTGTTCCTTGGTATGTATGAACAGATTTACATTTCTGTCCTGAACTTCAACCCTGAAGTTGTTATGAAAAAGTGTTTTGGCTGGCTCTTGTCCCAAGGGCAGAGCAGATCTATAGGGGTCTGAAGTAATCTGCAGTTATACTCTGGAGTAACCCTAGTCTCTAGGAAAAAAACATTTTCTATCTTAGTCTTTGGGATATGAAAATGTTAGTGGCATGATGGAAAGATCTGAGAAAACTGAGAATTTATAATACATTTTATATATTTCACCTTACTCCAAACTAGAGAAAGGTGTTATATTTAGAGTGTTACCATATAAAATAGTTGTTCATTTCTTTGTAATAATGTATATGTATGTGCTAGCAGTTATTTGTATTGCTCTGACAGGTGTTCTTCTGATCCTGGAACTTTAAGAAAGGGAATATGAGATAAGCAGTTGCTTATTTCATAAATTCCATACAAAATTTATGTATAGTACAGGGTTCCGTTGAGGTGCAAGTGACAATAGAAACAAACACATGTTGTAATTCTCCCAGATATAAAAAGTAAGAAAAAAAATAGCATACCTTTATGTGATTCAATTTTATATCAACTAGCCAGGAATGGTCAAAGTGTTTTTGCTAAGATCCTAATTTTAATTATTGAATTATTAAGACAATGTATATTAAGGTTTATGTCTTAACACTATTTTATTCCTATATCTATTCAGAAAAGAATGAGTGACAGATGATTGAATGTTCAAGAACCCCTGCATTACCTGCAATTGACCTAAGACAAGAAATCAGTTGAGGTAGTCTACAAGTTCAAGACTGCCGAGACTAAAATAAATAAAAAAAAAATTATAAAGAGGATAGGTCTTTACATTCAATAAAATCTCACTTACAACATTTTTATTCACTCAAGATTCATTGTGGGATTGTTTCATGTGTAAATACTTCATACTTTCTCTCATTAGATACCTGATGAAAGAAGAAAAACAGTACCAGCAAAAAGAAGCCATTGTACAACCTGGAAAGCTGCTTTTCACTGGTTTTGATTGATGGTGACAGTTCAAAATCTCTTCCATCACATTCTTTTTTTTCTTTTTTAAAGATTTTATTTATTTATTTGATACACAGAGAGAGAGAGATCACAAGTAGGCAGAGAGGCAGGCAGAGAGAGAGAGAGGAGGAAGCAGGCTCCCTGCAGAGCAGAGAGCCCGATGCGGGCCTTGATCCCAGGAACCTGAGATCATGACCTGAGCCGAGCCGAAAGCAGAGGCTTTAACCCACTGAGCCACCCAGGCGCCCTCTTCCATCACATTCTTAATGCTAAAGAAGTGCTTGTATGCTCCTTCAACCCAGCTACACTAAATTTATCGGTATGCACACAGGACAGGCAGGAAAAAGAAAAGACTGGCAGTCTTGGATAAATGTTAAGGATACAATTGCATACACTGTGGTTAGATTTAACAAGCACAGAAAAATATTTGTATTTTTCTGACAAGAAGCCCACACTGAGCAAGATAGACATACAGATAAAGAAGACTAACCACAGTAGGACTGTGCCAGGAAATGCACTAGCGTGGTCATCCAATGGTCTTCCACGGTCAAATATAAAAGTAAGCCCAATACATGATCAATGGTGGCCTTGATCCTTGACTTTCTCTGGTGAGATGTTCCCTGAAATGTTAGTCTGCTCTTGGCATTCAAAAATCTGCTTTTGAAACTAAATTACCACTTAAATGAAAACATCAAAGAAGCATTAGTATGACAGAGGGAAAAGACCCATTATGTCATCTAGTTCACTTCCTTGCCAGCAAAGAATTCTGCCCTCAATTCTCTTTTCTAAGTTAGTCTAGCCCTATTTTTAAAGTCTAAGAGATGGGCATCCATCCTCTTCCTAAGAGAATATTTATTCCACATTTTAATAGATTTCACAATTAGGAAACTTTTCCTGAAAGTCTGTCCAATTTTCTTTGCTTAATTTCTTTCCTTGGCATTTGGTAATGGCTCAGAGTTTTGAAAATCATTCAAAGGCAGTTGATCTGGAAAAGTGCAGCTGCAAATATTCATGATGCCTGTCAAATAGTGAGAGCTTTAGAAACTGGTGGAAGTATGCCTATCATTGGCATCAGAATCACTTTGATTTCCTCTATGAATTCCATTTATGTGTTGGCTTTACGACATATGATTTATATTACCATGAATTTGAATCAGCAGAAATCATCTGAAACCTTCAATGGCATATTTTTTAGCTTAACAGAAATCAACACAGGTCACAGAATACCACTAGGGAAAAGATCAGTTACTTATAGCAAACTTCACCAAGGCTGTGGGCCTAATTTTTTCCAATATGATAGGCCAAGACTGGTAAGAGCATCAAAGGCATGAGTCTCTCAAAGGAATAATTACCTCCTTAAAAGAGTTTTATTTTTTTTTTAAAAGATTTTTATTTATTTATTTGACACACAGAGAGAGATTACAAGTAGGCAGAGAGGCAGGCAGAGAGACAGGGAGAGGAGGAAGCAGGCTCCCTGCTGAGCAGAGAGCCCGATGNCTAATTTTTTCCAATATGATAGGCCAAGACTGGTAAGAGCATCAAAGGCATGAGTCTCTCAAAGGAATAATTACCTCCTTAAAAGAGTTTTAAATGCCCAATTCAAGGAAATCAAATTTGGTCATCCACTGAAAAAAAAATACACATTTTTAAGAAGCAACTAACTTATCTCCATATTCTTAGATTTATCTCCTCAAGCCTTTCATTTCTCCTGCCTTATAACAAACTAAAGATAAAAATAACAATAGAAACTCAAAACAAACAAAAAGCCCCAATTTAAACAAGCATTTCTGATAATTTCTAAAAATACACAATTCTAGAATGGCAAATCAAATTTTATATTTTGTATTTTTTTATTTATTATTTGACAAATTAATACATATCCAGTAATAGGAAACATATCCAATAAATTAAGCTACGTAGTATCTTTATCTGGAGAGCATATGCTTATTTTCCAAATTAGGATTTCCTCTAAAAAGTGTGATTTGATATAAAATGTTTTGACCAAAACTTAAGTTTTTAATTTAAATATTCTTTGAAAGCAATTTATGTACATAAAATAAGTTTCTTTTTTAAAGATTTTATTTACTTATTTGACAGAGAAAGAGAGAGAGTACGCGTGAGTAGGGGGAGCAGCAGGCAGAAGGACAGGGAGAAGCAGGCTGCCTGCGAAGCAAGGAGCCCGATGCGGGGGGCTCGGATACCAGGATCCTGGGATCATGACCCAAGCTAAAGGCAGATGTTTAAACAATTGAGCCACCCAGGTGCCCCACATAAAACAAGTTTTAATAACTCTGAGAAATTCTCATTGTAAAACATCTAAAAGATAATGGAAGTTTCATTAACAGCAATATCAGAACCTATAGTTTTGTCTTCCAAATATATGATGAAATCTATCCATAATGACTTCAGATATTAAGAATTTTTCTTTATCCTTTGCTGGCCTTTATTATTACCTTTCTGCTGTTTGTCGATAAGCTTTTTCCAATCTCATAGCAACCTGACAAACAAGGGATTCATACTGGTGCAATATTCCATGCTTTAAGAATGCTTAATATGCTAAGTATCAGGTTATACTGTTGTTGCTGCTAAAAATGGCAGGTCACTGTGCAAACTAGAAGGGCGTTCTTTCCGGTGGCACAACGGGAAACACTGCAAAAAGTTGCCCTCTCTGAGCACATCAATTAGAAAAAGTGTATTCTCCTTTCTTCTGACATAGGGTAGCTTCCCAGACCGGATATAAGCAGGACACAGAGCATGGCAAGTAGGGTGTTCCCTGGGTTTTAGCGCAACGTACTTGCCTGGCAAAGTGCCCCTATGCAGTACACAGGAGAAGCCACCATATTCAGTGACTCTGGATTCTGCATGTCATTGCCTGGGTTACCAGTCAATATGACAATAGACAATAAGGAAATGCCCACCAAAGACCTCCAGTTCCCATATTACTTGGACCCTGTTTTACAGAATAAAATCTAGTTCCACTGTGACTTGAAAAATGTGATATTTAAACTAAAATAATCAGAAACAACCTCTTCTCAGAGGGGCTTTCACAGCATGAAATACTAAGAAGAAAAAATTGGAGAGTTAGGCAGATCTAGAATTGATGTTTTAATATTTACTGGTGGTGTCACTGGTCGAATTATTTAAACTCTCTTAATCTTTCCTGATCCATATAATAGAGGTAATAATGGCTGACGGGAAGACTAAATGAAATAACCATGAAATGCTTATTAAATAGTCTATAGAACACAGTTATATACAGTATCTGGCTTTAATTCTACATGGAAAGAAGACGGGGATATATAATAATCTGGCACAGTAAATGGGCTGTTCCTTTCATTAAAGTTTGATTCTGTATATGAGTCAGTGTGTGGTTGCTATGGAAATCACTGAATAGTAAAGGTGATTAACAAAATCTTTTATAGCATATTCACTGCAAAATACTTCTGTTTCTGAGTAGCCTGAGGTATGTGGTTTCTTTTGGAACATTCTCTAAGAAGTTTGTCCTCAAGCATTTGAATTCTTTCTCCCTTCTCCCTAATCCCCATCTGCGATATGATATTTATGAGTAAAAAAATAAATAAATTAGAAACCCTCAGAAATTTACTGAAAAGACTAATCAATGTCTTTTTATATGCATGTTTAATTCTAGATAAACTGCCTAATACCTTGATCCTGTTCCTTACATAGTCTACAGCAGTTTAATATTCTATGACTTCCCAGCCAATTCTATACAGAGAACCTTAAGTGAAAGGGATTGAAGTGGGTAAACATTATATATAAGTATTTTCTGGAGGAAACTGCTCTGGCTGAATATACAATACTAGATAAGCATTTCTGTCTTCTTTTTATGATTTAGTTTTGTTGCTACCTTTCAAATAAGACACTTGTTCTTTAAAGTAGAGATTATGAAAAACGGAATAAAGGTCAAAGGGATGAAACATTGTTGGTTTTGAAGATGGAGAAAGGAGAATAAACCAAAGAATGTGCAAGGCCTCTACTGAAAAAGGCAGAGAACAGATTCTCACCTAGACCCTTCAGGAGGAATTTAATCCTGCCCACACCTTGAGTTTATTTATTTATTTTTAAAGATTTTATTTATTTATTTGACACAGAGAGAGAGATCAGATCACAAGTAGGCAGAGAGGCAGGCAGAGAGAGAGGAGGAAGCAGGCTCCCTGCCGAGCAGGGAGCCCGATGCGGGCCTCGATCCCAGAACCCTGAGATCATGACCTGAGCCGAAGGCAGAGGCTTAACCCACTGAGCCACCCAGGCGCCCCACACCTTGAGTTTAGCCCAGTTAAATTTGTATTGGATTTTTGGCCTCTGGAAGTGTTGGATAATAAATGTGTGTTGTTTTAAGCCAAATAAATAAATAAATAAGATATTATGATATTATTGTATAAACATTTATACAATCGAAGAGCATTTAAAGGGGCTCATGAGAAAAGAGCTATATTAATCAAATACAATATATTAAACAGGGCAGCTGGGTGGCTCAGTCGGTTAAGCGTCTGCCTTTAACTCAAGTGATGATCCCAGGGTCCCGGGATTTCGTCCTGCATCGGGCTCCCTACTTGGTTGTAAGTCTCCTTCTCCCCCTCCTTCGAACACGTGCTCTCTCTATCTCTCTCTCAAATAAATAAAATATTTTTAAAATGTATTTAACAAACATTTTTGTTTAAATGCTTCATATTTCTTTTCAGTTAAATAGAAAGTTTAATTATTGAAAAAATCTAATAGAGGAGAACTCTATGGTGAGGCCGGCCTTGGAGTTAGATTAGTAATGGGAACATCCTGAGAAAGCTGTAAGGAAAGAGAAGCATTTTCTCACTTAAATTTCCTGTCCTATAACAATCAATTCTGCTCCATGGAAGCCGTTACGTTGTAAGCATTATCAATGGTCATGTTTAGCACTCATGAGGACTCACTTTTCTTGAACCTTGAATCACTTCCTAGTGTTTTACTTTACAAGACAAACTAGATGTTTCTATTATTCTCGAGGAGGCTTTCAAATTATGCCAATGTAATTAGAATATGGAGTTTTAGTAGATAATTATGGTACATGTTTAATAGTCCCATCCAAGAGTCATTATCCTCAGGATCCTAAAAGAAATTATAAAATTACTAGATAAAAAAGAATCATGAAACTTGGATTGAGTTCATTCACTCACTCAACAAATATTTATGGAGTACCTACCCACATCGCATTGTGACACTAGTGCTCGAGATGCACGTTAAGCAAAGTAATCATGCTGAGTTCTTGTCCCTATGGAGCTTTTGATCACGGAGGGAGATGCTCATTAATTACGTGATCACACAGAAATGTAAAATTGCAACTTTGTGAAATACTCTGAGGGAGTATGCAGCCCACATGAGTCTGTACAAAAGGTTTTTAACATAGTGTGGTCAGAAAAGGATTCACTGAAGAAATTAATGCTGGACTAATGTCTGAAGTAACTGGAAGAGGGAAGGGAAATTAGGACCCCTCCTGTCCAAAGGCCTTGAGGAGAAGTATAAAGCACTAAACTAAATACAGTGTCACTGAATCCCAGAGAGCAGAGCTTTAGAAAATAGGTTAAGGAGGGGCACCTCGGTGGCTCAGTCTAAGCATCTGCCTTCCACTCAGGTCATGATCTCAGGGCCCTGGGATCAAGCCCCACATCTGGCTCCCTCCTCAGCTGGGAGCCTGCTTCTCTCTCTCTTCCACTCCCTCTACTTGTGCACACGCTCTCTCTCTCTCTCTCCTCTCTCTCTCTTTCTCCCTCTCTCTGTCAAATAAATAAATAAAATCTTAAAAAAAAAAGATTAAGGATTTGCATAATTAACCTGAAAGAGACAGAAAGCCTCTGGGATTTTTAAAACAGCAGAAACATTATTAGATTTGTATTTTGAAAAATTAACTCTGATTACAAAATGAAGAATAGATTGGAGATAGACAAAGTGAAGGCTAATGCAGCAGTGCAGAGGAGAGACCAGGCTTTAGTCTACACATCTCCATCAGAACTCTTTTTAAGGTCATTGGTGACCCTACATTGACTAATCACATGGTCAAATATCACTCACTTTATCTAACGCTCAGCAGCATTTGACATAATTGATCACTCCTTTCTTTTTAAAATATTGTTCCACCTGTGCTTCATTTTCCTCCTCCTTGGTCACCTTGACTGGTTCTTCCTATCCCCCTATCAAGCTGCATTACTCCATAGCTTTTTCCATGGACTACTCTATGCTTCCTCCCTAGGTGATCACATCTAATCCCATGACTTTAAATATGTCTACATGCTTACAACCTGTTAACAGATAACTTCATTTTTTTTTAATTTTTCTAAAGCTTTTATTTATTTGACAGGGAGAGGAAGAGAGAGAGAGAGAGAGAGAAAGAGAGAGAAAGAGCACAAGTAGGGGCAGTAAGCAGAGGGAGAAACGGGCAAGGAGCCCAATGTGGGGCTCCAACCCAGGACCCTGGGTTTGTGACCTGAGCCGAAGGCACCCTCCTAATGACTGAGCCACCCAGTCACCCCTATAACTTCATTTCTAATCTAATCTACTGAATTTTTACTGTCTGTCAACCATGCCAAGGTATATCTTTAAATTGGCCTCCATTGCTGACACCCCGTTTTAGACCACCATCTTTCACAAATAGCTTTCTACACTGTCTCCTTGCCTTTACTCAAGCCTCCTAAAATGTAAACCAAATCATGTCACTCTTTTATTCAAGCCCTCTAAAATCTTTTAGTCTTAAGAGTAAAATCCAAAATTTTTCTCATGACCTACGAAGTCCTAAATGATCTGAAATCTACTGTCCTTCTACCCTTTCTATTCTCTTCCTTGCTAGCTTCATTCCAGCTGGCTTCCTTGCTGGCCCCCAAAAAGCAGTGAAAGCCCAGGGAACATGCATTTGCTGTTCTCTCTACCTGCAAAGTACCCTCTGCCCAATATCAAAAGGCCATCTCCCACAGTTCCCTCCCATTTTTCCTCAAATACATTTACAGGTAAACTTTTTTGGCCACCCTGTTTAAAATAATACCCCATTCAAAGCATTCCCTTTTATCCTTACAGTCTTTATTTTTCTTAATGGAATTTATCACATAATTTCCCCATATAGAATTTATACCTCACATTTATATATACCTATTAGTTTATTGTAAACTATCCCCCTCCAAAGACTGTGAGTTCTGTGAGACCTGGAAGTTTGTTCTGGTTATTACTTTATGAGATAATGTACATGGTAGGCATCTTATAAAACATCTGTTGATTTAATAAATAAACAAATCCATAAAATCATATTGAAAATAAATTAGATGCTGAGAATTTGAACTAAAGTGGCTTATACACAGTGGACACTCACAACATTACAGTTATCAGTAATTATTCACATACATTATATATTTATCCCTCAGAAATATCCACGAGGTAAAAAACTATTAGTCCTATTTGACAGATAAGAAAATTGAGGCTCAAAAAAAAACTGGAATTCTGCCCAAGATTGTACAGTCAATAAATGTTTGAGTAAGAAGTCTAATCTAAGTCTTGTAACTCCTTTCCACTGTCTCTTATAAACAACCTGGGTATTGCAAACATAGTTTGACTTTGTATGTTCAGGTAGTTACATTAAAAAAAAATCTTGGCACAAAAATAATGTAACAGCTTGTGGAATACGATAGGGAAAAAGAGTTAGAAAAAGTACATGTCAAACTCTGGCTCAGGCAATAACCCAGGTTATGACCTTAAACACACTCTTCACCTCTCAACTTTAATATTTGCCTCTATAAACTGATAATCTTAAAACTTGCATAGTACACAGCGGGATGCCAATGATTAATAGTTACTGCCTGCAAAGAATTATCTAAGTGCTAAATAATATTATCATTACTAACAGACTTGGAATTTGGGTTCAGAACATTTGGCTGCTTTTTCAAACCTTATCTAAACTATCTTAAAGTCTTAGGTCTTTAAAACTGGCCTTGCTAAAGTTTTCTCACTGCTTATTGTCTAAAGTGATTTATGTAGAAGAGCTTATCCTGTGAATCTTGTGAAATTTTTAAATTTCTATTTTTAAAGTTATCCCTCAAAAGGAAGTAAAAAAGTATTTATTAGAAAAGCAAAAACAACCCACTAGAGAAGGGATTCCTTCTGAACTTGCCATTTGGTCTCAGCATCCTGCAGTGGATGCTGCCAATTTTCTGAATCTGTGGTTGAGCCAAATTTCACAATGGCAGTGGAATTCCTGAACATTTCCTGCCCAAAGGGATACAAAATCCAGGTCCAAGAAGTAAGAGGAGAAAGAACCACTAACTGGAAAATGGGTCATTAAAAAAAAAATTCAATTTACCCATTCAGTAACTTTCCTTGATAAGATTTTAGATAATTCAGTGCAGTACCAGTTGAAGTGTTATTTTTCTCAATGCATAAATATTATGTTGACAATCTTTTATCACATATATCATACATCTTACTTAGATATTTATTGATTTTTTTAATGAATAAGAACTTTATTAGAAATGAAAATGTAGAAATAAAGACACAGTCACTAACATTAGGAAAAAAAATGTTAATGGAAATAAACACAGGAGATTTCCTGAAAGGCTCTAATTTGAATTGAGGATATAGCTCCTATCCTTTTGAGCAACAGATAGTGTAGTGGTTAAAGCAACAGACTCAAGTCAAATTCCTGGCTATGTTCCAACTCTACTTCTTATTAGCTGTGTGACTTTGAGAAAGTTACTGAATTTCTATGTATCTCATTTCTCCATTGTGAAACAGAGATATTAATGGAATCTACCTCACAGGAATGCTGTGAAGATTAAATTAATCAATATGATTCCTGTAAGATGAATATAATTATTAGCAAGAAATATTCAATTAAGAACAAACACAGTTCTACAGTGAAGAGAGTAAAGAAATACATACACCAGGTGACAGTTAATGAATAGTATGATCTTTTTGGAGTTTGTTGGACAAGCTCCTGTGGGTAGACATCAATCTTTCGAATTTATATAGCACCTACTGATTAGCCTGAAGCCCTCAACAAGCTGTGACATGGGATGACTTAAAGCAGTAACAAGGAAAAGAAAAACAAAATAAGGAGCGGAAGGAAAGAGTACATGCTACTTTGCTGAGTTTCACAACCTGGACAATGGCCTACTTAAGTCTTGAGAGGTACACCTAAAGTTGCCGAGTCTTGTTTAAGCAGTTAACTCTAAGTCCCAAGGAAGTTAGAGAATCCAATGTCTACCAATATAACTTTTTATCATAACTTACATAAATCTTCTATAATGAACATCAAATATGTTTGGGGGAGATCATTTTGGTTACATGCTGGCAAGGTGTAACTAAAGCCCCCTCATCTTCTCACAAATGGAATTATTTTCATGTAAAACTCTGGAGGTTAAAGAATCATCACTTCCTACCATGGTGTGTGTAAAAACAATGGTTCTGTCTATAGTCCTATCCGCTCAACTCCTGTTCTTTCTAAACTTTCTAAATTCTTCTTACAACCTCCCTAGCCCCCAACATACACTGGCCTACCTCCTGCTCAATCTTAAGAGCAGACAGTATTTCCAGGTCTGTGCACACTGAACAGATTCAGAGAAGAGTTTACCCTTGTTAAGGCCAGGATAATAGGAAATTTCCTACTGTTACAGCAGATGAACCAGGCTTTATTTATTCAGCATGCTTGATGACAGACTTCTCATGCTAGAATGGACATTCTGGGGGTGGCCTGGCTCAGAACCTAAGGCAGAATAGTATCTGTGGGGTAGCACAAATCCTCCAAAATTGTGTGTGGTTTCCCCTTAAAAATTATTTATTAAAAGCATTACCAGTAGTGAGGAGCATCCCAGAGATGTTGCCAAGAAAATGCAGCTTGTACAAATCATGTAAATATGTGTTTTTAGGGTTAAATAATAAACTAAAACTGATTTATATTTTTGTTACATTTACTAAATGTAACACTAAATGTTACACACTAAAAAAAATAAGGTAATTGAGTCTTCCTTATTTTTACACAGTCAACAAAGATTATGACCAAACTGGTTTTGAAACAGACAATATGGAAATTGCATATATCCCACCTAGGATAAGCCCCTATGAGTACAGAAGCAACCAATCCTTGATATGTTTCTCTTCTCTCCTTGGATTGCGACTGCTTGGGTGAAAACAGAACAGCATTTATAGAATCTGCCTCCACTTTAAGAAAACTGTGGGAGTTAACACAAAAATAGTAATATGTGTATGTATATGACAAATATATGCATTTACTATATACATATACACTTTCCTGATTCTTCAATTTTTATAAACTCCTAATTTAAACTACCACAAAAAACAACAACAAAAAACATGATAACTCTGTACTCCTAGCTAAATATTTTTCTCCATTCCCAAGATCATTTTATTAGTGGTAACCCACACATTGCAGCTTGATAAAATAATCTATTCCAGACAGTCCCTGGGTGACTTAATGAAATCAGTTAGAAATAACTCATAGATGTGTGGAAAAAATATCCAAGATAATGTTTAAAAGAGAATAGTGTTTCTTAGTAATAGAAAAGTGGCTTTGAAAAAGAGATGGAACATATTATTTTGAAAATGTTCCTTTAAAATACTAAATACAGGCTACTCTTACGGAAGAGATACAGTTTAAAGGATTAAGGCTTACATTCAGCCATGCAAAAACTGCCTTGCTAAACAGTTGCATATAAAATGAACTTTCAGAATTTGAATATTTAAATGCATGGAATCTATTTAAAGAACCATATGGAACTCTTATTAAAATAAAGATCTTTCTTGTTATCGCTGTTCTGTCATTTTCTGTGATAATTTTCTCACGGAATTTTTTTTTTTTTTAAGAGATAGAGAGCGAGCGAGCAGTGGCAGGAGGGGCAGAAGGACAGGGAGAAAGAAAAACCCCAGCAGGCTCCATGCCCAGCACAGAGCCTGCATGGGACTTGATCTTAGGATTCTGAGATCAAGACTCTGAGATCATGACATGAGCTAAAGTCAAGAATCAGACACTTCAACAACTTTAGCCACCCAGGCACCCCCTAACAGAATTTTTTTAAAGCAAAGCACACTTACCTTCAAACATGAAAAATGGGGGGAAAATTCATGTTGTGACAACTGTAACCTATCAATTAAGTGATTATAACAGGGCTATCTAAAATTGAAAATGACTGTAAAAAATTTCTTTGAACTTTTATCTCATAAAATTCTCCATCATATTTCACAGAGGACATTTTCAAGTTGATGTGGGTTTTTTTGTTTTTGTTTTTGTTTTTGTTTTGTTTTTGTTTTTTTTTTTTGCTATCTATGGGCAGCTCCAGCTTTCACCTGATTTGTCTTCAAACTGCTTTCTTTCTAATGGTAGACCTAATGGAAGGATGTGAGAAAATGATTGCTGAATCCACTAACGTTGAATCACAAGTTATTCTCACCTGCTTGCAAAGGGGTGTTAATCTGAAGTATCTTGAGTAAGGACCCAGTACAACTGCATTAAAAGTAAGCCAGCCTCTTGGTGAGTATATGGAAAAACAACTATAACACATTTTTCAACACTGGTAATATTATCATTACTTAGATCTTTTTTTCAAATAGAGACAGAATGTACCTTTCTTCCAAGAAGGGATCATAAAAGTGAAACAGGAACAAAGAAATGAGAAACACTGCATCTTTCTCAGGGTGCAGCTTTTATAAGGTTCTGTACACTAGGTTATTTAACCACTTTGTCTATAGCAGTACTTCCCTTCCTCCCAGCAATTTGGACCAGAAAGACTATAACAGCAATTGGAATATGAGTCACAGGATGTACTTTAGGTCAAGACAGCACTTAAGGAAGACCAAGTCAATACTTTTTCAAATTGTGCAAGTTTGAGGATTTTTTTCTCTTTCTCTTTTTTTTTCATTTGTTTGGTTTCATTTTATTTAAAGTATTGATTTTATGTTTTGGCCTAAAGTTCTTCATGCTCCTAGAAATGGGGCTACTTTAAAAAAATCAGAGTTTGTTGTTGTTGTTGTTAGTATTACTGCAGTTGCTTTTAAAGAATTTTAGGGAACTCTATGTGGATGGGTAATACTGCCTAGTCTTTCTTTTTTTTTTTTTTTTAAGATTTTATTTCTTTATTTGACATAGAGTAAGAGAGAGGGCACCATCAGGGGGAGCAGCAGGCAGAGGGAGAAGCAGGCTCTCCACTGAGCAGGAAGCCTGATGCGGGGCTCGATCCAAGGACTCTGGGATCACAACCCGAGCTGAAGGCAGATGCTTAACTGACTGAGCCACCCAGGCGTCCTGCCTAGTCTTTCTCGATCAAAGGTCCTGATCTAAAGTTACCCTGATCTGAAGTTCAAGATAAAAAAAAAAAAAATTTTCCAATGAGAGTACATTTAAGTAATTGTGGCTACAGCACATTTCATGGAATAAAACATATTCAGCAGTTTCAATTTACTCAAATTATATTTCTAGAGGTTCTTTTATTGAAGTCTTATTTTGAAAATCAGAATTCCTGAGATCAGGAAGCTTTTTTAACTCATTGAACTGATCAGTCAGTGTGCAAGGAGCATTCATGGTAATTGTCAGGACGTGTATTATGCTTAGAGACCAATGTTGATAAGATATGTTGTTGGCACGACAAGTGATCCATGGGGGCGGGGAAGGGAGGAGACGTAAACACTGTGTATGGCAACAGTCTCTTCATTTCCAAGACACCTATCACCATGATGATGAGATCCATAAACAGACATACTAACTTAAAATCAGTACATTATGTGCTAAGTTCTTTATACTCTTGCTGTAGGAGGCAGGGAAGGAAAGGAAGGAGACTACATCACAAATTTAGGAAGTGTGATTCAGAGTATAAGCACGTTCCTCAGGCCCTGGTAGTACCATGAGGGCATGTCTTCCCTAAACAATCTGATTTTGTGTCTTTGGAAGGCGTTGGGCCTGGGCAGTGGGATAGAGATGTAATGAGAACACATATGGACTGGGGAATTCTCCTAAGCGCACTTAGTAAAGTTTATTGCTATTGGGGTATAGAGCCTATTTGCTTTTCCACAGCTCACTTATGATGAAACTGGGCAGACTGGAATGGTAAGTAAATTTCAACAGATTATAACACAGTACATGTTATAGTAGATTTAATTCTACTTTTAGGGAAAATGAGATATCTAGGATATGTTATAAAATCCATATCAGACAGTATGGATTAGAGAGTAATAACACATAGCCCCTACCTTAAAGAGCTCTGTGTTAGTAGTTCATCAGTGAAATTTTACAGTGGAACCAAAAGTTATATTTGAGTAAATAATGATCACAATTGTTTTTCTTTCTTCATAAGGAAGAAAATAAAATTGGTCTATTATCTACTAATCATAACTGCTAAATTGTATCTATCTACTTTCTTCATTATGTCTCAGGACATGTGGAAAGCAGTGTACCTTGAAGGTTGCACTGTAACAAAGAAATACTCTTTCAGAAAGGAATTACCTAAAGTAAACTCATTGAATTTCTCCCCATCCTGATCCATAGAGAGCTCTGCTCTGTCTCCTAATCTTCAGATTTTTCCTTACTCATGTGGGGAACAAAAACAAAAAAACAAAAATAAGTAAGATTAAATTTCCTTATAACTGCAGCCCATTAACAAATACTTGGGTTGGGCAGAGTATAACGTCCCTCCAGAAACTCCCAACTGTCTTAACATTAATGCTTTGCTAGAGGGAAAAACCACCTTAGCTTGATGATAGCTAGGCCTCCGGTATCCTGTGTCTTCTTTAGTGTATCAAAGTCCTTTTGAAAATTTCCCTTTGTCTTTACCTCCCCCAACTCCCAAGTATATAATTAGCCATTTCTCACGACCCCAGTGCAGCCCCTCTTTCTGCCCACAGGTACTGTGATTTAATAAAACCACCTTTTTGCACCAAAGACATCTCAAGAATTAGCTGTTGGCTCTTAATGCCAGCACTCAGACCACATCGCTTATCACCTGATTCTCAAAAATAAACTATCTTAATGTCCATGAATCCAAAACATAATGAATACTGACCTTTGTTCCAAGTGGAATATGAATTTAAATTGCTGCTTTTGGTTTTATTCAGCCCCCTTGAAGGCAGAGAAAACTTTTCTATTTTCCTTACGGTGTTCACACCTCTTATTCATAGAATGATGGGAACTGAGGAAATTCATTACCTTACACAAAAGTTAATTCTAAAGCTAATAAGATACTTACTCAGGGACTTTCAATAACCTTAATCACTGATTATAAACTTTCCCTGAGCATCCCTAACTTACTCATAACATTGGTCTAACCAGAGTATTAATGGGAATTTACTCACTACTATTATGGAATATGCTAGGAATATTGCTCATTACATTTCTATTTAATCTGCCTTTTAAAAGCCTTCTCTAAAAAACTGTTTCCCTTATAAGACATAATGCAAACTTTCTATTTTAAAATTAATACAAATTAGGGATGCCTGGGTGGCTTAGTGGGTTAAAGCCTCTGCCTTCAGCTCAGGTCATGATCTCTAGGTCCAGGGATCCAGCCCGGGGTGGGGGTGGCGCCTGCTCAAGAGCCTGCTTCCTCCTCTCTCTCTGCCTGCCTCTCTGCCTACTTGTAATCGCTCTCTCTCTCTCTCTCTGTCAAATACATAAAATCTTTTAAAAAATAATAAAATTAATACAAATTCAAAATAAAACATTTGGGAAAGAATAGTGGGAAAAAATGTTTAAACCAAAGTTCTCTACCTAGAGGCAAACTTTTAATTTGTAAATTTTGGTGCATTTTTTAAGAGAAAAATGAAAATATTGGATTGATACAAAATCTGTAACATACAATTTTGCATCTTTCATTTTTTTTTAGTTACACTATTTTCTATTTGTTAAATATTCTTAGAAAATCTAATTTTTAAATTAATATAAGACAACACCGCTGGATGCAACACACTATAAAGGTTTGGATGATTCTACTTTTCCATTTTGTTGTTAAATATATTTGAGATGTATTTTGTTGTATAATGAGTGAGGATCTAACATGATCTTTTTTATAAAAAATTTTTTCAACCATTTTTCTTTTGAATAATATATATAATCTTTCTCATTGGTTTCATATGTTTTCCCTAGCTTTGTGACTGATACCCTCAAATCTGCTCTCATTTTCCATTAATCCATGCTGTTAACAGAGTGATCGTGTTTAAAACCCAAATTTAGTTACAACATTGAGTAACTCATGGGATAGGAGGAAGACTGAGGGAGAGGCAGATTTTGAGTGAAAATAAACCAGTATAGGGCGCCTGGGTGGCTCAGTGGGTTAAGCCTCTGCCTTCGGCTCAGGTCATGATCTCAGGGTCCTGGGATCGAGGCCCAAGTTGGGCTCCCTGCTCGGCGGGGAGCCTGCTTCCTTCTCTCTGCTTGCCTGTCTGCCTACTTGTGATCTCTCTCTCTCACTCTGTCAAATAAATGAAATAAAATCTTTAAAAAAAATAAAAATAAAAATAAATAAACCAGCATAACAGTTTCCAAAATTGGAGTTTCTCATTAGATATCTGTATAAAATGTTGAGTTTGGAGTTTACGGATGGGCAACATGGCATACTAGTGGATTGAAATTAGTGCAAAGAAGTTCAGAGCTTGAGTTCTGAATAACTCCATTGTTTAGAGGTAAAGTAGTATATAGAAGTAAAGTAAGCCAGGAACTAAAATTCTCAAGAATTCAGGGAATAGTGACATAGAAATCTGTTAATATCATCAGAACTGTGTCTTTTAAGAGGTTCTTTAAGTTTCTTCTTTAGCTATGCGCCTATAATTTTTCTGTTGGTTCCTGTCTCTTTCCTTAATCCTCATAAACCTATCTTATTTCACATCTTTGTCAGTTTTCAATTGATTCAAGGAGAGTTTCTTAGGTTTGTTCTCCACCTTGCCAATTTTCTGTAGTGCCAGGTAAGCTTTTTTTTTTTTTTACCTCAAATGCAGATCTTCATTATCTTCACATTTTCATTTCAGTGGGTTCTTGAATTATAGTCTTCTGTTCTTACTTTATAGAGTCCGGGCCCTCTCATATCACACTGAAAATGCAGAAGAGCTTCCCAAATGCTATACTGATTTTGTAGTAAATCTTCCCTCCAAGCCCCCCAGAAATATGCTTCCCCCTGGATCTTTGGATGGTGCTTCTTTTTCTCTCTTCTGTAGGATTTCTTCATAGGTTCTAAGCAAGTTGTTTGTTTTTGTTGTTATTGTTGTTGTTTTGGGTTTTTTTTCATCAGCTTGTCCTCACATAAAGACAGAGTTCCTCAGGTCCAGTTTTGTCAGCAGGATAGATGTGAGAACTATCCTTGACTGTACTTGGGGGCTAAATGAATCTGTCTCACTGAATGTTACTTGTCATCTTCATATCAGCTTGATCAAAAGCTGTTACGTGTTGCTCCAATTGGCAGTTTAAAAAGTTTAATAAATCCATGAAAAAGAGTTAAATGTCAATTAAGGAATGCAATTTTAAAAATGAGTTATCACTCTACATTCAGGAGTATGCTGTAATAAAACAGAGGGACAATTAACAAGTGTTGGTGAGGATGTAGAAAAATCAGAACACTCATAAACCGATGGTGGGAAGGTAAAACAATGCAGTCACTTTGACTTTTAGTAATGACTATAATGTGTCTTAGTGTGGATCTCTTTAAGTATCCTGCCTGGAGTTCTTTGGGCTTCTTGTATGTGTAGATTTATATATTTCATCAAATAAGGAGTGTTTTGACCATTATTTTTTCAAACATTCATTCTGCTCCTTTTTCTCCTCTAACACTGGGACTCCTATATGCACATGTTGGTCCACTTGATAGTGTCCCACAGATTTCTTAGACTCTGTTCATTTTCCTTCAGTCTTTTCTGTTTTGGCTTCTCGGACTAGATAATCTAAATTGATCTATCTTCAATTTCTCCAATTCTTTTTTTCTGCTCAAATCTGCTGTTACAATTTTCTAGTGAACCTTTCATTTCAGTTATTGTATGTTTAGGCTCCAGATGTTTATTTGGTTCTTTAAAAAAAAAATTCTGCCTCTTTACAGAGAGTAAAATGGAGTCTGCCATCTCAAGCAGGCACCTGTGTCACGCAGGGGCCTGTGTCAAGCAATAACCCAAACAGTTAAGGTACTGCAGCTAGGAGATACTGCCAGAACCAATAGCAGCTGACACCCCAGAACTGATAATGAGCTGAATCAGAGGAGGTCTGCAAGGATCCCAAACCGATTAAATCCCTTTAAAAAGGGAAGGCTTTGGGCAACAAACTCAGACTCTTCAGACCCAATCCGTCTATGTCTGACCACTTAAAAAAAAGGCAATTGCCGCCAAAGGATCTGCCCAAATGATCTCGGACCGGAAGGGAGGTACTGCCCTGCATGAACATCAGAAGCAGTAGTGCTGAGAGCTGACCAGGACCAGAGGGAGGCCTTATCTCAAGCATGCCCACAGACTGACTTTGTTTTGTTAATTTCCTACACCCTCTTATTATCTTGTTTGTTGTGTGGTTTGTCTTCTGTCCCATTCTGAGTGCTGTGTAAGAAGCCAACTTTAATCACAGGGTGAACTGTCACCGAGTTTGGAATCCTGAACCTGCTTTTATAATTATGATTTCACTTTGCTTTATGATTGAAAAAAAGCTGACATTGTGGAAAGACACAACTCTTGTGTGTGCCTTCATAGCGTGCTCATGACACTCTATATTAACATTTTCTACATGATGCAACATTATTCTCCTGGTTTCCTTTCATTCTGTGTCCATAGTTTCACTTAGCTCTTTGAGCATATTTAAAATAGTGATTTAAAATTTTTGTCTAGTAAGTCCAATACCCAGGATACTCCAGGGACACTTTCTATTAGTGTCTTTTCCACCCCCCATGAATGAACTATACTTTTTCTCTTTACATGTCTTCTAATTTTTTGTTGGAAAACTGGACATTTTGAATATTACTATGTAACAGCTCTGGAAATCAGATTCTCACTCCCCAGCTTGTGGGTTGTTTTTTTGTTTGTTTGTTTGTTTGTTTAGTGACTTTTCTAAACTATTTTTGTATAGTCTATATTCATTGTTATGTGTGACCACTGAAATCTGTATTCTTTTAGCTTTGTGGTCGGCTAGTGTTTTAATAGAGTTCTCTTAAACCTTTGGAGACAAAAAAAAAAAGAAAAAAGAAAAGGGGGGGAAGACACCCTCTATCTTTATACATTGTCTCTGTTTTGCGGCACTCCTCCGATAACTTAACCAGGTTATTTTTGACTCTGCCTTGGCCTTCACCTGTGCCTGGGTAGAGCCTGAAGATGAGCCAAAGATAACAGTTTAAGGTTCTCTTAGGTCTTTTCTCAGCATGTGTCCAGCCCTGGGCAGGTACATGGCCTCTTTGATTATCGGACACAAGTAGGAGCTTTTAAAAGCTCTTACTCCCTCATCACATACCTCTTTTCACAACCTTTTTGATCTGTCCACTGTCTTGACTATAAACTCTTGCCCCAGGCTGCTGTGGCCAGTATTTAGCCTTTGCATAGTTTCTGCAAACACCCTCCAGGAAGCCACCCTAACCCTGGGAATATTCCAAATCAGGCAGAACAATGGCAAGGCCTTGTGCTGGTCCTTCAAGGAGCTGCCAAACAGGTTGAAACCCACAGCCACAATTATTTGAGAATAAGATCTATATTGCCCTCTCTGGCACTAGCAACCTGCCCCAGCATTTCAGGCTGCCATCCTCACAGCCACCACTGATCCAGGAATGGGGACAATGAGCAGGAACTTAAAATGCTTCAACTTCTTTCTTCATTAAGCTTTCCCCTGGGTATGATATCTGTTGGAGAAGTTTCCAGAGTTTTAAAGTTTTATGACCATTTTTGCTAGCTTATTGGTTGTTTTTGTAACTGCATAAAGTTCTGGAATTCTCTAATCTGCCTTATCAGTGATGTCACCATATTAGTGTAGTCACTTCTGAAACAGTTTGAGTGTCCTCAAAAAGCTTAACATGGGCGCCTGGGTGGCTCAGTGGGTTAAAGCCTCTGCCTTCAGCTCAGGTCATGATCTCAGGGTCCTGGAATCGAGGCCCGCATCGGGCTTTCTGCTCAGCAGGGAGCCTGCTTCCTCCTTTCTCTCTGCCTGCCTCTCTGCCTACTTGTAATCTCTCTCTCTCTCTGTGTCAAATAAATAAAATCTTAAAAAAAAAAAAGCTTAACATGTTATTATATGACCCAGTAACTCTATTCTAGGTATATATCTGAGAGAATTGAAAGCATAGGGCCACACAAAAACTTGTATATGAATGTTCACAGTAGCATTATTCATGATAGTACCGTCCCTCAATGGAAACAATCCAAATGTCCATCACCAATGAAATGGATAAACAAAAGGTGGTGTGTCTATACAATAAATACTATTCAACCATAAAAAGGAATGAAGTAGTGATACATGCTGAAGCATAAGTAAACTCTGAAAACATGCTAAATGAAAGAAATCAGACCAAAAAAGGACTCATATTGCATGATTCCATATATATGCAATGCCCAGAGTAGGCAAATCCATAGAGACACAAAGTAGATTAGGGAGTGCCAGGGGTTTGGAAGAAGGAGATATGGAGAATGACTGCTAATATGTGTGGAGTTCCATTTATGGGAAATAAAAATGTTCTGGAAACAGGTAATAGCAACATTTGCGCAAGTTTGTGAATATACTGAAAATCTCTGAATTACAAATTTTCAAATACTGAATTTTATGGTATATGAATTACAAATCAAATTTTTTCTTACAAGTAGTTGTGTCTTATCCAAATTATTTCTTCTCCTGGATATACTATAGAGCTCTTAGAAAGCATAAGAGTGATGGAAATATGGATATATATCTCTCAAGGTATTTCCCAACTGATAGTACTTACCTATAGGGAATATATTCCAAGGATGTGCTTTCATGGTGAGGCTAATTCTTGTGCATTTTGTTTTGTTTTTCAGGAACCCCTAACTTTTCTTATGCCCAAGTTGATAATACCCTAAAATATGTAGCACAGTTCAAATATATGGAATTAGATAATTTATAAATACAAAAAATTGAATCTAATAACTAATCATCTATGTTTATATAAAACAAGCCAAAGAATCTGTTTCTATGATAACATTGTATTTTTAAACCTCTAAGGTACTTTATTTGTTAATGGGCTTGCTGTAATATATTTTTACGTAGGATTTTTCCTTACCACATACTAACAAATTGTCTTCGTGTTTAACACTAAAAACATTGGAAACTTTCCCTCTCACATAAAATGAAACTGTTTATCCTATGGTTCACTAAATCACAAGAAAGTAGCTCAACATATTACAAGTGCTCAGCCCCAGTATTTTTTCACATACTAACTATACTGTGTGCCAAAGAAAGTGCAGACTTCACACAGAATGTCTACCAAAGGTTACAATAGCTTTTGTAACCTCTTTCATAAGACCTAAATAAATTGAACATGAAGATACGAGTCATTCTTGAATAACAACACATGAATTTTTTTTGAGTCTAGAAAGTAAACAAGAAATAAACTATAGAAAAATATATTTTTTAGAGTGAAATCTTTGATTCTAGTATTATGGTAACCAGATCATTTGCCCTAAAAATACTACTAACAAATACTACTACGAGTATTTGTAACAAAGATTTAGGGAGAAAAGGAATAATACTTGAAGAAAAATAATGGCTCTTATATAATAAAATATATGAAAGATAAGAAAAATGCTCTAACATAACTTTTTATTAAACACCCTGAAGATTAATATATTTTGAAAGCCTATTCTCATTAATAAATTATTTCTAATCTTTATATTCCTATCAGATATACACTCATGCACTGTTATGAACTAAATATTTGTGCTCCCACACCTCCAAGTTCTTATGTTGACAATCTTATTCCCAATATGATGGTATTTAGAGACGGGGCCTTTGGGAGGTAATAAGAATTAGATTAGGTCATAAGGATGGAGCCATCATGATGGGATTAGTGCCCTTTTAAGAAGAGGCATGAGAGAGCTTGCACAAGGAAAGGTCAATCTACCACATGAACTGAAAAAAAGGTTCTTACTAAACCTGCAAAATTCCTTATGATAATTTGACTAGTATTTCTTTACAACTGCATCTGTACCTAATGGTGCACTTGTTATTGTATCCACAGTTACTGTAGAAGACTCTGAGTCCTCTCATTAGAGCAATTAATACTACTTGTTATATATCTCACAGTGGTTAAAATCATGTTGTTATTACTTAGTCATTTGAAATTGGCTAATTCAGGGTTAACTTCTAAACAAATATTCAGTGGCAAAAAGAAAGCAGGTGTATTTTAGAGCAAACATTCAAGTTTTTGATAATTCAGTCTTTTGGTTCTGCCAGAGTTTGCTTGATGCATTCCATGTAGACAGACAACTCTAGCAGGCTTGAGCAGGTGCTATTTGTGAAATCTAGTGGGATTAATTCTTTGTAGTTTAACAAGCACAAGCCCTATTATGCATTAAATCATCTCAATGTCAGCCTCCTAAAGAACTATTCAGCTTATATAAGACATAATCTGTTGCTAAGAGAGATAAAATAATTATTATTATTATAGCAGGAAAGTGTTGTAACCTTCTGACCAAGACCTTGCTGACACTTTAGCTTTTTGCATGAATTGAACTTGTCAAGTTTATACAGACAGTATTTGCACTGATTTCATTTCACATGTGTTATTGAAAAGCTTATGCTGTATTTTTCAAACAAAGTGTAAAAAAGTCTGTCAAATAATCCTGGGAAATCCTGGAAGGACATGTGCTGAATACACATGACAGGTCAAAACAACAGTTTGTCTTGGTCTCACCTTGGTGCTATAAAATTCAGGTCCTAAAGGAAAAACATGTTATGATAGGATTTAAAACTACTTTTATTTCTAGTTTAGACTGATATTAATGATTCAACGCATTTGAGAAATAAGCCACATAGTACATTCTGTAGCTTTACTGAGCCAGCAATATGCTCAGAACACTTCTCTTGTGTAGAAAAAAAGCAAGTACAGATACTGACTGTGATTAAATTAAAGACTGACAGACCTGCAGTCTTCAAGAACATGTGACTGACCACCATTTACTTTTGGTTTATTACATACAGAATATGTTTCAAGTGTTGTTTAAACCAAGAGAAATTTTGCAGTGTAAAACAGTGTTATATTTAATACAAACCCTCTAAGGTAGAGGCTAAGCAACTGGATCACTATCAAGAACAGAATGTTTTTAGTTTTGATGAATGTTCTAACCAAGCGTAGGATTCCAAATGAAACCCAAGATACTGCGATAGGACTGACCAGTAAAAAATGAATTCTCTACCAAAACCAGGTATTAATTAAGTGAATGAATGAGAAATACCTTTAAAGATTAAAGAATTTCATTTAAAAAAGTCTTCTTACTAATAGGCACAATGCAATTGATAGTTTCCATACATTAGTTATCCTTCTATGTAGTTATGCCAAATAACTAAATGGTCTTAAGATTTTGAAAATGCTATTAGTTGTACTCATCATAATCAGAAGCTACACTATTTTCCTATTAAATGCTATACAAATTGTTTGTAAACCACAATACCAAGCATTATTTCCACTTATTTGTTCTTCACTTTGATTTAACATTGTGCCTCATCTTTTCTGTTGATTTACAGTTATCAGAGTTGCCCTACAAAGCAGCTAGGAAACCATGATAAATGGGAATACTCATGCAATAAATAGCAGACTAAAGTGATGCATCTGTTTTAGAGATCTATCCTGCCAGTTGGCTAGTTTCATTTCCTGAGTAAATAACTATAATTTTCTTATTATAAACCTTACTGAACTCATGTTCAGGCAGCTGTGGATTTCTAGAGTTGCTCCACTGAAGGATGGTTTATTAACCATTTAATATGTCTTCTATCCTAATTTTCATGGCCATAGAAAAAGTTCTAACAACACATATCTTACTGTTATGTTCAAATTTTAAAACTCAAGTCTGAAAACAGTCACAAAAGTCTGCTATTCTAAAATTGTGAACATTTGTCTTTAGCTTTGATTTTGAATTATATAGGTCATCTTTAAATACCCAATAACTTTTCTGAGTAATAAAATTTAAGGTTGTTCAAATTTGAATATCGTATTCTTAAATACTCCCATCTGTAATGTGGAATTAAAAGGTAAATGAAAACAAGATAGGATTTAAAAATGGCACATATGTCTTATACCTCCTATTTATGAATGCTGCTCCAAAGACAGGAATAAGTCTGAATCAAAATAATATTTCTTTTTTTCTAACTTGTAATTTTTTGTAATGTAAGGAAATGTGTATGCACATAGTCATGTATACATTGTACCTCTGATGTTTGTACCTTAATTAGAAAACAAAATTTGAACAAAATTATTAAGTGCTTATTTAATATTTTTGTAATTATGACAAATTTCATAAACCATGCAAATAGTACTCAAGCCTAGAGCATATTTATGATGAACACCAGAGCATTTCAAGAAATAATTTATGCCTTCAATTACTGAATTATGTGTGTTAATAGCTCAACTTCCTCTTCATACTAATTTCCATCAATTGTCGCACTTATTCAAAGATTTATTCAGGAAGACTCCAGTCATGCTAGTGACTCTGCTTTTCTCTATGTTGTATTTTAGTCATTCTCACAGATCATCACTAATGAACAACTACCTTTCTCTATAGTGTGAAATACAGCAAAGTTGGCTGAAAATGGAATATCTGACATAGAAGTAAGTGACCTCATATTGCCTGAGCTACTCATTAAGTCAACTTACTTCTAAAACAGTGTGGGATATCATAACAAAGACTCAAAGTAACACATTGTATGCAGACTACAAATGTTTAACTAGCAATCAAATTAATATTTCAAAAGCTTACAAATATAGTTTTATTTTATTAGAGAATAAACACCTTCTAAATTTTTACCTAATTTTTCAGTTCCTTTATTACTCTATGAAAATAGCTATATTAAGTCATTGTCTTCACTGAATATTCAAACAAAATTATTTTACTCAATATGAAATTTCTCTTTATAAAAGCAATATACATATCTAAATGACCTTCAGGGACAAAATGCACCATAAATTGAAATCCTATACTACATTCTATTGTGGAAAATTATTTCTTCTAGGATAATTTGGTACACTAAATTTAGGTATTCTGAAAGTGCACAATTACATATTTATTGCATATATATTGATAGATTTAAGTGAAAATAAGTAAACATACTTAATTTAGAAATAATTCTATATCAGAGCTAAATTTTAATAACTTATTTCCTCTTCTAAATCATGTTAAAATAAATATCTCAAAATTCCATTTACATTACATATCACAGTTCCTTATTTATTCTATCCTAAGACTAACTAATGAATAAGCATTTTTTTTTTGAGGTTTGAAAACATATGTTAAATAGATTAATGGGTTAAGAAATGTCTGAGATTTTTTTTAAATAAAAGTAATTCTTCAATTTCCTATTTATACTTCAGTTTTCTATTTACATAACTGGTTGTTTATATCAATTGTATGAAATAAGAATTAAGTATGTTATATTCTAAAAACCAAACCAAACAATATGGATGCCCCTTAACCTTTATTACAAGTTCAAAATGTAAGAATAAAGATATTCAAAATCTAGCTAATAACCCCTGGATGACTAGGACTTCTAGGCGGTTTTCCTCCTATTTGTATCAATCTTACTGAGGAACAATCATATCCTCCTAAGAAAGGGCTGACTGTCCTTTGCCGTGGCAACAAGTGACCACCAGAACTAAGTTTTTAAATATTCCATCAAATAAATAAAAATCTGTCCTGTTATCAAACCTCGGAAAGCCAGCCAATCAGTGACAAGGAGCTGTTTCTGAAGTCAGCAAACTAGCAGCAGCCTAACCAGTTTTGTAGGAAAAAATATAAAAAAAATAAAAAATCAACAAATCCCTAAATTCTACTCCTGCTTCTCAAAGTCCATCAATCTTTGAACCCCAAAATTCCAAAACCCCTAGGTAACATTAGCTCTCTGCTTTCTCAGAAAGACTGTGCCTTAAGAGTACAACTCTGCTTGGGCACTCGGGTGGCTCAGTCAGTTAAGCCACTGACTCTTGATTTTGGCTCAGGTCATGATCTCGGGGTTGTGAGACTGAGTCCTATGTCACGCTCAGTGCTGGCCATGGAGGCTGCTTAGGAGTCTCTCTCTCTGCCCTTCTCCCCTTTAAAGAAAGACGACAACGCTGCCTGATTTAGCAAGCAGTAAGTACATTTAGATTTTATGTTGGCTACTGAGTGATTATCTTTTTTTACACTGTAAGATAGGTCACAGGGTGAAAAGCAGTAGCATTATCCCCTTTAGAAATGAATACAAAGCTTAAATAAATACAGGCATTTATTTTTCTCAATTAACAATAAGTCTAGGAGAAGGAATCAGTAGAGATCAACAAAGTAAAAAAAAGCCTCAGTTTCTATTTTTATTTTCAGCCATCATTGCTGACATCCTGGAGTGGGGGAAGAGGAAAACAGATTTTGGGTAAGTAGCTAACAGTGACTGCCATGATAGTATAGCAGGTAAGAGTTCCATTTCTGTAATTATTTCCCCTGGGTTAAATTTTTTTGTTCTGCAACTTATTAGTGGCATGACATTGGATAAATTATTTAACCTCTCCCTAAACCTTAGTTTTGTCTGTCTTTTCTCTCCCTCTACAGAGAACTGCAGTAGGAATTAAATTATATAATACCTGTAAGGTATTTAAAACAGTAACTGAATAATGAATATTGATATCATTATTACTATATAAATGTAGTTATGTTCATTGCTATTGGTTTTTCATGAAAAGTAGCATCACAGGTAATAATAACTCTGGTGAGTTTTGTATGCAGAAAAGATAGAAGAGCAAACTAAGATATATTTTTACCCTGACAAAATTAGCTTAACTACTTAAAAAAAGTGAGAAAAAAACTGCACCAGATTATGTTGATAAAAAGTAAGAGTAAGATTGTTTGCATTTTAATTTTAGCTTCCTTTGACTTTAATCTGCAAGTTTTCATTTTTAAAGAAATCTAGTCTAAACATGGTGAAAATTACTGACTGGTCCAACTTCCAAAGAAAACAAACAAAACAAAACAAAACAAAACAAAAAAAACCATACACACATTTGATGAAAGTTCACGAACCTTGGCAAAACTTTTGTTGAACCTCCCTGAGTTTCAGGTTTATCTGAAACTAGAACCAGGTGAGTCTCAGATTTTGTTATGAATGTTTCACAAAGTTCTACAAATAAAACATGATTTATGCAACATGTAGGATTTGATCCTTACCTGTTGCTGTCTCCTTCAAAATTTCTCAGTACTTATGTCTGGCTTTTTATGCTTTATACAGTAATTTTTAGGCTAAATTCTGCTTATATATTTTTGAAGTTTATGGTCAGGAACAGGGATAAATATATTCTTATTCAGTAAGAAAAATACCTTTTCATGGTAAGGTTTTCATTGACAACTCCCAGAAATTCACTCTTTCCCTAAAAAGGGATTGCAAAGAGATTTCTTCTTCTTAAATAAACTTAGATACAAGTATAGTTTTGCTTTTTTTTTCAATTTTTCAATGTACATGTA
This sequence comes from Ailurus styani, assembly GCA_002007465.1. NCBI lineage: Eukaryota > Metazoa > Chordata > Mammalia > Carnivora > Ailuridae > Ailurus > Ailurus styani. The sequence goes on from LNAC01000113.1 coordinate 2,072,545, forward strand.
TTAATCTCAAATTGATCAGCTTCACATCAGAATAGTTACTTCTTATGTATGTTCTATATACAATGATTTTAATGTTCTACATTCTTCATTTCTTGATAAATACCACATTGATTTATTGACATGTCATTTCTTATTTTAACACATAGAAAAAAGTAACAAAAATGACATGTTATATATTCTAATTTGTTCAGTAATATTGTGTTATATGGGGCCCAAGTCAAAACATTTCTTTATTTTTATAATAATTCACCTTTTTATATCAGTGAAAACAAACCAGGGACAAAATCCCTGTGAATACAGATTTCATAATCATATTAGATAGGTACTGAAATGTTAATGGGTTATAACATTCCCCTTTTTCTAGGTAATATGGTATAGAGAAGACAGCATGGTTACATAACTTGTCAGAGATTCAATGGGTACTTCTCCCATTATAAAATACATGGTGAAAAAGATCATGTAAAGGCCCTTCAAAGGCCTGTAGTGTAACACATATGTAAGAAAATAAATCAGTGAAGGCAAAATTGTATAATGTAAATTCAATTAAATACTAAGAAAATATAATACAAAAGCAAGAAGAAACTGTTCTTACTAGTTTTCTGTCTTATTACAAGTGTGTGCCTGTATTCACTTATTCTTTTTAAGTGATACTTTCTACAGCTTTTTACTGAAATATAGAAAAATGATCAAAAGTATGAAGCTCAATGAACTTTCACGAGGTGAATATTCCCATGTAACAAGCAGTGAGATCCAAACAGAATGCTACTAGTATGTTAAAAAGTCCCCTTGAGCTTCCTTCTAATCATTACTCATCCCATGTTTGAAGAACAACTACTGATCTAACAAAATGGATTTGTTTTATATGGTTTTGAAATGTACATAAGTAAAATCATACAGCACGGACTCTTCTTGCATCTAATTTCTTTCACCTACCATTACATTCTTAAGGTTCATTAATGTTTGAAATATAACAGTAATTTCCGGGAGCCTGGGTGGCTCAGTGGGTTAAAGCCTCTGCATTCGGGTCAGGTCATGATCTCAGGGTCCTGGGATCGAGGCCCACATCAGGCTCTCCGCTCAGCGGGGAGCCTGCTTCCTCCTCTCTCTCTCTGCCTGCCTCTGCCTACTTGTGATCTCTCTCTCTCTCTCTCTGTCAAATAAATAAATAAATAAATAAAATCTTTTAAAAAAAAAAACAGTAATTTCCTTACTCTCACTGCTGTACAATATTCCGCAATTTCATTATCCATCCTCTTGTTAGTGGACATTTTGGCTGTCTCTAACACATATTTTTATGAATTTATATTGTGTACCTAGAATAGAACTGCTGTGTCATAAGACATGCATATATTCGGCTTAGAGAATATTTCCATACAGTGGACTGGTAAAAGTGGTTTTTACCAATTTACATTCCCACCGTGTATGAACATACCTATTGTTCCATGTTCTCCCTTTTCATCTTTGCAATTTTCATCTTAGCTATTCTGTTAGGTGGCTAGTAGTAGCTTACCGCTTTTAATACACATCCCCTTTCATATGTTTGTTGGGCAATGCTGTAACTTGTTTTATTTATTAGATTGGCTGTTTTTAAAATTATTTTAGGAGAACTTTATATATTCCAAATATGAGTCTTTTGCCAGAAATATGAATTGATAATAGCTCTTTCTTCCATGTGGTTTGCCACTTCACTCTGAATGTTGTTTTCTGATAATCAAAAGTATTTGATTTTAATGTAGTCTAAGTAAGCAATATTTCCTTTTCTAGAAAGCAATATTTTCTTTTCTAGAAAGCAGTGTGCAGCTAGTTTGTGACTTATAGGCAATTAACAAAAAGACTAACATGCATTTATTTTTTTTTTTAACTAACATGCATTTAGGAGAGAAATATAATCAACATTGTTTCAGACAGACCAGTGATATTGACTGAAACGGATTTAGGGGACAGAGCCTTACTGCAGGTAGATCAATGAGAGAATATGTAATCACCTGTGAGAGATAATATGCCTACAAACCGAAGCAGTAGCAGGGAAATAAGAAGTGAAATAATTCCAGGATTTAGACAATTAAATTAGTACAACTTGGTGGTGACTAAGGAAAGAGAAAAAGAGAAATCATGAATGTTGGCTATCTGGCTTGGGTGATTAGATAACAATATCATTAACTAAGACCAGGGGCTATATTTTGATGAGTACATCTGATGAAAGTTAGTTTAATTTAAGCTGTATTGAGTTTAAAATGCTTATGGTATGTGTATGAAATATAGATCTGGGTAATTGTTTTTTCTTCTTTCTGTTCCTCTTCATTTTCTATTTTTTAAAGAATTAACATATATTAAATTGGTAATTAGACCAAAAAACAATAAAAATACATCTGCTTCACTCCTCTACCCACTCATTTAGTCAAATATGAAAATGAGTGACAGCTGATTGACCCAGAATCCTACTGCTTAATTTTCATTCCTGGTACCCATGTGGACCACATTTACTTAAGTCTTCTTCGTGGATAATCAGATTCAGGATCCCTGATCCAGAAATCAGTCCTGTTTTCACATGGTGTTTGAGGCTCAATGATCCGTAAATCTTGGTGACTTTCCCCTACTGGACTGGCTTTGGCCTTGTTCCCTTTTTTCTGAAGTGTTCTGTTCTCAGATCCACCTAGATCTGTGGCCACTCCCTAAATATGTTCCCATACAGCTGTCAGCCTTGTTCTTACCATTTCTCTCCTCTGTAGAACAGGGTTCTCTCTCTTATGTATAGACAGAACTTTTTGAAGTCAAAATTGAATATTTGTGATAAACAGATCCTTGCAACTGCTCCCTGCCTATTGCTTACAAAGCCCAATGTTGAGTGTTCAATGTCTTTTCTGTGTAACTCATTTCACTAACTTATGTTACTTGTTTGCACCCTTTAGGCATTTTGGTTTGCTACTCCAACAGAACAAATGTTTAAAAAAAAAATGGACCATTACAGAAAAGACTATAAATTTAGAGAAAACTATCCAGCATAATTAGCATGTGAGTTATTCAGTAACTCAGTTGATGCTGCTGCATTGAGCAAAAAACGATTTCCCAATGAAGCCACATAGAAAGAGGAGTCAAATTTAATAAGCCTGGAAAAATAGCTATCCACAAAAGAAATGCTAATTTCTCACTACTATATATATATGTACACACACACACACACACACACACACACTTCCTGACACTTTTTGAAAAAGCACTTATAAAAGAGGAAACAAAATAAAGGAATTGGAAGAATCTGAATATCTCTTTTTAAAGATATTTTGGTGAAAAGTGTTAAGGAAATGATAAATAGTTGCTTGCAGTTTAGGATTATGATACCTTAACTAAGATGTTATATAGTAGGTGTTACCATTTAATCTTGGAAGAAAATCAGAACCTAGATTTTCCTTGTATTTCACATTTCACCTCATTCAACCCCCAACCACACACAGAGCAAAACAATTTCTTGTGTTGTCAACATCACTTATGTTGCCACCCAGCCTGACCCCAGAGTGCTAATATACTAGGCTGCCATAGGACACTGTATAGGTCACACTTGCCCAAGTCTAGATGCACTACCTGCGACCCTAAAAGTGAGCAGTAACTGATCTACCAACTCAGTAGCCTTGCCAGTGTGAATTAAGGAGGGCACGTATTGCATTGATCACAGGGTGTTATATGTAAACAATGAATCTTGAAACACTACAACAAAAATAACGATGTATGGTGACTAAAATAACACAATAAAAATTAAAAAGAAAAAAGAAACAAAATCTTCTACAGGACTTTCATTTTTAGGTCTGAGGATATAATCTGTCATTGATTGTAATATAAAAGACACTGAAAATGAGAGTTTAAGGCCAGTATCGCTAGCAATATTCCTACTTAATTTCCTACCCCCAATTTTTAATTCCCTAACTTCAGCATTTTTATTCATGTTTCAATTAACAGTCACGAGAGCTTTGAAACAGAAAAGCTTATTGCCTCCTCCACTAACCCAACTGACAAGGTCCCATTTGCCTTCTCAGAAAAAGTTTCTCCCTTTCACTGGAAACACTCCCGGCCAATATTCCCTCTATGTCTCACAACAAAGTCAGCATTACAGCCCAGGCAGTGGGTTTTTAGTAGGTTCAGTCTGGTTGGGAGGCAATGCCTGCCCTCTGACCTTTGTATTGCACATATACACAGCTAGATGGAGAAACAAGGTGGGCAGACCTGAGAACTGGGTCAGGAGAAGGAAGAGAAAGAGACAAAAACAGAGTCTGGGATCTAAAGAGCCCAAACACTATTTGGTTTGGCTTTCAGACATGGCAGCTTAGCAACAGGAAATGTCAGTTTATTAAAGACTTCACATGGCATCATCAGACGACAGCCAACAGACCCCTTGGCAAGGTTCCCAAGATCACACTGAGGGGAGAAAAACAATATGAATCAATATGAATCTCTATATTTCCTTTCTAAGAGAGAAAAGTTTACTAGGCTGGCTCATTTGGCAAGCTGTTAACAGAACTAATTTGGTTGCACTGGCAAGGATAAGAGGATGCATAAAGAGATCTCTCAGCTCTGACCCCAGCTTTGAATTACAATGATGACCTGCATACTGTTGACTTGGTATCACTGATGAGATAGAGGCTGGCTTGGGTTGGTAATTGAAGAAACAACACCAAAAGAAACCACTGCTGATTAAAGTTGGCCATTTGCATGGGTAAAGAAAAAAAGTTTTTTCTGTCAGAAGCAGGTCAGAGCCAGAGCCACCCTCCGGCCTATTATTTTGGGGGTCAAATTTCAAAAAAGATGCATTTATCATGCTTGTCACACCTGTGAATATACCACTTGCGTTATTATCCTCGCAGTGTATAACTTTGCTCTTAAAACTGCTGGCTAAAAGCCCTTGCTATTAGGGAATAGATCCTACCTATCTAAAGCTCAGAGCCTATTGAAGCATTTATTGTATTACAGAACTTTAGCTTCTTCTTGCCCCGAGGGGCAAGAAGGACACTCACCTCTCTAGTTACATGGCACCATGTGTTTCATTCCCTGTAAAGGAACAGAATACTGAAGGAGAAACACATTTTAAGTTCCATGAACATCTCTACTGACTAGTCTGTGTGCTTTTGTTTCCCTTGTCATACCTGATCAGCAGCTTCACTAACCAGTTTCTATAGCCTCTGAAGTTTTGCTGCTACTAAAACCCATAGCTAAACACAAAGGCGCAAACAGAAATCAATATACTCTGTCTTCACTAAGAGTTTTAGGATCTTCCCCAAACGACTTCCTTACTCATTACAAAATACATATGCCACTGACGCACCAGACATAGATTCATTCACAGTTGAGGAAGCTGCCTTTGCCTTCAATACCCACCCCAGTATCCTTTATTCTTCTTGGCATCTATCCCTTTTAATCACACCATCCTTGGAATGCCAGGCCAGGCAGATTTAGTCACTGAGAAAGCCCACGGGGAGATCGGCTAGAGGCAGGTGGAATAAAAGGGTGTCTGTGGCTAAGCAGGGACTCATGACCTCCATTTCATCCCAGACGCTTGCAAAGCATCTTCAAAGCTAGTGAACCACAATGAATTGTGAAACAATGGTCAATTTCTCAAAGAGGCTCAACTCCAATGGCCTTGGTTATTGCTTCAAAAGATCTTAGATTCTAGACCACACTTGAAATATGGTCTGTTCCCCTAAGGAAAATAGATTTTGTTTATTTTTTATATCCTCACCTGTCTCAGGTCATCACCCAGTGCTATAATGGTAACTACCACTCTACCTTTGCTCAAATACTCACTACTCCTTTTTGTTTGTATAAAATAGGTGGTAAGTTAGGGATCTAGATATATTAAAATAGGTGATTCATTTAATGGCATGAGTCATATTCATATTGTTCATTCAACCAACAATACTTACGTAACTACACTACATGTACAAGTTACTATGCACAGTAAGAAGGAAGATAAGTTAAACAATGCAGGAATAAGTTTCCAGGCATTATTTGAGGGAATAAATATATTTTATTTTAGTAGGCCAAACTACTTTACTGAAGGTTAAAACTGACATTTATTTTTCATGTGGTGTGATCCAAATATAGGTATACGTAAGTCAAGGCTTTTTGTGACTAACAGAAATAATTTCGTGATAATTTAGATCAGAAACAAGAAATTAAAGTACATTGCATAGCTCACACGAGTTCTAGGAAGGCCAGAGAACTAGGTTTAGAGGCTATGTACATAATCACAATTAACACCATAATGCAAAACTGTCCAGTGAAGCCGTCACTGCTGCTATCACCAAACAGACCCTACTATTGTCTTTGGAACTTCAGCTACTATTGGCCCTGGAAACTAAAGAGTTTCCTCTTCCCATAGCAAAATGAATTTTACGTGGCACCTACTTCTTTCAGTCATTAGATCCTCAATCAAAGTTTGGGATGAGATTATCTGATTGACAGATCCTAATTCACGTGCACACATCCTAACTGCACATAGGCTGGAAAAGCCTGTATTCAGCATTTATGTCTCTAAATTAGGAGATGGACATTGCCCAAATTCAGAGCTAGAGAAAGAATAACTAATTTGACTTTTTGACAAATAATTGGTGGCTTTGCTCCAAATACCCAGAGCCTTTGCCGATATTCTTTTATCAGGGTTTGCTACAAACTCCCTGGAGATTTTTATTTATCACAAACCTATTAGTAACAGTTCCTCAAGACTTAAGTAGCAACAACAGCTAGAACCAGATGGGAAAACTTCTCTTGCTCTGAACTTGACTGAAAGTTGGTAGCTTTGGTAGCAATCCGGTAATGGATCAGAGAAATACACCCAAATGAGATATATGTCCCCAACCCAAATCTAAAAATGTAATGAAAACATTGTGCTTCTTTCTTAGTGGTATGAGAATAAGGTACAGCAACTCATCCTATACTGTGAAAACCCCAGACTACTGGATTACAGTATTACTGATTTTTTTCTCTTGCCTCAGTTTCCAATATGAATATATGAATCCTGTCTTTATTTAAAATATTGATATATTATTCATGTATTATTTGGCACTAATGATATTTTTCTGATTATGGCATTAAAATATTTTCTATCTTGATTACTGAGTTTTTTAGTAACCCTCTAAACTGTGTACCCTCAAAGAATGCTCACTAATGCTGGGTCTGCCTTAAGTCCATTCTCAGAGATATTCAACTTTCCTGTTTCCAGGAGCTTCTAATATATTAAGGGAGACAAACAGAACATGTACTCTGGAAAATATAAAGTTCTGGGTAGGGGTATAAACTTTTGAAACAGGTTAGCAGGGATGGTCTGAGAGAGTAGGAAATTTAAGGAAAGTAGGAGAGAGTAGGAAATTTAAGGAATGACATGAAAAAGAGAATAGAGACCTAGATTTGTGCTTACACAGCTCAGTTTGGATCTTAGAGGGCTACTCATTGACATGGACTTAGGGACCCGGTGATAAAGTGACCACTGCCAATTATCTTGAAAGGTCACACATTTGGTTTATCATCCAGTCATGTGCATATTAAGATAAGTTTTCCAGGGGTACCTGGGTGGCTCAGTCAGTTAAGCCACTGACTCTTCAAATCTTATTCTCAGGATTCTCGATCCAGCCCCCCGTGGAGTCCTGCATGGGGCTCCACTTTCAGCAGGGAGTCTGCTTGAGGATGCTCTCTCCCTCTCTATTTGCCATTCCCTCTGCTTTTGCTCTCTTTCTCTCTCTCTAAAATAAATAAATAAATGTTAAAAAAAAAAAAAAAGATAAGCTTTCCCTCCTTGCCTCAGTAACTAAGGTCTCTAGAGCCCCATTACTTGGTCTCTGACCCTTGGGGATTCTGGTCTCTGCACTGAAATCTAGTACCCAATTTAATACATTAACTCCCACCAGCATCTCTGGCCAACATGAAACACTCATGCCCATTCAGGCTTTTTTTTTTTTTTTTAAAGATTTTATTTATTTATTTGACAGAGAGAGATCACAAGTAGGCAGAGAGAGAGGAGGAAGCAGGCTCCCTGCTGAGCAGAGAGCCCGATGCGGGCCTCGATCCCAGGACCCTGAGATCATGACCTGAGCCGAAGGCAGAGGCTTTAACCCACTGAGCCACCCAGGCGCCCATTCAGGCTTTTTTTTTTTTTTTCAGTGATCCAAGAATCATTGTTCAAGCAGCACACTCAGTGCTCCATGCAATATGTGCCCTCCTTAATACCCACCACCAGGCTCACCCATCCCCTCACACCCCTCACCTCCATAATCCTCAGTTTGTTTCTCAGAGTCCACAGTCTCTCATGGTTCGTCTCCCCCTCTGATTTACCCCAATTCACTTTTCCTTTCCTTTTCCTAAAGTCCTCCTTTTATTCCTTATGTTCTACAAGTAAGTGAAACCATTTGATAATTGACATTTTCTGCTTGACTTATTTCACTCAGCATAATCTCCTCCAGACCCATCCATGTTGATACAAAAGTTGGGTATTCATCCTTTCTGATGGCTGCATAATATTCCATTGTATATATGGACCACATCTTCTTTATCCATTCGTCTGCTGAAGGGCATCTTGGCTCTTTCCACAGTTTGGCGACTGTGGACATTGCTGCTATGAACATTGGGGTACATATGGCCCTTCTTTTCACTACATCTTTATCTTTGGGGTAAATAATCAGTAGAATTTTTTTTTTTTTTTTAGGAATCTCCACACTGTTTTCCAAAGTGGCTGCACCAACTTGCATTCCTACCAACAGTGAAAAAGGTTTCCCCTTTCACCACATCCTCTCCAACACTTGTTGTTTCCTGTCCTGTTGATTTTGGCCATTCTATCTGGTGTAAGGTGGAATCTCATTGTGGTTTTGATTTAACTACAGTCAGTTTCCAGAATGCCCTGAGGGCCAATTACAAAGTCAAATCTGAAAGGAGCAGCTTTATGGGCTTATACACCTAAAAGTAACTACCAGATTTTGTAATTAAATATGTATATATTCATACATATTATTACACTATCATTATATCATTATGTTTATTACATATATAATTTTTATAAATATAAAAATCTGAAGGATGCATATAGAATTAGATTATCAAGAAACTAGACCAAACAGGAAAAAAAATAATTTTATACTGAGCTGAGTTTATCAATACATACATGCATTTACCAGAGTGTCTGAATTCAGTGTGCAAGATCAACCAGCTGGGAGTGGTTCTAACTTGTTTGCCTGGTTGTTTTTACTTAAACCTGGACTCAATAGTGATCTGAACTACAAAAAAAAATGGAGATGTCAAAAATTCCTTGGAGTAGTGTGAAGAAGGTATCTACACACTTAAGGAATTCTACCCATTGGAGTATATTTATCACATGTAATTTATCCACCAACCCTTTACTTTTTCTCTTCAAGAAGGCTATGAAGCCTACTGCCAAGACACTGAGAAATAGGTTTTTGAGAAACATATCATTTTATTAAACGTATAATTGTTAATGTGGATATTTTCAACACATGCTTAAATAGAATTACTATTGCCTGAAGAATGTCCTTGTTCCCAAAGTTAAATACAATTGATATCAGAAACTAGACACAACTATCATATGGCAGGACATGTCCCAGTTTATAAGTGATGTGAAAAAAAACAATATGGAAAATTAACTCTCTTGCTTTAAGGATTGGTAAAGTTTCTCCTAATAATATTTTATGTACCTTAATGCTTTCACTATAAGACAAAAAGCTTATTTATTTTTATTTTTCAAAATATTATAAATTGATTCCCATTGCAATGAGTATGTCTATTTTTCCAAGACCTCAGGAGAAGATAATAGCTGACTAACTGACCTTCATTTCTAGGAAAACAATATGTTTTACACAGCAAATATTTAAACACCAAAAAAAAAAAAATCTAAGTAACTATGTCAGAGCCATAATAAAAACAAAAACAAAAAAATGTTTCTTGACTTGGCCTTGAATCATGTATGGCTTCTCACTTCTGCTCCAGTTGTTTCAAGAGTTCACTACTGGAATGCCCAATTAACACATCAATACTTCAGAGGTCACCACTTCAAAAGCTGAGCCCAGACTCTCTGACCACATGTGGGTCACCTGGATCTAAAGTCCTCATCATCTTCAAGGCTCCTTCCATAATTCTGAATCATAGGCATATGAGATTTATACTGGCTTTTACCTTTTCACTTTCTCTGATGCATCACCACATTTCTCCTATTATTTGCAATAATATTTTTAGATCAGTTTTTACTATTTCTGTAGGCATAATCACTACTCAATATGGCATTTTTTCACTCTCCTCTTGACTACTACGGGAGATATTGGAGATATTTACAGAGTATGTTGTCCTCACTCTTTTCCTCTGTATTCAGAATTATCTTTTCTAAAAGTATTTCCCATTATCACATACTTGCAACTTACCTTGAAATTAATAGTTGCACTTTACTGCAAGACAATTAAATTAAACCCCTCTGCCAACCTTCAAGGAAATTCAAAAACATATTCTTTCTTCTTCAATATGGCTTCTCACTTTAAGAAAATGTGCTTCTCAGAGAAGTACCCCCTTGCAGGCCTGCCTACGGAAGCCCCAGCTGGCCAACAGTTTTGACTTTGCCGACCTCTCTAGCACAAGTAAATGCGAAGAGTTCCGGCCTCAAACCTCCCTCAAGGAGAGTGAAGACGAGGCAGGAAAGCTCTCCCACCCCGGGTCCAGGAGGCAGGCGAGGGTCCCATCCGCCCCGCCCCCAGGGTCTTCCCTGGACTAGGTCAACGTTAACCCGGTGGGAGGTGGCACAGAGGCCGTCCCCGGAAAGTGGCCACAGCCGGGCCGGCGAGGCCTACAGCTCAGCCGCTGGGCAGGGGCCTCCCGCCACAAATGACCCACCTCTCAGCCCGCGGATGGCAGCAGCTGGTGCAGCCTGCGCAGGGGNTTAGGGGCCGAAGGAGCAGCGGGCGAGGAGCGAACCGCCGACTCTCAGGGCTCCGGGGCTCCCCCGGGGTCAGTGAGCCCCTGGCCCACCCAGCGCCCCCTTCCCCCGAGCGGAACCTGCACCTGCCTCGGACCTGAGGGAGCAGTACTTTCTGGAGGAGCCGAGGTTCTAGGCACCGGGCCGAGGGGGGCTAGTTATCTGGAGCAGTTTAGGACTTCGTCTTGAAAAAGCCGGCTCTGAAGAAGCCCTGCACTTACCTCAAGTTCAGCTGCTCCGGAACCACAGGCCTCAGCGACGGGCGGGCGCCCTTGAGACGGTGCGGTGCGTAGGCTGTGGATGCACCGCCCCGGAAGTGCGGCTGCGGAGAGGCCAGAGGAAGTGAGGTGCCTGGGAGCTCCAGGGGTTCCCTGCTGCAGCCGCCTGCGTGCGTTTCCGCCCAGGGTCCTGCTGCTGCCGGTGCGGCCCGTCGTGAACGTGGGGCAGTACACCCCAGGACCGGAACCCCGCTGGGGAAGCGGCACAAAAGAGCCTGTTCCTCAAGAGCAGGGTGAGGCTCCACATAAAGGCCCAGCAGATGGGAAAGATCACGGGGGGACATGGACAGGGTTGAGGGGAGTGTGTGCCAGGTGAGGAAGGATGCCCAGAGCCAGAAGGAACTTGCCAAAGGCAGGATCCAGAAGATCCCGAAAGACCTGCACAGCAGACCTGAACTCCATGGAAAACTCTTTCTCCAACCTCTCAGAGGTGTTTGAGCAACTGAGCAAATGCTACTCAATAAGGAATGCTTCCTAACCAATGAAGGATCGCTGAAGAAGTACACGGATTACATGGTAAGAACTGAAGACGAAGACCAGAGATACCAAGCCCTGAGGCCCCACGCAGGAAAGAAAGGCAAGCCGGTGAATGAGAAGATTGCCCATGTCTGGAGCAAGGCCCAAGCAGAGGCCTTAGCCTTCCAAGAGAGTCTAAGGAAGGAGCAGGTGCACGTCCACTTGCTGGAGAAGGCCACTGAGCAGAAGAGGTTTTGTTTGTTTGTTTATTTAAGATTTATTTATTTATTTATTTGAGAGAGAGAGCCAGGGGAGGAGAGAGAGAATCTCAGACTCCCTGCTGCATAGGCAGAGGCTCTATCCCAGGACCTGAGATCATGACCTGAGCCAAAACCAAGTGTCTGAGGCTCAACCCTCTGGCCATCCAGGCGGCCCTGGGCAGAAAACTTAAGAAAAGAGTGAACTGACCAGCATCAGTGATGACCTCACTTCTAAGATGGAGAAGATCCAACATAGAATTTCCTGACTAGTACCCATTCTCCCTCCTGTCTTTGTCTAATTCTGTTAGAAGTTTCCATGCTCTTCTTTCTTAACTTCAACTCGTTTTTAAACTAGGTTGCTTTAAAAAGAAAACTTAATAAGTTAAGTTAAATAAACTTAAGTTACAAATCAAAGAAAGAGTACCTGACAGTTTCCTGTAATATTTCTGAATTTTTGACTGTTCCCTTCCCTATTCTTCCTTGCCTCTGTCTGAAAGAATTTCTTCTTCACTTGAATCTACATGTGTTGCTTAGCTTTTTCTGACTTCATGTTTATTCTCTGAGTTCTCCTATGTACAAAGCACCTTCAAAGAAAGAGTACCTGACAGTTTCCTGTAATATTTCTGAATTTTTGACTGTTCCCTTCCCTATTCTTCCTTGCCTCTGTCTGAAAGAATTTCTTCTTCACTTGAATCTACATGTGTTGCTTAGCTTTTTCTGACTTCATGTTTATTCTCTGAGTTCTCCTATGTACAAAGCACCTTCAAAGAAAGAGTACCTGACAGTTTCCTGTAATATTTCTGAATTTTTGACTGTTCCCTTCCCTATTCTTCCTTGCCTCTGTCTGAAAGAATTTCTTCTTCACTTGAATCTACATGTGTTGCTTAGCTTTTTCTGACTTCATGTTTATTCTCTGAGTTCTCCTATGTACAAAGCACCTTCAAAGAAAGAGTACCTGACAGTTTCCTGTAATATTTCTGAATTTTTGACTGTTCCCTTCCCTATTCTTCCTTGCCTCTGTCTGAAAGAATTTCTTCTTCACTTGAATCTACATGTGTTGCTTAGCTTTTTCTGACTTCATGTTTATTCTCTGAGTTCTCCTATGTACAAAGTGCCTTACACCCACCACATGGAAGCATCCCTAGGTCTTTCCTATATGTGTGCACGCTGTGTGTCTTCCACACAAAATTGTCTCTTTCCTAAGTACAGACACAGATATTCCTATTTGTTTTCTAATACTCTCAAAACATAGGAATCGAACTACTGTATGCTATTCTAGAAATAATTAATTCTAATATTTAACATAAGGCCCATGGATCCCAGAGAGTTAATGAGTAGGCTTCAGAAAATCCATGATCCTGCCACAGGGTTGTACTATACAACAAATAAATGTTAAGAATCACTGATCTATTCTGGCATGAATAAACTTAACACATGAAGAAACTGAAATCCAAGGTCAGAAAACTAAATTACTTGAAAGGAATAGATTTTTGAATCCTGTTCCTTTCAACTTCTGAACTCAATTTAACATACTCTTGGGGGTATAAAATTCCATGAAATGTCTTCAAAATCCATTACGCTGCCTGCAGGCAGAATTTGTCATAAAGATCCCAGCAGATGCAACCCATGATACTGCTAAAGATCTCCTGGGAAAGGAATTTCACAATTTCCTTCAGTTTACTTTCACACAAACATAAAATGAGCCTCTTAGAGCAACCAATACATTATATTACTTTTCTTTCTTATATCCTGGAAACACACACACAGACACATACACACACATACACCCTAGGGCCTTCGTTTAAGAGGAGATCAAGTAAAAGTGTAATTTACTTATACTCTGTATCAAATATTATTTCAACTTGAGCTTTATTTGAATATGTAAATTAATACAATATTAAATTAGTTTTTATATTTTTGTTACATAAAAATTCAAGTTAGAAAACTCAAGGTAATCCACAAATGCTTCAACGAAGCGAACAACTATTTGTGCTGTTCACATGACCGGTAGAATTGAAAATGGAAGTCCCTGCCCTGGCCTGTGCTCATGGAGTAACAACAACAGTAGCAAAGTTTTTAGATAAGCTATCATATCCCTAAGCCATCCCCAGGCTATGAAGGGCCTCTCACAGACCGGGTGGGAAAAGAACATGATTTTTCTTCCTTTATTATTTTATTTTATTTTATTTTATTTTATTTTATTTTAAAGAGAGAGAGAGAGAGATACAGAGAGCAGCAGAGGGGAGGAGGTAGAGGGAAAGGGAAAATCAGACTCCCTGCTGAGCAGGGAGCCCAACGTGGGGCTGTATCCCAGAACCTCCGAGATCATGACCTAGGCCAAAGGCAGATGCTTAACCAACTGAGCCATCCAGGTGCCCCAATTTTTCTTCCTCTTAAGTTTAAATGCCTTCTGCAATGTCCAGAAATCCCTACACTTTTCTCATACTCCTTCAGACAGTTTGCTGTCACTCTGCAACAAAGAATAGGATTTTGAGTAATTTGCATGTCCTAAGTTCAAGTGAAACTATTTCAAATCATTCCCATTTCCATCTCCAAATATCTACGGCACAAGACAATGATAGAAAAGATTAAACATGATGAATTGCAGTCAAACTAAATCTCTTGACAGCATGATCCCTCAAAATAATGTTGTAGGTCAGTTTATATACAGAATCAAAGGAGCCGAAAATTGGCAGTTTTGGGGTTTTTTTCCAGCCTAAATCATTATTGATGTTATTGTGCTTGTGTGGAGAGGGGGGAATAAACTGACCAAGCAAGTGTAATCCTCAATGCATAGGGTCATACTGAAAGAACAGACAAGTTAGCAGTTGGAGACAGAAGAGCTGAGGAAGATGGATCAAACGAATCCTAGCTACTGCTAGGAAACCATCCAGATGATTGTTTGGGAATTAAAAGGTTCAAAAAGGGAGCTGAAGCTTGACCTGTAACAACTTTGGGAAAGGATGTAGACCAAGCTAACAGAATCACTGAAAAAGAGGATTGCTTGAATATAGATATGGGAATACGAAGTAGAATAAGAGACTTGACATGGAGAGATGTCTGGAAATAAAATCATAGTCCCCTTCAGCAGGTTTCACATACAAGAAAAAAGGTGTAAGTAAAAATAAATTATGCTGTTCCTTTCCAAAGGGAGATTCTTCTTTGAGATCTCTGCTTGTCTGTCTTCCTGAGGTCGTGACATAGCCAAAGAGATTGTTCAAGGTGTGCATTGTTGCATTTTAGAAGATAATCTAAACTCTAAAAGTGCCATGAGTGAGTACTGCCAAAGCACTGAAGAGTGGCTAGTCAAATGCTGCTATTTTCCCAGGTTGCTTTTTCTGTAGGGGGTACAAAAATGACCATTTTCCTTTTTTTCAGAGACATTATGGTAGAGTGAAGTGGTTGAGTGGATATTCATGACATAAGAACTATACTGCTTTTGGCCAACTTCTATTCTTACCATTTCAAAATGTCTTTGAATAAAGATTGGTCTGAAAAAGGGAGACGGGAAAGTCTCATATAAAGAGGCAGTCTGTGTTTAGATTGCCCTTTCTAGTTCTTGTTGCACAGGGAGTGAGAAATGTCTTCCTTTTGAAAGAAAGTCAAAAGGCATTATTGTTTCTTCCTCAAGCATCAGTTCCCTACCAAGCGGCATAGAAAATTGGTAGCAAAAGGGGGAGTGTTGGGGGCAGGAGGAGAAGAGGGAAGACATTTTCAGTGTAGAAGCAAAGACACATATGTACCCAAACAGGAAGGCAATGTTGTTTTTCAGCATGAAAGATAAAGGTAACTTTTTAACGTTAAGTGTGACCTGTTCTTGAAATTTCTCAGAGTATTTTTGTAGTCTTTTTAATTGAGCTGTAATTGACATGCAACATTAAATTAGCTTAAAGTGTACAGTATAATGATTTGATATTTGTATATATTACAAAATTATTAGCATAATAAATCTAGTTAACATCCATTACTATACATACTTACAGATTTTTTCCTTGTGATGAGAACTTTTAAGATTTACTCTCTCAGCAAGTCTCAAATATGCAGCACAGTAGTTTTAACTATAGTTGCCATGCTGTACATTACATCCCTGTGACTAATTTATTTTATAGAGATTTGTACCTTTGATTCCCTTTGCCCACTTTGCCCCCTCACACACACACACTTCTATATCTATGGGGTTGTTTTTTGTTTTGTTATTTTTTATATTCTACATTTAAGTAAACTCATATGGTATTTGTGTTTCTCTGTCTGACTTATTTCATTTAGCATAATGACCTCAAGTTCCATCTATATTGTTGCAAGTGGCACGATTTCATTTTTTATGGCCGAATAATATTCCATTATATGGAGATAGATTGATAGGTAGTCAGATAGATTGATAGATCACATTTCTTTATTCATTCATCCATTGATGGACACTTGTTTCCATATCTTGGCCATTGTAAATAATGTTGTAATGAACAAGGGTGTATATATCTTTTCAAGTTGGTATCTTCATTTTCTTGGAATAAATACCTGGAAGTGGAATTATTAGATTGTATGATAGCTCTATTTTTAATTTTTTGAGGGACTTCCATACCATTTTTCATAATGGCTGTACCAATTTACATTCCCATTGACAGTACACAGAGTTCCTTTTTTCTGTATATTCTCCAAACTCATTATTTCTTGTCTTTTTTATTCTAGTCATTCTAACAGTTGTGAGGTGATATCTTGTATTGGTTTTGATTTGCATTTCCTAATTATGAGTGATGTTGAGCATCTTCTCATGTACCTGTTGGCCATCTGTATATCTTTGGAAAAATGTCTATTCAGATCTGCTGAACATTTTTAAATTGGATTGTTTGGGCTTTGTTTGCTGTTGAGTTGTTTCAGTTCTTTAAATATTTTGAATATTAACATCTTATCTTATCAAATATTTTCCCCTATTAGAAGGTTGCCTTTTTATTTCGTTGATGGCTTCATTTCATAGCCTTTATTGTTCCACACACATCATTTCTCTCATTGTTAAATCCCAAGATTTCTTCATTGTTTTAGTAGAATAGGTTGCATGCGGTGGGTCAATAAAAACTTAAAACTTATGACCACAGTATCTAATAAAATTTACTTCCCTAGGCCATTTATAAACTCAGCAAAAAGAAAATTATTTAATAAGTTTTCAACACAGATAAATTTTTTATACTTCTTTAAATCTCAGATGCAATTTTAAAATAAAATACATTTCTATCTAATGTTTTAGTTTGCTTTTTATATGTTAAAGGGGAATTAAATTATTGCTATATAGTAAAAGACATTGTCAAATAATGCTTTACTTTCACACATCTAAATGTATTTTGGTTTCTTGCCATTAAAAATAAATAGCTCTGACTTTCTCAAAAAGGTTAAAATTTATCATCCTTAAATTAAGTAAATTAAAGGAAAATTTAAACCATTAATGTAGAACAATGGTCCAAAAGTGAAAATGAGAAAAGCTGAAAAAGAGAATGATTTAGGATTATTCTGAAAACACAAATGGTGGAAAGAAGGAAAAAGAAATGATGCTTTATTGCTTTCTAAGCAAAATTCACAATCCAATAATTATAATTAGAGAAAAAACTTGTTACAAGAAAATAATTAACAGGAGATAGGTACAAAAGTATGAAGTTAATAAATTATTCAGAAGCATCTCAGTAATCTTACAACTAAAGAAGAGTAATAAGCCTCCTTTTATGTCTTGAAAGATACAAGAAAATGGTAAATATGAAAAATGCCTTTATCATATTGCATTTTAAGTGGTCTAGAAATGAGCAAACAAAATTTTTAAAATCCTGAATGAAAAATTGATAAAACTAAAAGTCATTCTTTTTTTTTTCCCTGCAACATTTTATTACTAAATCAGTGTGGTGCTGAAAAATCTATTTCAAGCTGTAAGGGTATTTCTCATGTCACTGCTTAAGTGAAGTACTTGAAAGAAAAAGAGACAAGTACTTCACTTTGTGATAGACTAACATTCTTATGTAGGAAAGCAGTCATAAAGGATGTCAAAAAGAGATTACCACAGGTGGCTCCCATCAGACATCTTAATTTAAATTAAAATTGGTGTGCCAAATGAAGTTTTAATTTAATCAGATAGCTATTATACTCTCAGAATCACTGATTAGGAAATGATTTACTATCTAATTAACTCAAAAAGGTACAAGCATAAATGTACAATTATTTCTTAATTAACACATTAAGTGCAACAGGAATTTCTGTGTATTTTATGTTAACATTTACCGAAATAGCTCATAAGAAATTACTTTCTTGGGTATGGAATAATAGCCTTTTCCACATGATCTTCAATGGAGCCATTCAAACAAAAGCTAATTACTTAACCATCTTCAACATTTTTAATTACTTTTTCTGAATTTAAAGAAAATGAAAAAATTACAATATTCCTTTTATGAGTAACTAAAGGTTATTTAGTTGTGGTTTATGGCTTTTTCTATAAGTATATACTTTTACTTTATCTCTAAGAACTGTAAAATATGAGAACCTCCATTCTAGAAAAGAATCAACAGTCATTTCTTGCCAAATCATCAGTTTCAATGAATATCTTTTGAAAATGAATGATCACGGTCATGCTTAAAGGCTAAAAGATGAACAGTGAGCGTGTGTTTGTGTGTGTGTGTGTGTGTGTGTGTGAGAGAGAGAGAGAGAGAGAGAAAGAGAGAGAGAGAGAAAGGAGAGAGAAGTGTACACTAATGTTTAGTGAATGCTAATTTTATGTCAAGAACTCTTCCAAGCACTTTAGATTTGTTATTTCATTCAATCATTACACAACTCTATGATATTTTTAGTATTATTTTATTCTGATTTTATGGGGTTTTTTTAAAAGCTGATTTTATGTTTGAGAAAATATGTTCCAAGGAGTTAAGTAGCTTGTCTAGGTTACACGCCAAAAATTTTAGGAAACAGTTGAATCCCAACAGCTTAATTCCAAATCCTACGCTTTCAAATAATATGATACTACAGGGCCATATGGCCTAAGGGCATGAGCTCTGGATCAAGGCTAACTGGGTATGAATTCTTGCTCCACTATTGGGTCCTGGCACTAGTTACTCAAAAGTTCTGAGCTTCAGTTTCTTTGTCTGCAAAATGGGAATAACAATGGTAGTAATTCACTAGATTGTTAAATAAATTATAAATAAAATAATATAATGGTTCATGGTCCATACTAATTATATAATAATATAATAATATAATATAATATAATATAATATAATATAATATAATACAATACAATATAATATAATAATATAATGGTTCCTGGTCCATACTAAATACCTTAAAAATGTTACCAGTGGTAGTAGTACTGTTATATTAAATCTTCGTAAAAAAAAAATTTTAATGTTCTATGTAAGAAGAGATTGATCGATTAATTGAAAACAGAGTTTTGTTCCTAAGGTGAGCAATGTTTATGTAGTTTATTGTGCCCCCAAGAACTTGTGGTAATGTTTCTAAAATAATATCTATCCTGGTTCATAGAACAACAATCACTACCCACTCTAGTGAGCTCTATTGTCTTCATTGAGACCTAGTGTCAGGCAGTTCTCACAATCTTTAAGGAATCTCAGTTTGGTCCATTAGCACCAGATGATAGCCACTGTTCTTGATGGAGCCTGTTTCATGTTTCCACTCAACAACAGCTAAAACTTCCATTTTCACTCTGTGGTATGGAACAGATATAGAAATGACACTGCAAACAAAGGGCTGATATCCAAGATCTATAAAGAACTTCTCAAGCTCAACTCCTAAAAACCAGATAATCATGTCAAAAAATGGGCAGAAGACATGAACAGACACTTCTCCAAATAAGACATACAGATGGCCAACAGACACATGAAAAAATGTCCATCATCACTAGCCATCAGGGAAATTCAAATCAAAACCACATTGAGATACCACCTTACATCAGTTAGAATGGCCAAAATCAACAGGACAGGTATCAACATGGATGGGTCTGGAGGAGATTATGCTGCCCTCTTTCACTGTTGGTGGGAATGCAAGTTGGTGCAGCCACTTTGGAAAACAGTGTGGAGATTCCTCAAAAAATTAGAAATAGAGCTACCCTATAACCCTGCAATTGAACTACTGGGTATTTACTCCAAAGATACAGATGTAGTGAAAAGAAAGACCATATGTACCCCAATGTTCATAGCAGCAATGTCCACAATCGCCAAACTATGGAAAGAGTCAAGATGCCCTTCAACAGACGAATGGATAAAGAAGATGTGGTCCATATATACAATGGAATATTATGCAGCCATCAGAAAAGATGAATACCCAACTTTTGTATCAACATGGATGGGTCTGGAGGAGATTATGCTGAGTGAAATAAGTCAAGCAGAGAAAGTCAATTATCAAATGGTTTCACTTACTTGTGGAACACAAGGAATAAAATGGAGGACTTTAGGGGAAGGAAAGGAAAAGTGAATTGGGGTAAATCAGAGGGGGAGATGAACCATGAGAGACTGTGGACTCTGAGAAACAAACTGAGGGTTATGGAGGATGGGGGGAGGGGAAATGGGTGAGCCTGGTGGTGGGTACTAAGGAGGGCACGTATTGCATGGAGCACTGGGTGTGGTGCATAAACAATGAATCTTGGATCACTGAAAAAAAATAAAGTAAAAAATATTTTTTATAAAAAGGAAAAATAAAATCTATTTTGTCAAAAAAAAAAAAAAGGAAAGAAAAAGAAATGATGTCAAACCATCACGCTAATATCAACCTGCCACAAGGGGGCTTAGGAATTCCAACAATCGCTACAATTCTAGCCTGAAACCCTGCTCACCTCTGATGATTAGACCAAATCACTGTCATAAGCAAGTGCTCCTCTTTTATGCCAGTTTCTCTTTCAGAGTCTTCAGAAATCAGGCTTTCCCATTTATTCAGGATCCACTTTCACTTTCATAGACACACATTGTTTGTTTGTTTGTTTTACTTGTTATGTCCTTATATTTTTCCCTACTTGTATATCTCATATTTGTGAATATAAAGATTGTAATTTTTTCCTTCATGGTTCCTATTAAACACACACACACACACACACACACACACATACACACAAAGGCACATGGTAAGTTTCTTATCCAGATCCACTAATTTTCAAATGTTCATAATAAGTAAAAAGGAAATGAATACAGATGAGTAAACTGTCATATAGAGGTAAGTAATTCTTGGTGCAGTTGGGTGGCTCAGTTGATTAAGCATCTGCTTTCACCTCAGTTCATGATCTTGAGGTCCTGGGGTTGTGATCTCAAGGTCCTGGATTTGAGTCCTGCATTTGGCTCTCACTCAGCAGGGAGTCTGCTTCTCCCCCTCCCTCTGTGCTCTCTCTCAAGTAAATAAATAACATTTTTTAAGTATTTAATTCTGAATAAAGTATAGTGACAAATCAATAGATTTTCAAACATGGTCCTACGTTTTTAAATGAAAATTTAAAAGCCCAACATGAATATAATATAAACATCTCCCTATAATTTCTTTTGTTCTACCAGTATTAATTTTTTTCAAAAGCAAAAGGAACAAAAATTGGTGAAATAGTCATGTTAACAAAATATCTCCATTAGGGCATTTAAATGTAAATGTCTTTTGAAAAAACTCATAGATTGCACAGAGGACATTATTTTTATTTTTTCTAACTGTATTCACAATGGAAAAAAATGTGGAAAGCACAAGGGAAAAACAAACAAAATATTGCCTATAACATGATCACTTAATATAATGAACATTTAAATGTTAGTACAAATGATCCTAGTCCTTTATCTTTGGGTGTACAGAATCATATATGAGGAAATGTAGTATATATTTCATTATCAAGAGGTACTGAATGGTTGTTCTTAGTCTCTCTTCATTGTGCCTCTGTGTTACTACTCCTATTTGGTAAGATACATGTTTACCAAGGGTCAGTTGATTTTTGTTCCCAAAAAATGTTAGTGGGATCTATATAAAAAAAATCATTGACCAAGTAAGTACAGCCAAGATAACTATAAAAAATTGAGGTGGGGTGATAAAAATCTGGAAACACTCTTCTTTCAAATTGCTTTTCTGTTTTCAAGTTCTTGCTGCAGTTAAAAAAACTAACATTAATCATTTTTGATGATGAATTTGTTCATTCATTCACGATTTTGCTCATTCAATAAACATTTATGAGCATTTTGATTGTGTCAAGGAATAATTTCTGGTAATCAACAAATAAAGCAGTACAAATTCTTGTCCTCATAAAGCTTGAGTGGAGGGATGCCTGGGTGGCTCAGTCGGTTATGCGTCGACCTTCAGCTCAGGTCATGATGCCAGCCCTTGGATTGAGTCCTGCATGGGGCTCTCTGCTCAGCTGGGAGACCTCTTCTCCCTCTGCCTGCAGCTCCCCCTGTTTGTGCTCTCAAGCTCTCTCAAGCTCTCTCTCTCTGGCAAATAAATAAAATCTTAAGAAAGAAAAAAAAGCTTGAGTGGAAAAGACAGGCAATGAACCCCTAAATATATATTTGTGGATGGTGTATAAATCAATGTGCAGCACTCTTAGAGTGACTAAGATGAAGTACTGTTTACAAAGGGTACTCAGTGAAGACCTGTTAAAACAGGATATGAGCTGGGGCACCTGGGTGACACAGTTGGTTAAGCACCCAACTCTTGGTTTGGGTTCAGGTTTTAATCTCAGTGTCATGAGATACAGCCCAGCCTCAAGATCCACTCTCAGCACAGAATCTGCTTAAGACTCTCTCTCCCTCTGCCCTGTCCCTCTCCTCCAAAATAAATAAATCTTAAAAAGAAAAAAAAGAAGGAAAAAAAGAAAAAAACAGCGTGTGAGCAAACACTGAAAGGAAGAGGAGAATCGCCATGTGGCTCTGTGAGAGCAGAGCTTCCCACATGGAAGGGATGGCAAGCACAAAGGGCCAGTTTAGGAGCCGAAGGTGGCCATGTGACTAGGGAGCGGGGGGGGGGGGAAAGCTGGAGAAGGCGAGGTCAGAGAGCCAGATGGCAGTCCAAAGCAGACACAACTTGACAGAAAGTGATGAGGAAATCAGGATTTCTCTGTGTGAGGTGAAAGCCATTGGAAAGTTTAAGCAGAGTGGCCATATTTGACTTCCTTTTAAAGAATCATATTGGCAAATAATTCATTATATGTTAATTAATTTAATTTAAATTAATAAATAAATAAATGAAAAAAGCTCTTACAAAAAATAAATTTAAAAATATAAATAAATAAAACACTTTTGTTAAAAAAAATAAAGAATCATATTGGCTGCTGGGTAGAAAAGAAGGGGCAAAGGTGAAAGCTAGAAAGTTAACTAGTTAGGAGCCTCATGGTTTTTGGAATAAAGTGGAAAAATGAAGCATTGAGAAGGGATTGAATTTTGAACATATTTTACTTTTCCTGAGGGGCAAGATATAACAATTACTTCCAAGTTTTGGGAACCTGCAAAAACTAGAATGCAGTTTGAAGGATGATGATGATGATGATGATGATTCAAGAAGAATGACACCGAAGAGGTCCCTGCTTAGGAAGAAAAAAAAAATATCCTGCATCAAAAAGTTGATAAATTATAATACATTTTATGCTTACAGTGAAAATTAAAATTGTAAGACAAATATATCCCTTTTTAGTAATGTTAATTGGCTGAATTTTCCTATGAATCAACCAATTATGAACCTAATCTCATCATATAAAGAGGTTTTTATGGTTTATTACTGCTAATAATAAAAACAATGCAAGGGGCACATTGTTAGCACAATACTTTGTTAAGCAGATGGTATGGTACTTCAGAATGCACTTTTTAAAGTAAGGTTACTGCTTTTATATTTACTGTTTCTGTCATCTTTTTTCTTTTTTCCTTCACGTAAGGAAAAAAATATGACAAAATGAACACACGTTGCCTTTCTATTCCTGGAAGCTGCCTCTGTCAGCTCCTGTTGAAAAGTTACAAGTTCCTTGTTATCATCACTCCTCAATCTCTTTATACCCTGCTGGCACTCCACACCACACCATAATCAATACAGATATGTGTTGTGAATTTACATTTCTATAATGGAGTCTATTGAATTCCACCCAAGTAAAAAAAAAAAAAAAGTCCAAGTGTTCAGAACACTTTGTCTTCCATACAGAAGAGCTTGTTGATGCCTCATAAACACTGAGGAGTTTGCACAGTGGAAACAAAGGTGAGGATTTAGTAGATAACTGGGCAACTCCTTGGACAGGGAGTAGAAAGGGCAGTTGTCTGCCTGAGACATCAATACCCTCAATAGTTCTCTGCAGATTCCTGAAGCTTTTGAGCATGCCAGACAGGATGTGAGAGTTGTACAAAGTCATCTGGAGAACAGAACAGCATGGCTGCATCAGTTATTATAGAATTAAACTTTAAATTTTACATTTAAACTTGTAATTCAGAATGACAGGAGGTTCTTCAAGGATAGATATCACCAGAAGAAAAGAGCAAGAAATGAGAATGACCTTCTGGGAGATAATGGTGCATAGCATTAACCCTCCCAACTTCTCTTACAGCATTATTTATTGTCAAGTAAGTTTCAGATACACACTTATATCAAATCTAAGTCTGAAGGAAATAAAATTTCTGTCATCACAGCATTATTTACATCTGTGTGGACTATGACTGCAACACTGCCCTTTAGGATAAACTTGCTTCAACCACAGGGAGCAATATTGAAACTGATCCACTGAGAAACATATTCCTATATAAATTGTTTTTATTGTATTCATTTCCACTCTGGCTGCCATGAGTTAATAGCTGTAACAGACTCATGATATCATGTTGTTTCCAAGAATTGCTTCACTTGAAGTTCTGTAGCACACAACTAAAATATTGAGTGTGTGAGAGTCATGCATGAGCTATAAAAAGCAGAAGGGAATTAGCATCAACACCAATATCTTGGCTGAGTGTCTAAATGTTATCCTTTGACAGTGGCAGACTATTAAACAATTTTTAAATAAGACATTTTTTCCACCACAAGGAAAACATTCATTTATACTTTACAACCCAGGATTTAAGGCTTTAAAAGAAAATACGATGTCTGTACCATGGATTATCTAAAGGCATTGGAAAGACCTGCCAATACAATTGGCTTGAGTTTGGAAGGTTTGGAACTGCTTTTAAATAAAAAATGGTGTCTAAGAACAAATGAGTCATAGACAAAAGGCCAAACAATCTCATTCCAAAGAAAGTAGGAAATATCAAAAAAACGAAGATTGCATAAGAAAATATGAATAAAGAGTAAAAGAAAGATTGCTTTATTCTTATCAACCTTGAACATTTCCATTATATTTTATTTGATAGTAAGCTTCATGTATTTTGCAACCCAAGCTCACCTCCCATGGCTTTTCATCCATCTGTGGAAAATATTTTACAAAGGTAATATGGTAATAAGTGTTCCTGACAGCTAGAGAACTCACAGTGTGCCTTCATTATCTAACTCAGAGTTTCTCAGCAGAGGCACTATTGACATTTGGGGATGGATAATTCTTTGTTGCAGGGTTCTGTTCCTGTTCACTGCAGGATATTCAGCAACATCCCTGGCTACTGGGTACTAGGTACAAGTAGCATCTCTCCAGTTGGACAACCCCAAATATCTCTAAAAATTGTTAACCCCAAATGTCTCTAAAAATTGTTAAATATCCTTTTGGGGCAAATTCGCAGTTGGGAACCACTGATCTAAATCAAGAAGTTATGCAATTAAAAAAAAAGGAAAATATACAATAAAAATTTTGCCATGTATCTATATACAACATGTATGCTTATCCAATTATATCTTACTATGAATTCTTTAAGATTTTATATAATGAAATTAACTTATATTGCACCAACAATAAGTTAGTATCAAATAAAATGTCTTACGTGGGTCATGCACTTAAATAAAGGAACTTGTGTGTTCTGAACAAGCTGAGCTGTATATGCTGTCTCTACTTCTTAAATTCAGTGTGTGGGCTCACAAAGTCTCCACACAGCTGTCAAGATAATGAAAAGGAAGAGGAAGTGAAGGCAGAAATTAAAAATAAAATGGAATGAAAATCTGAGTGAGGAAAGAATGGTAGAACTGTGAAATCAATAGAGTTGATGGTAATCAGACTTCATTGTGGGAAGTTTTTTCTGGAGACTTAAAGCTGAAATAGCAGATTTAACACAATTTAGAAATAGTGTCCAAGTCACAGATCACGTGTTTCTCTCAATATATTGTCAGGCATAAAATAATACAAGAAAAAGTCACCATAAAGGGTGTCTGCAGGAGAACATGGTGCTTATAAAAGTGGCTTAAGATGCAAGCTTCCAGGAAGTCTCTGGAGTTCAAGGATCTTTGTCCTTTCAAGAGAACTCTCCAAAGACGAAGAATCCTTGATATCATTTCAATATCAGAGTAAGTTGGATACTATTTTGAGGAAGAACACTAGGTGATCAATAAATTGTATGTACATTTTTTTTCCTCATTGGCCTGTTAGACTTCTCTCAAAGTCGAGAATGTGAGAAACACACGCAAAGGGAGACAGAGCCCAAGAGGAGCTATGCTCAGAGAAAGCAACAAACTGGGCTATCAGACTTCAAAAGTGATAGGGAGCTGTGGCAAGCTGTTTGTAACAGACACTGCTAATTCAGACCAAATACCCCCTTTAAGCAGAACTGCACTCCCTGGTTGAGATCTAATTATTAGAAATGCTCTACCCCACCTCCCACCCCCAACATTGATCTTTGATTTGGCTAAACTAAACCAAATGACATTCAAAAGAGATTCTATTTCTAAGATTCATAGATGGCTTTTACAAATGAATTTTGCGGCTGGATGCCAGATGGATGAATTTAGGAATAAAAGGCTACTATCTGCAGAGTAGATAACATCTATATTAAGTTTAGAAATAAAACACCAGACAAAAACATTGAAATGTGATTTTCTCACCACAGTGTAAAAAATAAGGGAAAACTGAGGGTATGAGAGATGGTGGTTTACTCTAAAAGGACAGCTCATGAACTGCCACTTATGTTTCAAACAGGACACTTCGAGGATTGCTTTGATGTGGGGCGGGGAGGGGAGCAATTTCCCTGTGGACTCAAATAAGGACTCCAGTTGCTTTCAGGTCGTCTTTCAAGGCCTCAGTTTCTCAGTTTTCTCACCTGGAAAATGAGGACAGTAGTCTTAGGTAATTATTTCCCAAAGTAAGTTCCATAGAATATTATTCCTGAAAGAGTCATGAAAAACCTTTCTGCAGCAAATTTGGAATACTGTCCAAATACAAATTTATTGTTCTGAAGCACTACCTCCTACAAGAAATCTACCTGGTCAAATCTCAATTTCAGCTAAGAAGCTAGTAGCTGCTCCTCTCACTTGCAGCAGGTGGCTTAAGGGCACAACAGAGGACTCTGCTCCCCTTATATTCAGGGTTTAAGTGATTGGTCATTTGTTGTTTCAGTTAACAATTCTAAGAGGAAAAAGACTGGGTTGGGTAACTATTTTATTCCTCCTAAAGTCTATCTTCTTTTTTGCAGAGTCAGTTTTAGACACAAATGAGTTTTGAAATAAGCTGGGCCAAAAAAAAAATACTATGTCATATTTTTAACATTTTGAAGTTTATAAAATAATTATATACCCATTTTGTCCTTTTCAACTCTAAAAATACTATGATATAAATAGAAAAGAATGATATTTTTTATAATTACATTTTATAATTTTATGTTTTATAATTATACACAAATTATATT
This sequence comes from Ailurus styani, assembly GCA_002007465.1. Classification (NCBI taxonomy): domain Eukaryota; kingdom Metazoa; phylum Chordata; class Mammalia; order Carnivora; family Ailuridae; genus Ailurus; species Ailurus styani. The sequence continues at coordinate 2,100,206 of LNAC01000113.1, forward strand.
CAAGAACATGGATATAAACCTTTAGTACTATGTGCCACAAAAATCTATGTAGATCTGCCATACAAGTAAGTTTATACTTAGAACTTCTAAGAATTGAGAAAATATACTTTGAATGATAACTCTTCAATGTTCCTTCCCATTGTTTAAAAAATTAGATTTCCAAGGAAATACCAAGGCAACTGGTCAGAATTCAGTGTCTTACAAATTGACCATTTTCACTACAGTTGCTTTCTAGTGAATGAATCTTTTACTAAGAAAATAGGATGCCCTGAGTTAGAAACTAGAGTCGTGAACTGAAGACAAAATTTTCCAAGTATTCCACAATGTAAAGAAAAACACAAAGATCTTCCCTTTTCCAGAGCCACCAGTCAGCCTTTCAACTTCCACTCCCCCTTTCTCCATTTATATGACCATCACCTCTAAGAAGCCTTGGAAAAATGACTCAGCCTGTGGTGGAGATCATTAAACCAACCTGAAGGGTTACCCCAAAATCTTCTTAAAATCTTATAATCCTCCTTATACCTCTCTAAGAAAAGAAATAAAAAAAAATTAGACTGATCTCAAGGTGGAGAAAGGAGGCAGAAGCAGAATACTATGCACTCCCACCATTTGTTATGGCAAAAATGCATGAATTTTCTGTGGATTTGGTGAATACTACAGAAGGTAGATGGATTTTAGCCATCTTACCTGAACCCTAAGAAGGATGCTAGGGTATCCTTTGCTAGGGCAAAAGAAATTAAGAAGAAAGAACAAATTAATCTACTAGCAGGGGCAAGTGCTTGGGACCTAGCTGAAGGCTGATTTCCCTGGTGTGGGAACTGTAATATGTGTCTGTCTGTGCTGTGTGTGTGTGTGTGTGTGTAAGAGGAAATTTCTTACTGGGTTCTCTGAACTCACACATCCTTCCCAGGAGAAATCCAGAATTTCAGCACAGCCACAGAATAGACATGAATCACATCCCCTTTCCTTGAACTCCTTCTCCCTGACCTTAGACACGAGGAAAAAATTTAGTACAAGGTAAAGGGAGCCAAGTACCACATAGCTAAGATGTGTTCTGTACACATACACCCATGCTTTAAGGTAAGGGGAAGGAAGGGGAAGTAATAGAAGCTGCTAGGCTTCTTTCCCACCTTATAACTGTCTGGGGACACGTTGGTGGCTCAGTTGGTTAAGTGTCTGCCTTCATCTCAGGTCATGATCCCCGTGTCCTGAGATGGAGTCCTGTATTGGGCTCCTTGCTCAGTGGGGAGCCTGCCTCTCCCTCTGCCTGCTCCTCCCCTGTTTATGCTCTCTCTCTCTCTCTCTCTGACAAATAAAGGAATAAAATTTAAAAAAAAAAAGAACTGGCCAGTGTAGGGGAGGACAAAGAAGAATGTCATCAGTTTTTCAGTGACTAACTTTAGATTCTGAGATACTTAGAACTTTTAGTTTTTAACTTTTTGTTACACCACATATGGTTTCATACACCTTCTTTAAGAGTCACATTCTATACCCTGTATTTATCAGAGTGAAGGTTCTGTTATGTTCCTGAAAATCCATTATCCTGTCTTCTCTCACCAGGAAAATCAGAAGTAAACATATAAAAATATGGTGTTTTTGTCAATACTCACTGATTTCTATGTGTTTCAGTATATTTGGATAAAAAATATTCAAAATAATCTTAGTGCCAGATCAATGATTAAATTCTAAAAAGAGAGTCATTAAAAAGGGTGATATTTAACTTCTTCATTAGAGCTAAGAGTGGAACTGGATGGAGCAATTTTGGAAATCAAAAGAGTGACATCTGAAATTAATGCATAGCAGGGAAAGAGAACAGGTGATAAAGAACACTACTTAAGGGGTGCCTGGGTGGCTCAGTTGTTAAGTGCCTGCCTTCAGCTCAGGTCATGATCCCAGGGTNGGGTGATATTTAACTTCTTCATTAGAGCTAAGAGTGGAACTGGATGGAACAATTTTGGAAATCAAAAGAGTGACATCTGAAATTAATGCATAGCAGGGAAAGAGAACAGGTGATAAAGAACACTACTTAAGGGGTGCCTGGGTGGCTCAGTTGTTAAGTGCCTGCCTTCAGCTCAGGTCATGATCCCAGGGTCCTGGGATCGAGCCCTGTGTCGAGCTCCCTGCTCAGTGGGAAGCCTGCTTCTCCCTTTCCCTCTCCCACTCCCCCTGCTTGTATTCCCTCTCTTCCTGTCTCTCTTTCTTTCTATCAAATAAATAAATCAAACCTTTTTTTTTTAATAAAGAACACTACTTAAGATTGGAATTTGTTACTGGACATGGTTGAGGTCTGTCAGGGGCTGAATTATGAACCTTCCCATACGGTGAAGTCTTAATTCCCAGAACCTCAGATTGTGACTATCTGTATTTGGAGATAGAGTCTTGAGTGGGAAAGAAACAAAAACACAACAGTCTTTTCCTCCTGAGTAGGGAAAACCCAGTCCTTCCTCCTGCGTGTCTCCTCTACTCTCACACCACTACTTCACACTCACAACACTTCTGACACTAGATGTGTGAGGATTTCCCCACCAAACAATTCTCTGACACCTGCTGGCTGTCCGGTCATTTAACTCATCTCTGATTCTATCTACTTGGAGATGATGTCAGATCCCATAGGTTAAGTGCTCAATTACATGAGATTTTCTAACTCCTTCAATTTGGCTACTAATCAGATCCCCTCCTTGGGTTTAATTAGTTCACTAGAGTGACTCACAGAACTCGGGAAAACAGTTACATTTACCAGTTTATTAAAGATATAATAAGGATACAGGTAGACAGATGCAGTGATACATAAGGTGAGGTTTGGAGGGTCCTGAGTGTTGGCATTTGTGTCCCCATGGAGTTGGGGTGCATCATGCTCCTGGTACACGGATGTATTCACCCACGTAGAAGCCTCTAGACCTTGTACTTTTAGGATTTTTATAGAGTCTTCATGGTGTAGGCATGATTGATTATAAACTCCATTTCCTGCCCTTCTCCCTTCTCAAGAGAATTGGGAAAAGAGTTGAAAATCTCAAACTTCTAATTATGTCTTGGCCTTCTGGGGACCAGCCCTCTTCTAGGAGCCATCCAGAAACCCACCCAGAATCACTGCATTAGAACAAAAGATACTCCTATCACCCAGGAAATTACAAGGGTTTCAGAAGCCATGTGTTAGGAACTGGGGGTTGGAGGGGGGGAAGAGACCAAGATATAGATTTCCTATTAGATCACATGTCTTTAAAAAGGTAACTAAATTATAATGAGGTCATTAGGGTGAGACTTAATTTGATGACTGTTATCTTAATGGAAAAAGGAAATTAAGACGCAGACACGTACAGAAATGAGACCATATGAAGACACAGGGAGAAGACGACCACCTACACACCAAAGAGAGAGGCCTCAGAAGAAGAAGCTAACCTTCTTGGGGCATCTTGATCTCGGACTTCAAGCCCCCAGAATTGTGAGAAAATAAATTACTATTGCTTAAGTCACCCAGTCAGTGGTATTTTTGTTATGATAACACTAGAAAACTAATACAAAATCTATATCACAAAATTCTGAAGACAGTAGATTTACAATTTGTCAAGACCAAATTATCTAAAAGGAGATGAACATATTAGCTTGGGGATTAAACATATATTACACTGAGTGTTAATAAAAGTGAGTTTTCTAGCACTTCTGTTTGAAATACACTTCAAAATTTAGAAGAAAATTTTCTTAGTGTTTTACTTAGTGTTATACTTTTTTCATGCACTTTGTGCTTTTATTGGTTTATTTTCCCAAGGACAGAACTCTTGAGACATAACAGATTTTCAAAAGCATTATTAATAGCCAACTCAAACAACTGTGAAATCATCAAGACTTATATGCAGTCTGTGGGAAAATGAATCCAGTTTTTTATAAAAAACATTTTTCTTAAGAAAAATTGAATAGCTACATATGACAGGTTTACGAATCTAAGCTGAGATACAGAAAAATAGGTATAATGAATGAGTGGATAGAAAACCTCACACATCCCAGGTGCTCATTATTATTTGTGTTTAATAACAAAGCTACTCTGAAATTGATTAATAACTTATTCTGGTCCAAGATATAATAAAGAATTACTCCCACATATTCAAGGAAATGCTGAGCTTGCTCTAATGGTTTTGTTTTTGGTCATCAGAATTCCTTCTATAATGTTACATGAGAAGCCCTTTTAGGTAGACTTGGAAGACCTAGATTCATATTTTGATCCAAAATTAACATTAGCTGAGACATCTTTATACATTGCTTTCTTTATCCTCAGACTTTCACCTGATTTTAGCTCCACGTTGTAAGAGATTTGGAGTTAAAGAGTATCTCCTATTTCCAAGTGTGTTACAGACTATCCATTTTATTGCTCTCTAATGTCAAGAAAAGACATTAAATACATACATGCATAGCACCTTTTACAAAGAGAGGGAATTTTACTCTCTTAGCTGTCTATAACCAAATTCCATTCCAACATAATGGCTCTTCTTGTCCTTGATCGTATCATAGCTTTTTCTAAGACTGTACATTTGAACAGATAACTTTCTGCTCTTCCATACCGATTTTAATTATATCTAATATGCAATTATAACTCCATTGGTAATGGGAAAAAGAATGTGTCCGTGTTTCTAACTGTGTTTACCCATGGATCCCACATGTCTCATAGAATGTGCGTTAGGAGTATAATGTTGGAGATACTGTGAAAGAAGTATCAACAGGATTCAATAAATAACCTGAGAGAAGAGAAATACAATATTCTTAGTCATGGAAAAATAATTTTATTTTGTTAAGAAAAATTATCTTAAAGTCATAAAGTGTCTAAAAGGTTAAAGAAGAAAAAGGAAGTGATATGTCTTTTCAATGACAGATGAGGGTAACACAGTCCCAGCCAAAAATTACTTAAGTACTTTTGAATACTCTTTTTTTCCAACTCCCTGTTTGTAACTGATTAAAGTCCCAGACTCGCTCAAGTTACATGTTCACTTGCAGATTTTGTCTGGTAGATATGCAAATAATTTCTGTCCAAAATAAGAGATAACCCCAAAGATTATGGGGGTTTTTTTGCCTGTTAGGAGATTCACTAGTGTCGTGTCTAACTTTGCAATATTATTCAAACTGTCCTTTATTAAATTTTTTTAGATACTCAGCTTCTAAAAGGCTTTTTGAACTTGTCTTAGCAATTGACTGGTTCCATTATTAATGAATGAATTGAATACAGTTGTTGGTATGTGCTCATTTTATGTTTGTCCAAAAGTCTTGTTTTACATTTTGGAAATTATACTTTAATAACTTATAAAAAATGGTGTCATTATAAAGAGGGAGTATTTCATAGAGTAAAATTTCACCTTTAAATATTTTGCCTTTGAGATACTGTAAATATTTTTCTTTTGGACCAAAAGTCTTCATCATGACAGTTTTCTTTTGCTTGAAACATGCTTGTCTAGAAAATAATAGACTTTAAAATTGTAGATAAATTTATTAGAAAAATTCAACAATTCACGAAGAATTGTTGTGATATATTTATAACTTTGCTTTCCTAATATCTTCAGCATATGTTGTAATTTGTAATTCTATACTAGTCCAGAAACTTAAGCACTTACACAGAAGAAGCCCTGTAGACCTCTAGATAAAGATTTCTTGGTTTTGCCTGCAATCTAAAAATGTATTCCAAAGCTCATTACCCAGTACACTTTTTACTCTAAGTTCTGGTTGGAAACAGAATATGTCTCTCATCTTCCTACACTGAAAAAAATAAAAATATGAAGATAATAATGACCAGAATTTACTTCATGTTATTCTGCAAATTAATTTTAGTGGCAGGGACTAGTTCTGAGATTAGATTTTTAAAAATCTGGAAAAAAAAAAGAATCTTGCACAGGGAAAAGCAACAAGATGGTTTTCTAAAAGCAAGTCCCTGTTTTAAGAATTTGTTGGCTTAATAAATGAAATAACCTAAGGCTGAACACATGCCATAATGATTACATTTTGCCGGAAAAGTCAGTGCCTCTGGCTTTTTTGCTTTAGAGCCAAAAGTAATCCTCTTTCTGGTCTGTAGTTGCAGCTCTGAGTCATTCGTTCTACCAGAGATAAGGAGTAGAGTTCAGAAAATAACAGGCATATAAATATAGCTAACTGAAACAACATGAAACTGACCCAGTCAAGTTATAGAAACAGTCTATGATTGACAAAACAGCTATTTTTTAGAATATAGTGAAGACTGATAAATAGTTTCTTATGCCTAAAGCTGATGTTTAATTTAATAAAGCCAGTCATATTAATTTGGCCATCCTCCTGGGCTGGATTGAAACTCAGTTATGAAAGCAGCTACGGATCCTTTCCAGATGCCTGTAGTAATGGTAGTGATGTCCTCAAAGGTAGAATACATACATACACGTATACATACATGCTAATTGATTAAATAAAACATTTATTTCAGGTGTTAAAATATAACACATAAATCAAAAAATAAGCAAAGCACATGCTCTCTGTTTTATTCTAGGTTTATTTCTACCCCCCCCCCCGCCTAGTTAAAAAGTCTTAAGTATAACCAAAATTAGCGATCTAAATTAAAATTCTGATTCTATTTTAAAACACTAAGAACAAAATCAGGCAGTGACATCCATGTATAGTCTGAAAATCATTTGACTTTCATGGCCAAGGATGACAAAGTCCTACTTCATAAGTATAGTACTTGAATATATATATAGCATTTATGCTGGTGTATATAGAAATTATCAAATTAAACATATATCTAAAATTATGGCAATGATTGACGTTAACAATTTTGAATGCTTATAATGTGGCTATGATGGAACTTGTTTAAACACTTTATATCAATCTCATTTTTTCACACTATAAAGTAGATATTATTATTTTATTCCAGTTTATAAATAAAGATATTGAAGCTTAGAGAGATTAAGTAACTTGCCTAAAGTCACACATGTACAGCAAAAATGGTAGGAGCTCAGGGAATCAAACTTCGAAAGCAGATTTCTAAACATTCTACATGGACTCCCTTGGCTTCATGCAGTATTTTTGCAAATTAATCTTGGCTAAGAAATGCAATTAACATTTAGTTACTTTATTCCTGCAAGATCTCTCACTGAAGTACTAGTGATAATTATAATTAAGCAAGCCAACAGAAAATTACAGTTAGAGAAATCTAAACTTTACCATAATTAATTAATTTACAACTAGTCAATTCTTATGGCCATGCTATAATTTAGTGTTTTTGTTTCCACAAGTAAATAACATTAAAAAAAACTCATAATTCATTATTTTATCCCCACCCTACTCATAGCACAATCTCATAGGAAATCGGTATTTTTTTAATCAAAGAAAATATGTTTTAATTTCCAAGAATTCTATGTTCCCAAATTCTCAGTTGTGTTTGCATTCACCCATTATACGTTTCACTGTTCTATATTTTTAATGGAAGGCAGTTAAATTCCCAACTTTTTTTTTTACTGTGTATGTTCTCTTAAAAATAAATTTCTTACCTTAGATATCTAGAATGCATATTAAAGATAATCAACATTTTGATACGTTTCTACCCCAAGTAGCATGGAAACGCCCCATGATCTGAACCCTCTCAAAGCTTTTGTTGCAGCTTCTTTTTGAAGTTTTAGGAAGTTATGACTTCCTTCACACCGGTGAATTGGCATAATACCCCCATGCCTGCAGGTCCCAGCACCATTGTTACCACGGTGTTTTCATGGGCTCCACATTCGCAGCTCTCCAAGGATCCGTGACTGAGTTGAATGAAACCTTTGCTACTTGGCAGGAGTAGCAAGAACACATAAAACCTGCCAGCTGTCAAGGATGTAAATGGTGATTTTGTTTCACTTTTTAATGAATTAAAGCAGGATTGAAATCTATCCAAAGACAGCATGTTTGGCCTTTTAAAGGAAAAAAAAATGAAAGAGTGGGATGTTTTCTTCTCTCCTGGCAATGGTGTGCAGTGAGGTGTTGATGATTAGTATGGGTAGTCAACACTCCAGGAAAGCTATCTAAAGGCTGTTTTTGTTGTTGGTTTCTTTTACCTCTAATCAAATGCACTCTATTGGCCTGAGGCAAACAGACCCTCCCCATTCTTTCTTAGAAAAATTTCTATTTCTCTGACCATTCCCAAAGGCAAAAAATGACAACATTTCCTTAAATGTTATTATCTCTCAAATCATTCAGTCATTCAACGGGGTGTGTGTGTTTGGGGGAGAATACCCTAAATACTGTATTATTTATTTATTTATTTATTTATTTATTTATTTATTGCATTCTTTTTCCACAGCCAGCAATGAGTGAAATTTATTTATGCAACTTTGACTCACTATATCACAGCAAGTACTCATAGGAACTGACAAAACACAATTGCACATTTCTCAAATGTACTCAGAATTACATTATTTTGTTAATAGTTATAAGGTATTTTGTACAACCATTTAAGTTTCATCCAATTACGTATTCACCTGTGTATAAGAAAATGTGTGAGAAAATGTATAGGTTTGCTCCTGTTGTTTGTACCAAAGTCATAAGATCTTTCACTCCCCATACTTCAGTTTTTGTTTTTTAATATGAAAACAATCTTCTGGTGGCGATTTGGCAAAAAAACATGAGAAAAGAGATGATTTTACTGTCATTTGACCTTTATCTGCATTTTTTTCTCCACTATGTAATAATACAGAATTGGCATTCTCCCACCTTCTTCCCTGAAACAAATGTACTTTTTAAGTTCTGCCCTGTTTCTGTCTGGAATTATCAACTGTCACTAGATTAAAGATGACAATGTCCCTTTGTCTCTACATTTGTGATTCACTTTATGAATCATTAAGGTCAACTCAACTCTTATCGCCGGTAGGACATCAAACAGAATTAGGGAATTTTAGTCCCTGATAAAGAACACTTCCACTTAGATTTGAGCCAATTTATTTAAGGTTAAAATGGCCTTTAATCTAGTGGATATAGAAATCAAGTAGTCAGAGCCTTCTAAGAAGGAACCAGTGCTACTGCTTCCCGGAAAACTGATCAAAATCAGAAAAAGACAAACTCTTGATGGCAAAACAAAGGTTGTGTCCATTCAATGCAACAATCCACTCAAGGCTCAGTAATGGGTCAAACCAAACTCTTGTATCCAGCCACTTCTGAACTGAAGCCAGGAATTGCTTGAACAGTTTTGCTACTTATCCCTGTTTGTGAAATCTGGTGGCATTTGTCTTTTAGGCCTCACTATTGCCTTGGTTGGACAGATTGTCTTCAAAAGTCAATATCCCTTCTTCCCTTTTCAACATGGCAAAGATTGCTGTAAGTGACTGAGTACTTGAGGAAATGTAATAAGTTTATAGTCATCATCTTTTTAAGTACCCATCAGATATTTATAACTGTATATACTGTAGCATATAAAAATTCTAAAAGTTTATTCAGGCACTATAGCCAAAAAAGGGATATGCTTAAGTTGATTTAAAAGAATGGTTTACAGTTTTCCCGATTTCAAAACATTGAACTCTTCTCAATATCCAGAGGAGTGAAGTCAAAAGACCTAAGACTCATAGTCAGAAATTATATGTTGCAATGCTTGATCTTAAGCTCATTTCCCTTATCTGTCATGTGTCAATGAAAATAATAGCATAACAGGATTGTTCTCCATCAGAAGAAATAATATATGTAAAAACATATTTTAAACACTCAAGTTTGCTGTTATATTTACTATGTGAGCAAAGAGGCTTTTTTTTTTTTTTTTTTTAAATTTTATTTATTTATTTGACACAGAGAGAGAGATTACAAGTAGGCAGAGGGGCAGGCAGAGAGACAGGNATAACAGGATTGTTCTCCATCAGAAGAAATAATATATGTAAAAACATATTTTAAACACTCAAGTTTGCTGTTATATTTACTATGTGAGCAAAGAGGCTTTTTTTGAAAAAATAATTTTTACCTGAAGTCATTATAAAATATCTTTAGCTATGAATATCAAGTTAAAATTTTCTTTGATTTTTGGTCAGTTGATTACACAGATAGGTGCTTTAATTGTAGCAATGCATACACAAAATTTTCCTTAATTTGTTTATCAAAATTCAATTATTTTGCTATGAGTCTTTCATTTAAGAATATAGCTAATTATGTCATTGGATATAAAGTTTTAAAAATTTGCTACTAATCAATAGTCTGTTAAGGACAAATCATATTTTAATGGTATGTTCTTTACCCACGGGCAACTCAAAACTCATAGCTGAAAATCTTTTTTTATTTTCTCTGAAGCTAAATGTAATTAGACAAATTGCCATTTACAACTTTAACACACTATAAGGAAACACTTTTTAAAGAAATAATTAAATTTTGCTCTATTTTATTTATGTATATATCTTCCAAATCTCAAGTTGAAGATAAAAACTGATGTAGGAATGTAGTTGAGAAAAGATTTAATGTAACATTTCAAAACAATATTGAGTAAATTATTTAGGGTTGAATGACCATTGTTTTAAAAAACACAGCATTTATATTTCACTTGAATTTATAAGAAGGCAGAAGAAGGAAAGGGAAAAAAGAAATGCCTAAATACTATATAGCTGGGAGGCATTTGCAGTAGGTAAGAACAGAAAATCTAACCATATGGTTTCTACATCTATTTTAAAAACTAATCATGTGAGATTAAATGAGTCCTAAATACACATAAATTTTGATACATAAAGCAGAGTTTAGCTTTCTTACATTTAATCATACCTGAGTACATGTGACTACATTATCATTTTGTTTGTACAATAAAATATTAAAGAGGGTGTAAATGTAATTAAAATAACACATAATCATTAAATAACACCTAGTCATAAAGATATCTAAATAATTACTGTTTCAACACTTGTAAGTATTTTACATATACTAATTGACTTAATTCTCACAAGAATCCCAGGAGAAAAAGACTATTATTATTATTTACAGATGACAAAGCTAAGACCAGTAGAGATAAAGTAACTTGCCATTCATCACACAGCTAGCAAATGGCTACCTACTTTTAAGAGTCAGCTATTTTCTTAACCTCCTTAATATTGATTTATAACTGGACCTTAAAATACAAATCTGTTTATTGACTTCACTGAATCACAATTTAGTGGAAATTAACACACACAGACAAGTGCACACATGCTTATTTGCATATATATAATCAGCTTTAGGGAAGGGCAAGATAATAAGATAGTGCAATGGAAATGTTTCCTAATCATTGTCAAAATAGCAATAATATAAGGCAATAATTTCTCACATGCATTGAGCACTTACTACATGCTAGTCACTGTACTAAGCACTTTGGAATCATCTATTTGTTCTAAAAAAAATCTTATGAGGTAGGTTCCATTACCTCCAATCTATAGGAAAATGAAACAAAGACAGCATACGTTTCCCAAAGTCAAATAGCATTAGCTGTGGTAGAACCAGAGTTTTGAATCCAGGAAATCTTATTTTAAAGCTTACATTTCTTGTTGAATTTAAGAAAGAAAACAGATGAACATATGGGAAGGGGAGGAAAAAAAGAAAGAGAAATAAACCATAAGAGACTCTTAAGGATAGAGAACAAACTGAGGGTTGCTGGAGGGGTTTTGGGTAGGGAGCTGACCTAGATGGGTGATGGGTATTAAGAAGGGCACTTGTGATGAGCACTGGGTGTGGTATGTAAGTGATGAATCACTGAATTCTACTCCTGAAACCCATACTGCATGGTATGTTAACTAACTAAAATTTAAATTTAAAAAAAAAAACTTACATTAAGTACTACACTATTTTACTTTTCTATAATTTCTTTACTGTTTTTCATTTCCTAAATTACTTTATAAATATTTGCAACTTAACTTTGACTATACAATGTCCCTTGAATAAAGTAGGTCACATTTGTTTAATCCTCTCATCTCAAATATTGGCTTTACATTATTTTTAATTTGCTAAATCCCAAATAAACCTTGTCAAGCCTTTAACTTCAAAGAGGAAGTAATTCATAGATTTGAAAATTTACTTACTCCCAATCTCTGAAAATATTATTTTGAAAGATATGTGTTAGTCTTTTGAATTTTATGTGTTACTGCGACTCTTAAAATTGTTTCATTCTCCTCTGAACTACCACACTTAAATATCAACAATCTTTAGATTCTTTACATCTCTGTATCATTACTTTCCTAAATAATTCTCCAACACTGATATAATGTACTGTCCTGAAATTATTCTCCATTACTGAGATTATGGTCAGGAAGTTCCCCAGATATCTATCCCAATTAAATTATCTTCTGAGTTTTGAATTTTAGTCTATTTTCAGACTTAGCATATGTTAAAAAAAAATGACCCAGAAGCACTTATTTATGTTGTTAAATGAATAAACTGATAAATTAAAAGCATTATTCCGTAGCTTTTAAAAGCCAATTTTATTATATATTCAGAGAGAACTACAGGCCAGTCTCAGAATTCTCCCTATTCTGTGTTGTATGTTTTTTCTTATCAAAGATTGGTAACACTAAAGTTAGGAAAACAAAACCTTAAATATATTTAAACTAGGAGTTTTAATCATTGACTCCTTTGTAATCGACTTAAATTATCTAGAATCAAAAAAATTACATTAATCAAAACACAGAATTGCAATTGTAAAAGACATAGTTCACACATAATAAATAAGCTATGTCAAATATTCAGGTCCATTAAAATGTTTAAAGGCAAATATAATTCCTATGAATTATTTTTGAGGTATAAATGACATACGACATTATGTTAGTTTCAGTTGTACAACGTAATGATTCGGTATTTGTATATCTGGGAAACAACCACCACAATAAGTCTACTCAACATCCTTCACCATACAGTTACAGAATTTTTTCTTTTGATGAGAACTTTTAAGATCTATTATCTTAGCAACTTTCAAATATGCAATACAGTATTATTGGCTATAGTCACCACAGTGTGCATTATATCTCCATGATTTACTTACTTCATAACTAAAAACTTGTATCTTTTGACTCCTTCACTTATTTCACCCAACATTTACTCCCAGCCTCTGGCAACTACCAATCTATTCTTGTCTGTGAGTTTGGTTTTGTTTTTTAGATTCCACATATAAATGATATTATATGGTATTTGTCTTTCTCTATCTGATTTATTTGATTTGTTTAACATAATGCCTCAAGATTCATCCATGTTATCACAAATGGAAAAACTTCACTCTTTTTTATGTCTCAATAATATTACATCATGGTGCGTGTGCGTGTACATGTGTGTGTGTGTGTGTGTGTGTGTGTGTGTGTGTGTAGACAGAGAGAAAGAGAGTAAGCAATGCTGCAATGAACATGAGGTGCCTGTATCTTTTTCAGATAGTGTTTTCATTTTCTTTGGGTAAATTACCAGAAGTGGGATTGCTGAATCTATACGGTAGCTCTATTTCTTATTTTTTGAGGAATCTCTATACTGTTTTCCATAGTGACTACACCAATTTGCATTCCCTCCAACAGAGCACAAGGATTTACTTTTCTCCATATCCTCACCAACACTTGTTATCTCACACCTTTTTTGGAAATAGCTATTCTAACAGGTGTGATATTGTATCTATTGTGATTTTGATTTGCATGTCCCTGATAATTAGTGATGTTGAGCATCTTTTCATGTACCTATTAGTCATCTGTATGTCTTTTTTGGAAAAATATCTATTCAGGTTCTATGAACATTTTTAAATCATATTTTTTTTGCTATTGAATTGTACGAGATACATGTACATTGATACACATATATAGTGAGATATATGTTGTACATATTCAAAGAAATGAAAATTATGCAAGTTTGTTACCACATAATTTCTCCAAAGGAACTTCTAGACTCTAGAATTTAGGTAATGTATTTAAGGTAGTGGGAGAACAATCCCAGAAGACTAAGATGAAAAAAAGCAAGGGTAAGTTGATAAAAGGTTAAATATGTGGGTCAATCTAAACAAATATGAATGAAGAAGATGTGGCTTATATATACAATGGAATGCGACTCAGACGTAAAAAATGAGATCTTGCCATTTGCAATGATATGGATGATTATGCTAAGTGAAATAAATCAGACTGAGAAAGAGAAATATTATATGATTTCACTTACATGGAATTTAAGAAACAAAACAGGTGAACAAATAAAAAAGAGACAAACAAACAACAACAAAAACAGACTCTTAAATACAGAAAACAAATCTGTGGTTGCCAAAGAGGAGGTGGGTAGAGGGATGGTACACTTACCTTGGGCACTGTGAAATTTATAGAACTGTTGAATCATTATATTGTGCACCTGAAACTAATATAACACTGTATGTTGATTACACGTCAACAAAAAATTGTTATAAATTTATTTATTTTAAATATTTTTATTCATTTATTTGAGAGAGAGAACACAAGTGGGGGACAGAGGCAGAAGGAGAGGGAGAAGCAGACTCCCTGCTGAGCAGGAACCCCATTGTGGGACTCCATTCCAGGACCCTGCGATCACAAGCTGAGCAGAAGACAGATGCTTAACTGGCTGAGCCACCCAGGAGCCCCAAAATTATTAAGAATTTTAAAAACATTAATGGTATAAAATAATCTTTTCTTCTCTGAGGATAAAATATGATAGAACTAAAGTAAAAGTAAAAAGTAACATATAAATCATTCTAAGTTTTTTTGTATTATTTAGGAGGATGGTTAAGATGTTGAGCAGCTTTAGATTTTACCAAGAATATTTGTTAAAACTTATAAACTGTATCAGGTAGATTGCACTAAAATACACACCAGTAACAAATTACAACAACAAAGGATTACTTCTCTCTCCTTTATACATTTCATGGGTTGTTTATGGCTCTGTTCCATATTGTCTTCTTTCCAAATCAAGGCTGAAGGGGCAACCTCCCGCCCAGTATGCCAGATGGACAAAAAAGTTGGCAGATACACACCTTGACCATTAAAGTTGAGTAAATATACATCTTGAAGGCAACTTTCAGGAAGAAAATTAACTGATCTCTCATCTTACTCAGAGATTTTAATACAATCCTGTCAGTATTTTTAAGAAAGTCCTTCCCCAAAAAAAAAGTTGGACAAGCATCCATATTTTCCCCCAAAACTATTGATCAATTTCCAATCAATATTGACTGAGTAACAATCTTCTCCCTAGGAATATTTATCATATTGGAACTCCTTTTATGCATTTAGATTTGCATCAGAATTATCAATTCTTTTCCATTGGTTTGTCCTATCATACTTTTTGTAAACTTTAATTTTATAGTATTATAATAATAAATCTTTCTAAGGAAAAAACTATTACTATGATCACCAGTTTCCGACTATGGATATGTTCACAAAATTCACTCTATTTTATTTATTTTTAAACTAAATATTAGATGTGCCTATGCTAGTTTTTTTTTTCCTAGACACTTAGCACATGTAATGTCTCTCTTAAGCACCTACTGGGCAGACTTTACCTATAGCTGCAGTTCTTGGGGCATCTGGTAAACACTCTCTTTCCTCACCCCTTTAGGTGTAAAGATAGTAGTGGTTTCCAGCTGGTGCTAATTCTGGCTTTTTCACTCCCTTGCTGGTTCCCTTTAACCCCATCCACAAGTCTATAAATAGTTTCTTCATTAAACTCTCTCCCATCAACCCCACTAGATGTGCCAATTCTTTCCTTCCAGGTCCCTCTCTGGCATGGATGTGCATTACATTACAAGCCCTATTTCTTCTAGAGAAACTAATGCTCAAAGGTGAAGTCATTTTCCAAGCTTGCACAGCAGATGAGGGAGGTAAAACTCAGATTTGAACCCATGTTTTCAAATGCCAGTTTCCATAGATGTCACCACATATGTTGACAGATAAAGACTGACCTATAGCTAATACTTGGTCTATTGAAAACTTACATATAATGAAATGTATTTTTGTAATATTTTAGAATAAGCAATGACTTTTAAGAAAATATTATATCAGTATTATGGTTTCTTAGCTGTCTGGCAATAGCAATATTTGTCTGAGAGCTAGCCATATCACAAGAAGATCAGGGACATTTTAAGGGTGAGATTTAGTACAGGAGGCAGATATCAGCAAGAGCATATTTCAAAATGTGAACTTCTTTGGAAATGGATGTCCACAAAGAAAGCCCGAGAGTTTGCTGCTTGTTAGCCCTCTTTCCAATTCTCATAAATCCAGGGCAAAATTGCCAAAATCTCAATGTCACAATTGATGCAAAGGGGAACATGTGGTGGTGAGGAGAGGAGGATGGGTATTCCCCCCTGTAATACTTGGCTAGTTTTCTGGAAAGTAACAATAAATTTGCCAAACTTAATCTGAACCTGCTTGGCTCTGCTGAGCCTTTCATCCATAATTAATGTGAAGTTTTCACCATCACTGTAAGGCCCACATGTCTTAATCCTGCTTTTTTGTGGTTTGATGATAAAAACCACAGACCTTCAGAAGTGCACAGAAAATTCAATAGACCTTTAAAATAAAAGGTTCTGTTCCTTTTTTTTTTCCTTTGCATATAGATTTGCAATCTTGAATAAGACAAAACTGAAGTTTCAGAGGAGGCTTAGTGAGTAAAATCCACAAGAACACAAAATCACTGAATCAATTCAACCAAGTTCATCCTACTTGAAACTACCAAGCACATAATTCTGCTCATCATCTTATTATTCACCTGTACTGATATAGAAGATCATCTTTTAATGTTCTTTAGCTTTACTGAGATATACTTGACACAGAACATTGTGTAAGTTTAAGATGTACAATGTGATGATTTGATCTACATACATGTTGAAAAATGATTACCATAATAAGGTTAGTTAACATATCCATCACCTTACATGATTACTTTTTGCTGTTTTGAGAACATTTAAGATTTATTCTCTTAGAAATTTTCAAATATATAATACAGTATTGTTAACTATAGCCACCATACTGTATATTAGACCCCCAGAATTTATTCATATTAACTGAAAGTTTGTGCTCTTTGACCAACATCTCCCCATTTTCCCACACCACTACCTCAGAAACCACCAATCCACTTTCCATTTCTATGAGTTTGACTTTTTTAGAGTCCACATATAAGTGACATCATATAGTATTTGTCTTTCTCTGACTTATTTCACTTAGCATAATATCCTCCAGATCCATCCATGTTTCTGCAAATGATAGGATTTCCTTCTTTATGCCTGAAAAATATTACACTTTATATATACATACCACATTTTCTTTATCCATTCATATGCTGATGGATACTTAGGTTTCCACATCTTAACTAGTGTGAATAATGCTGCAATGAACGTGAGAGGACAGATAATCTCTTTGAGATAGTGATTTCATTTCCTTTGATATACAACCAGAGGTGGGATTGCTGGATCACATGGCAGTTCTATTGGTAATCTTTTGAGGAAACTCCACACTGTTTTCCAAAGTGGTTCCACCAACTTATAACCCCACCAATAGTGCACAAAGATTCCCTTTTTGCCACATTCTTGCTAACACTTGTTATCTCTTATCTTTCTGAAAATAGCTATTCTAACAGGTATGAGGTGATATCTCACTATAGTTTGGTTTGCATTTCCCTGGTGTTGAAGATCTTTATTTAAAATATTATGTTGCCAATTCAAAGCTCTACATTATTAAAATAACTTAGTGTTTTAATTATATAAATATATGTATAGTTTTAACATAAATCTAAACATGTATATAATTGAGTTTTCCTCATAAACAAGCACAGTTTTCAACTCAGGTAAATTATTTTGTTAATTTTTTAGAAATAGTAAATATAGTCACATAATACAACATTCAAAAGCTATCAAAGAGTATAGAGAGAGAAGTATGTTTCCCTTCTACCCTCTTGCCTAGCCATGGCTCTTATCATTGGAGACAAACCCGATTACCAGTATTTGAATATTTTAGAGATAGCAACAAGTATTTATGTTTGTGGTTCCATGGATATATACATATATTTATGCATTATTTTTATTTTATATAAACAATAATGTGCTCTATAGTGTTTTGGACTTTGCTTTTTTTTTTTACACTTAAAATATTTCTTGGATATAATTCCATGGCAGTGTTTCATTTGCCTATAATGGATGAAAAGTAGTCAGTTGTATGAATGTATCACAATTATAATACTAGCCAATACTTTTTACTATTTAGTTTGACTCTGGCACTGATCTAATGCTTTAACCAATTCAATTCCTTTATTGGGGGGTGGTTTAAGATTCTTTTTTAAAGTAATCTTTACACCCAACATGGGGCTCGAACTCACAACCCTGAGATCAAGAGTTGCTTGCTCTACTGATTGAGCCAGCCGGGCACCCTACTTCAATTTTTAATAGCACTATTATTAAAATCATTCTACCTACATGAAAACTGAGGGGCAGAGAGATTCATTAACTTACACAAGATACAAGGTAACAGAAGTAGCAGAGGTAGAATAGTGTAGTTCCAGATCTTGAATTGAGCGAGAGGAAATTCTCCAATGGTGCCTTGTATTGCTGTACATTTTGTGAATGGAGGCATTGTTTGCTTTTGTCCCAGACTACCTTTTCAAGGTGTTTGCATAGAAAACTAGCTTTGGAAGTAGAAATTGTGAATTTTTACCAAGCAGAGAAAAGATTCAGTTATGGTCCAGGATAATAAAGGTCGCATCTCCCTCCATAGAAAATGTCAGATGTTTCTTGCAGCTAATTATAAAAGATTTGAATTCTCTAAGCTTGAGATTTATAAGCCATGATGCAAATCCACTCTGTGTAGCATGCATATTGACCCCCTATTGTCTCCATGGAACTATTTGATTACAATCCACTAGAAGCTCATCTGGAGCTTGGAACATCCAAGATGGTCTCATTCTCATGTCTGTTTCTTCAGCTGGGGTAGCTGGAATGTCTTGAGGATTGGCAGAGCCATTCTCCCTTGCAAAGTGATTGAACTTCTTTTGTGATTTCCAGGACACTGAGAGGATAGAAAGCATAAGCTGCCAGACTCTTGAGAAATAAGTCACAACTGCCATAGCTTCACTCTGCCCCATTATATTGACCAGAGAAAGCCACAAGGGCAGCCTAGATTCAAAGGGAGGGAAATATATACCACCTCTGGGTGGCTAGGGAGTATGCAAAATATAGGAATGGGTAGAATAATTAGCAGCCATCTTTGCCAACAATCTGTCACAGATTAAAAAAAATCACCTATGTTTTCTCAAGTAATTTTATGGTTTTATTATGTGTGTTTGTATGTTTGATCTGTAATTTATTTTGTTATAGCAATGTGTTAGAGATAATACTTTAATTTTAACTAGTGAGCTCTTGTGAAACCAATTAAGTAATGAGTCTTTTCCCTAATAATTTGGATGTATCCTTCATAATGATTAGTTTCCATACATCCTTGTCCACTACTCAAATCTATATTCTCTGTAATACACATACTATGTAATAAACATACATGTTTTAGTCGCAATAGATGTATTGGTACAAAATCCATTTTAATTCAAAATCTTGAATTCCCTCAGACAAGCTTCTGTCCCTAGACTTCCCTATCTTAATGCACATGACCAACTAAAATGTAGGAGTTATCAGTGAATTATCTCCATAAGCATATACCCTAATCCAAACGTCCATCATTTCTCACTATACTACTAAAATAGCCTCTCACAGGTCTCCTTTTTCCTACTCTCCAGCCTTCAATAAATCTTCTACATGGTAGACAGAGTAATCATTTAAAAGCATATATGAGATCTTATTACACACTTTTCTCAAAACATCTCAGGGCTTTCTATCTCACTCCAAATAAAAGAGTAAGCTTTCTATGGCTTATAAGATCCCCCTTGGCTTTACACCAAGGCCACTCCTCAATCTTGTTTACTTCCACTCCCTTTTCTCATTCAGCACCAACCATACTGAGCTCCCTGTTTCTCGAGTGTGCCAACTTGTTTCCAATTTAGTACTTTTGAAATTCTCTTCCCTGTACTTAGATTCTCTTCCATTAAACACTTGAACGTTTAATGTGCACTTCTCATTTCTCATTTCATGAGAAATCTCATTTGCACTTCTCCTGAAATATTCCTTCTTCAGACAGACCTTGCCTGACTAACCCATCAAAAATATCCTCATGCACATCACTCTCTATCTCAGAGCCTTCTTCCTGCTGTAATAGCGTTCATTATTGCAGGATACTACATTAAATGTGTGTGATTGCTGATTACCTGTCTTTTCTACCAGGATATAAGCTCCATGAGAAAGAACCAATTCTCCTTTCACTCCAAGGACCTACAACATTACCAAAAGCATAGTAGTTTGTTTGATGAAGAAATGTTTGTTGAAGAAATGTTTAAATGAGACTGAAATAAACTTCTTAAATAAGACTATTTCTCCAAATCAAATTTAGTTGACCCTATATCATTTATAAATAAAATATATAAGAAATTACATTTTTGTATTTTCAGACCCCTTACTTTCTCAAAATACATGCCTTTGAGATATATATGTGTGTGTGTGTGTGTGTGTGTGTGTGTGTGTATACACACACACACATATATATATATATAAAACAGATTTACTTAACCTGAATGTTTTCCACTCCTAAAATGCATTTTGTAACTCATATTCCCATTGCATTTGCTTCTCTTATTTTTTCATGATTTAATATATTAATTAGACACAAATCTTTTAAAGCAGTGCAGAAAAGAATTGTCAGATAATGAGGATGCAATTTCAAAATATTGTCTCTTCTAGGGGCTCCTGGGTGGCTCAGTTAGTTAAGCATCTGCCTTCAGCTCAGGTCATGATCTGAGGGTCCTGGGATACAGCCCCATGTCAGGCTCCCTGCTAGATAGGGAGTCTACTTCTCCCTCCCTCTCCACTCCTCCTCTCAACTCATGTTCTCTCTTTTTCTCTTTCATATAAATAAATAAAATCCTTAAAATAAATAAATAAATATAATCTCTTCAGAAAATCAATACAGAAGAGAAAATAATGGTGTATGAATTATAGGAAGAATGGAAATTTTTATACAGAATGGAAGTAAAATCAAAGCAGATCATTTTAGGGATCCTGTGTTTTGAGTATATCCACATGGATTTCATAAAAACACTGGAGCATAACTTTGTTGAAAAGTAAACCTCCCCTCAAAAACAAAAAAAACAACTCAGATTTTTTCTGGCATAAAGGATCTGGTAGCTGTTACTCTTTGCTTGGAATTAGTAAGCCCTTGTATCTTTACTTCTATCCCCACATCCAATTTGTGTATCTTGTCACTAAGTGAAAAGTTTTTACCAAACTGAAGATATTTTGCTTCTAATCTTGATAGACTATTGACACCCATATATCCATTCTGATTACTCAAATCCCATAGCACTCTCAAATAACTCTAACAGACTTTTTCCCTTCTTCTGCTATTTTAATAGCCTATTGATATGTCCTATATACTTAACTTCTACTTGACATCTGCGAACTTTGCTTCATACAAGGTATATTTCAAAAGTAGAAGTCTGAAAATCACCTGTGTATACATTTAGTGCATGTGCCTATTGCTTTCAAAATATCTCATAAGTAGTAATGCTGATGTACTCCTCTGTCCTTTATCTAAAAAGCTTGGCTAAAGTCAAGTTTTTATGAAAAAGAAAAGTTATCTCTTTTTTTATCATCACAGGTAAATTTAAATATTTTCATGAAAAGGAAGAGTGAATGAGAGCTTATCAATGTAAAGTAAAGGTAATTATTTATATGTGAATATAGAGGTTGTCTGGCACTTTGTTGAAGATAGTCAAGGAAGGAAAGACAGGGAGACATTGTTTTGTTGAGCCACAAAATAATACTTTGAAGTATTCTCTTTGAATCATTTTCCAAATATCATGAATGATTGTTAAGAGAGAGAAGAGTGGGGGAAGATAAATGAAGCAACAAAACAACATTGAGACAGTTAAATGTTGTGGGCATGAATATATACTTTCTAAATGTTTTAAAAAGAAAAGAATGATCTAGTGATTACACAGACGAACAGGAGTCAATGTCTTCAGGCTGGATTCCGATCTGACTTGGAAGGTGGAAGGTGAGTTTATCAAGTGGTGAACTGCCTAAGCTTTTGCCTCTTCTTCCCTGAGCAAATAATGTTGATGGACTCCATAGAACTAAGTCAGGAAAAAAACTGTACATAAATATATCTTTCAGCTGTAACAGAAATAAATGCAGAAAATATCTTGCCAAAAGAGGATAAGAAATGTATCCTCTATCTCATTAGGTTATCTATAATAAAATGCTTTGTTTTGCATGTCTTCTTAAAAAAATTTTAAAGATGAATTTGAGTATTTTACTTGGGTTAATCAAATGTCTTATTAGACAGTCCATTATATTATTATTGCTCTCATTCTTATTCTCATTTTATTACAATGTCTTTTTGTCATTTAAAGGTTCTGAACTCTGTATATATCTCCTATAATCTCAAAGGGCTATGTCTTTAAAATTTGCCAAGTTAATCTATTTTCTAAGACTTGGACTTCGAATTTCCAAGACTTTTGCTTAGACTTTTGCATGCCCTTTTTGAAATAATGTCACATATTTTATGAAAATATTGAATATAGGTGGATACACTGAATATTTTATTAGCAGCTACAGGTCCCACTATGTATGTGTAGGACTTGTAACTAGTCCTTCAGGGGCCATCAGGACATTTACCATGCAAATGCTTACTCATATTAAAGTCTTCTCCAGGCAGCCTAAAGTGGACACTCTGTGGAAGTCTATGTCTCTTTCTCTGAAATGTCTTTCAGAGGACCTCAGGTTGAAATAAACTTGTGTAGATTAGTCATCATCTTCCAGGTGACCGTCCCAAGAGGAAGATCAAAACTAGGGTGTGTTTCCCTAGCCATGTGGAGTTTGAAGAAGATATTTTCTTGCACTCTGATTTCTAGTCCTAAAGTAACAATGGCTACTTCTACTGTGAAGAACTGACTGTCCCCAAAACAAGATCTGCACTTCTTGTTTGCCCTGAGATCAAGTAAAACTTTGTGAAAACAACAAAAATGAAATCAGTAACAACAATAACAAAATAATATTAAGCATGTGTCAAGTACTTTGCTAGTTCATATATGCTCATTATATTATATGCACATTAATTATTAAAACATTACTCAACAAGAAAATACTTAATTCAGCAAACACTTACTAAGGACCTTCTCTGGGCCATTACAACCTAATGAGATAGTCACTATTGTTTTTCCCTTTTTATGGATGGAGACACTGAGTTTTAAAGAGTATAATATTTTGTATAAGGTCACATGCTAAACATGAAGTGGAACTTAACCTCAAGTGTTCTCGATGCCTGAGAACAAAGGTAAAGCTCCTCACTGCCTCCCATGATGCCATCATTAGCTGCTGAGTATGTTTTTCCAACCTCACCTAGGTCTCAGATATACTTCTTGTATTTTTTTGGAAGCAAGCCCAGCCAAACATTCACTGTGACAATGTAGAAAGGTCAAGGTTTGGGATGTATTTTTTTGCATACCACTTCTCTCAAGCCACTGTTTGCAAATTATTGCACAAGGTGCCATGATATTCCCTGACTGCACCAGAAGCAATTTCTTAATAGATCCTGTTCCTACAATAACAGCCATAGGTCAGAAAATGAGGGAGTTACAGAATGAGTGGTTTGGGGCCTGTGTTTTTTGGCCTGGCACTGGTGAGAGTGTATAATCTGGATAGATGTTAGCTTTCTAAACAAACATAACCTCTGGTTGCATTAAAGGAGGAAATAAAGTTTAAACTTGTTCTCTTCATTAAAGAGCTTTGCGAAACTAGCATTTATTGAACTCAAAATGGGCAGTAGCTCTGATGAGCAAAAATGATGAGAGGAATGATAGAGCTACCAGAGTCATTTTTAAGTTTTTACTTTTCTCAATAATCAGATGGATGTTTCACCAAAGAGTGTGCCCAGAAAAGGCACTGAAGTATCAAATATGAAGTAGTAAATTTGGGTGTGCCTGTGAAAAAGTTTTGGACTAGAGCTGAGTTTTGACATAAAGGCTGCGTTTCGCTAATATTCTTTGGGGAGACCTTTTTTTGACCAGATGCTACCATTGTGATAGTTTCAATTTGCATACCTCAGCCCTTTAGACAAAACATCAAAAATCCATGGAGGCAAAAGAAAGAAATTACTCATATGAAGAAGAACTATGATTTTATTGATGGTGAACAGCTGCCATCAAGGAATACTGTGAAGCACAGTAGGTCCAGATTGTGACTTGTGTTAAAACATGTTAAACTGGGGAAGCATGGGTAGGGGGGCACGGGGAGGCAGCTGGCTCTATTTGTGTTCAGTGTAAATCCATCATATTGTGAAAGGACATGAGAAAATGACTTCCTAGCATGAAGCTGCCTTTCATTTTCAAGTGTATAATGTAATCTATTACTAGGAAAAAATTAGGTCCTTAAAATAAAATAAAATAGTTCATATATGAAAAGATTTTACACAAAAACTAACTGTGGCTTTTTAATTTTAGTCCTACTTGCTTGAAAGACACCATTAATAAGTAAAATGAGGAAGCAAATGCACATGTTCTTTATTCATTGTAATAAAATACGTAGTTTTCTGTACTTTAAAAATTTCCAAAATTATACTATTGCTATGAAGGCAGTAGCTTAATTTAAAAAATGCAGAAAAACACATGTGTAACTTCATTGCATTACAAAATGGCTCTATTCTGTACTGATACTGAGCAAAGAAATCTTAAGTCTTATATGATCAGTCCAGGGTATTTTTCTTTGACCACTATTATTGAAGGACAACTGATGTCTAGATACTGATAAAGACTTAGATTTTTCTCAGTGCATTTATACAGCTAAAATATTTGTTAAAGCTGTCTGTGATTTTATAAAATGCCTACTTATTACTAAATTATTAATATAAAACTAAAACTAAGCACTAGTGAAGAACCACTTATTAGTGCTGGAAGAGGAAAAAAATGTGTTGAAAGATCTTAGAACAGACCTTTCTGCTACAAACTCTGTATGTATATTTCTAAAAGAAAAATTGTATTGTAACAAAACACTGCATAAAATTAACAGGGTTACTGTGCACTAGAATTAGAAGCAAACCGCTGGAATCTTTATAACAAAATTTTGTATTTTTTAAGATTTTATTTATTTATTTATTTGGCAGAGAGACACAGAGAGAAAGAGAGAAAAAGAGAGAGAGAGAGCACAAGTAGGCAGAGAGGTAGGCAGAGCGGTAGGCAGAGAGAGAAGCAGGCTCGCCGCTGAACAGAAATCCCATTGTGGGGCTCCATCCCAGGACTCTTGAGCCAAAGGCAGATGCTTAATTAACCCACTGAGCCACGTATATGTCCCTGTAACATAATTATTAAAAAACACCAACCGTCTCAGTAATTATACCAGCACAGGTATATCTCCCCCAATATTTGCAAACAGAACCAAGCCCACAGTTGATTTTTGCCTTCTTAAACTCTGGGTTTGTGTTTTTTCCATAGATGTAATTACCGGAGGACGTTGACTGAGGCCAGTATTACTAAAAACTAAAAATCTGATCTGAGAGGTATATATCATTC
Source organism: Ailurus styani (assembly GCA_002007465.1). Taxonomy (NCBI): domain Eukaryota; kingdom Metazoa; phylum Chordata; class Mammalia; order Carnivora; family Ailuridae; genus Ailurus; species Ailurus styani. Next base: position 2,125,730 of record LNAC01000113.1, read on the forward strand.
GATTTCTTCAAACCTGGGGCATGCCTTCACAGTACTTCCCATTGTACTGCCAGCTTCCACAGATAGTTTAATTCTATAAAATATGACAGTTTTTGAAACATATTAAATAAACACATATTGCAACAGAATGGAAGACTTCAATGTTATGTGTTAGGAGGGAAGATGGATTTCACGCAGGCTGACCAAATGGATAGAGTTCATTTTTGTTTTATTTAAAATCAACTTCATTATTGTAAATATGAGATACAATAAAATGCATACATCTTACGTCAATGAGATTTGACAAATGTGTTACACTTGAGTAATCACTCCAATCAAGATCCTTTAAGTTCTGCATCTTTTGAGTCCTTCAAATTTTTGAAGGAGGTACTAGTCTCTGGCATTCTCTCTGGGAATGACCTACAGGTTTTACTTTATTATCTTGGTGAGAGAAGAGGAAATGCTTCGGGGGCTTCTACTTGGCCTCTCCTATTACAAGAGCTCTTCCTATACAGGTCAAGGGAGCAGTGAAAGGGTTCCCCTAACAGCCTACTATATTCATCTCAATTATGCATTCAGAAACCAACGGGTGGGTCTGTGAGCCCAACAGTTCCAGTGTGAGATGGACCTGCATAACAATTCCGTTTATCACCCTCATATATGCCTTCTCCGACAGGGATGTCACTATAGCACATTGGGCCACCCCGTACCATTAGCAACTCAGACCCAGTATCCATCAGTTCTCAAAAGCTTTAGGCTCTCCTTTGTCTGGTGTGCATTTACTTGAGTAAACGACCATAGGGCCTTTTATAAAGGGCTGAGGTAATCACTATTGTATGGACAGACTTTATGGACTGCATGGTGTTACAGGATCCTTCCTCATGGATAACTGGCTTCTCTTCTGGTTGATAGGTTCTTTGTCTAAGAACTAGCTATGGTCTGGAAACGAAAAAATGACTGTGACTTTCCACTGGAGTGGATGACCTCAGTCCTCTGCCTACTCGTTTTTAATCTTATAACTACATAACTTTGTCGTTTAGCCACACCCTGCCCTGCCCCTGGTGCCATTGCAGCCTTTTTACCCTATAAGGTAATTTTGCCCTATTGCTTCTGATAGGTCACTGCTGCCGTGGGCCCCTTCTGTTCTGGGATCTCATGCCCCAATACTATGAGGGTGCACAGTTTTGCAACAGTCTCTCCCATGTCAGTCCTGGGGAACTGATACTGAACTGATGTCCTCTCACTAACCCATTCAATTATTAACTTGATAAACCGAGTCACCTCATGGCATCCAAGGAGCAGAATCAGCTGGTAGATCTCCCGGTCTGCTACAGCACGCCCACTTCTCTGAGCCTTTTGATCCTCTCTTCTGCCGTTTGTCATGGCAATTCTGGCACCTCTACTTTGTTGAATGGGGGTCATCACATTTCCCAAGCTTCCCAGAGCCATCCTAGCATGTATTGGCACACTATTCCATAGCATTTATTAGCACACTTACGGCAACATGAGCTGCTGATTTTATGGCCTTTTTCAGGGCATTAATTCTGAATTACCAGACGCTGTCCTTACATTGACCAAATCTTCCATTTTCTCGCTTCTTGGTCTTCTCTTCTCAATTCAGCACCCTCAGGATGCACTTCCAAGCATATCTGACATCCAGGTCCTGCAGTCCTAGGGCGTGTGGTCTTTCTTCTCACTTGTCAGGCACAACACTTCCCCAGTTGGGTAATGCTAAGATTTGACCCTAATTATCAGCCTGGAGCCCAGGAGGAAATACCAGGATAGATCCCGGAGAGTGCAATCCTTGTGGCATCTGGGCCCCACTTGAAGTCTCCTCTAAACAATCTTCCATCGAGGGATCTCCCATGAAGGGGGGCAGGGCCCTTGGGCATCATGTATACACACATTCATCCACATGTCAGTATGAATTAGATATGTCACCAGGGCAGATTTTCACCACTATAAAATCCTACACAAGTATAGAGACTAAGAAAATCCCTGATCTATCCCTATACCACTGCCACTCTACTGGATTTCAGTGGAGTTGGCTTAAAATTATCTTGGCTCTCTAAATACAGTTGCTATTTGGGGCAATTTAGATGTAGTTCAGCAAAGTCTCATGTAAATAATGATCACTTCTCCCACTATGCATTTTAAAATTTTTGCTAAAGCAAAACCTCTGTACCCTCCCCCACTCAAATTCTACCTTTTGGACTTTCAAGAGCCTACCTTGGGCAAAAAATGTGTTTTAGCTTTTTTTTTTTCATTTCTACTATGACAATCCTAATCTTATTCAAAGCAGTGTGTTTGTTCTGATTGACAAGCTGCAGAAATGAAAAAAGTGATGCAAAGATAAATATTTCAAGACATCATCTCATTATAAGTGTATGAGCACATGCACAGGTGCTTATGTGCCTGTCTGAATCCTTACCTCATTAGTAACCTGAATTTACTGCAAAATTCTGAAGGTAAAAAAAAATATATTAAACAAAAAAGATATCACCATAATACAGAAACCTCCCAGATCAATGTGCTAACTTAATTATCCTCTTAGCATGGTCCAAGCAAAAAGTCTGTCTTCCAAAACAAAGCATCGGAATGTTCTGGCCATCATAACCTTTGATTTGCTGATTTAAGCTCTTCCTCTCACATACCCTTTCACATTATGAATCTCTGAGTCACTTCTCAATAACTGCATATTTTAAGGTAATATTTGCAAGAAAAAGTGTGAATTATTTTTTGATATTTCTTTAAAAATTATGATATGAAATTATTCTGCAGATGATTATTTCCACACATTCACATAGAGAGCCACATAGAAAATCATTTAACGAAATCATGAAATAACGTCTTCAGATTATCAGATATTTATTTAGTAGTATCAGATATTTATGTAGTCTTCAAGGGGAGCGGTACGCAGATGATCTCCTGGAGTGCCAGAACTATAAGAAGGGACTAGAGGGTTCTAACATTTAATATACGGTTGATGCAGGTGCCCTCACTCTGTCAGCGAGCCAGATAGTCGCATGTCACAGCTGAGGGAAAGAGGGACATCCACAAAGGCAAAGGCAAATCATGGTCCTTCTCTCCATTCTTGTGTTCAGAGTATTGTAGTTTATCAGAGACCCTGGAAGTGGATTTTCAGATTCAATTATTTAAAATAATGAAGTTTTGGGATAGCTGGATGGCTGAGTTGGTTAAGCAGCTGCCTTCGGCTCAGGTCATGATCTCGGGGTCCTGGGATGGAGTACTGCATTGGGCTCCTTGCTCGGCGGGGAGCCTGCTTCGCCCTCTGCCTCTGCCTGCCTCTCTGCCTACTTGTGCTCTCACTCTCTCTGACAAATAAATAAATAAAATCTTTAAAAAACAAAAACAAAAAACCCCCCAAAAAACCCTAAAGATAAAATAATGAAGTTTTGTAATACTTTATGCTAGATGAATATAAATGGCAATTTATATATTTTATATAATTTATAAATTTATAAATGAATATAGATGGCAATAAAAATCCGTCCTTGTTTAACCATATGGAGATTCACTGCTTATCTACAGTCATTTTCCTCCTTCAACCTCCATTGCATAGCTTTGAGTTAATCACACTCCTCTGTGAAACAATTGTCATTGGTCCAAAGATGTCCCCTATCTTATATTATCTATTTACCCTTTTATCTCTGTGCCCTATCATATATCATAAGGAGCTATTCTAATGCTTTTAATGTAGCATACTTTTTTTGGCAAGTACTCTTATAAATTATATATTACTATTTTGTGTTCATGTATTTTCACTTACATAAATATTAATATATATTTAATTTTTTCCTAGCCATTTCACTCATCACTGTGCTTTTAAGGTTTATGCATGTTTGTTTCTAATTGTATATGCAGTCTGAGGCCTCTAAGAACAGCTACAGTATTCTAGAGGGTGCACCCACCGTATTCTACTTACCCCTTCTATCAGTAAAAGACATCTAAATTATTTCTGACAATTCTGGAAAATTTTGCACATATGACCATCTGTACATATTGCCTTTATGTTTTCTAGAATACAAAGGCATCACTGATGTGTCACAGAATGGGCATTTTCTGTATTTAACTAACTATTGCTAGATTATTCTCCAGAAGGTCTGAGAGGCGGGAGTCTAAACTCCTAGCAGCAATACATGGACTGCAACTATAACCCCACATAGCTACTGGTATTTTTAGCTTTCGAGATTTTGCCGAACTGATGGTATAAATAAATATAATCTATAGACAAGTATTTATATGTTATATCTATATAATGACATATAGATTATATCTATAAATATGGGTTTTATATCTAGAACTTGCTACTAATGAGTTTGAGGATATGTTTCATAGGCTTTTTTTACTTTTTACAATCTTCATCTATAAATTTTCTCAAACCTATTGCCCATTATTCTATTAAAATTAAGAATTTTTTCTTCATAGAAAGTTTATATGTTCTTTATTAAGGCAAATTCCAGGATCCTTTTATTTTCCAGTTGCCTATTTCTGGAATAGATAAATGCTATTTTTTTTTTCCGATGTCAATCTTATGCCCAGAAACCTTACTGAGTTCTCTTATTCTGACTTATTTCTAATGATTCTTTGACTTTTTTTGTATAGATGATCATATGTAGGAACATGATATGGTTCTTTTTCTCTCTGAGACTCACATCTCTGATTTTATTTCCATTATTTTTTGTCGTTCTTGTTTGAACATAGGCCAAAACCTTGTCCCATGTTAAACAATCCAGTGGTAGAGGCCATCTTTGTTTTACATGTAGCCCTAATGTTAAAGGAAATACATCTTAAGTTTTCCCATGAAGAATAATATTTACTGATGCTTTAGTACATGAAATCTTTACAAAATAAGACTTCTTTGCCTAGATTTTTCATTTGTTATAAATGTATGTTAAAATTATCAAGTTATTTTTTACATCTTTCAAGATACTCATATGATTTTCCTCTCTCAGTTTATTAATTAAGGTATTTACACTGAAGGAGTTTTTGCTATTAGGATATTTCCCTTTGTGTTTCTAAGGTAAATGATTCAAAACATCCTTATCCCTTTTTTATTCTTATAGAATGGAGATTGCGTTAACCCCATAGAATAAGCTGAGCAGCTTTTGCAGTTCTCTGTTTCCTAGAAACACATACATAACACAGAAAATCACTATTCCTTAAAAGCTGAAGAAATATTACATGTAAAACAAACTGAATTTTGAGAAGTTGTGGGAGGCTACAACTGTAATTACCACTTCAATTTCAACTTAAGTTTTTGATTCCTTCTTGTATCTTTTTGGGAATTTTATATTTTTCCCCATAATTTATTTCCTTTAAATAAGTTTTTAAATTTATTGAGTTCTTGTTTATAGTGCTTTTTATTATTCCCTTTTTTTTCTCATTTCTTTGAGCTAATTCTTATTTCCTGAAAAATATTTATGTTTATAAAGCTAAAATTTTTCTTCTAAGTACCGTTTAGCTGTCACACACATTTTGCCTTTCAGTCTAAACATTTCACAATTTTCCATGTTATTTCCCTTTTGGTCTAGAGGATATATAATTTTTGTTTTCATAAATGTTAAATTTTGTTAGCTATCTTTTTGTTATTACATCCTAATTTGATTGTATTAGGACCAAAGGAAATGGTCTGCATGCTATTTATGTTTTAGAATATTCAAAATTCCTTTGAGCAATAATAAAGGTCAGTTTTTATAAATTATCCATGTATGGTTAAAAAATATGTATTCTTTCTTTGTTAAGTTTAAAGGTCTATAAATACTTAATAGTTTGAACTTATACATTATATTTTTATATCTATATTTTCCTTTTGTTCTTTTTTTTAAATTTCTTTTGTGTGTGTGTGTGTGGTTGTTCTGCTAGATTTTCTTAGTTCCTGAAAGTTTATGTCAAAAATCTCTAACTACGGTAGCTAATGTATCTATTTCTCCATGCATCTCTATTATGTGTGTTAAGTATTTTGAGGTTATATTATGGAATATGTCATCATGATGAGCCATTTTATCTTCCTCCGTTATGGCTTCTTTTACCAGTATATAAAGACCACATTTGTCTCTTTTAATAATTTTTTCTCTTAAATTCTGTTTTATAAGTTATGAGTATCTAAAGATGAATTATACATGTCCCTTTAAAAAGACATGCACTCCCAAGTTTCTGACCTCAATTGTAAAGTCTTTTGAATAAAGATTCCAATTCAACAGTGAATAAAACAATAATTACTTTTTAAAACAAATGTGTCTAACATGAAGAAAGAAACTTAAAACGGATACTTACAAATTTTGTTTGTTGCTTTTAATTTTAATTTTTTTATTATTAACATATAATGTATTATTTGTTTCAGGGGTACAGGTTTGTGCTTCATCAGTCTTACACAATACATGGCACTCACCACAACACATACCCTCCCCAATGTGCATCACCCAGCTCCCTTATCCCTCCTACCCACTCCACTCCAGCAACCCTCAGCTTTTTTCCTGAGATTAAGAGTCTCTATGGTTTGTCTCCCTCTGGTTTCATCTTGCTTCATTTTTTCCCTCTCTTCCCCTATGATCCTCTGTTTTGTTTCTTAAATTCCTCATATCAGAGAGATCATACGATAATTGTCTTTCTCTGATTGACCTATTTAGTTTAGCATAATACTCTCTAGTTCCATCCATGTTGTTGCAAATAGTAAGATTTCAATTTTTGATGACTACATAATATTCCATTGTATATATATACCACATCTTCTTTATCCATTCATCTGTTGATGGACATCTGGGCTCTTTCCACAGTTTGGCTATTGTGGACATTGCTCTTATAAATATTAGGGTGCAGATGCTCCTTCGGATCACTACATTTGTATCTTTCTAGTAAATACCCAGTAGTGCAATTGCTGGATCATAGAGTAGCTCTATTTTCAATTTTTTGAGGAACCTCCATACTGTTTTCCAGAGTGGCTACCACTGGCTTGCATTCCCACCAACAGTGTAGGAGGATTCCCTTTCTCCGCATCCTTGCCAACATCTGTCATTTCCTGATTTTTTTCAGATTTTAGTTGCCAATAATAACTTAGATGGAAAATTTATTCCCCAGAATAACACTTGTGAATTATTTTCAGGCCCTCACTCACCTCAGAGTGATTTTCCCACTTGGTGAATGAGAAGAGGCATGCATGTCTAAGCACCTCTCTATTTTTGGTATATGTCCTTTGTTCATGCAGCAATTGCTTCTGGCATACAACAAGTTTAGCAAGAAAACTTGAAGTTCCAAGGATTAGTTCAACTCAGTAGGATGTAGGAGAGAAAGTTGATTGGAGTGCTTAACTCAGCCACAATTTAAACTTAGATTTATTAATGGCAAAATTGACATTTTAATCTTATCAGTATGGTTTTTACATTTATATCATAAGTCATTCCACACTTGGTGAGAAAAAAAAGTATTGTTATTATTTCTTTGGCTCCTCAAATCCCCAAAATTCTTATTATGGAAATAAAGGAACATATTATGATTGTTAGATTTCCAATGCTATTGCTCAATTAACTAGCTATAAAGACTTAATGATGGCCACAAAAATGGCAGTGAAAGTGCATGATTGATATTTGGCCTTTGGTTTTTGTTTTTGTGGGTTTTTTTGTTTTGTTTTGTTTTGTTTTAAGATTTTATTTATTTATTTCACAGAGGGAGAAAGATCACAAGGAGGCAGAGAGGCAGGCAGAGAGAGAGAGGGGGAAGCAGGCTCCCTGCTGAGCAGGGAGCCCAATGCGGGCCTCGATCCCAGGACCCTGAGATCATGACCTGAGCCGAAAGCAGACACTTTATAACGCACTGAGCCACCCAGGCGCCCAGTGCATGGTTGATATTTGGCCTTTGGTTTTTGAAACTCATTAAATGCTCCAAAAGATCTGGAATCCAGAGGAAAGATAATGAGAAAATGGAAGTCTGAAAAAGTAAATAAAGATACCAGATGACCAATTATACCTTTTTACTTATTTATGGATTTATCTTACTGCATTCTATCATCATGCTGCTTTAATGTCTCTGCTAGTTTTGGAACTAATCAATTGGTTCACTTTCCAGTTTATGAATTCTGACATAAGAGTGGAAGTAGGCCCTTGGCATTGCTCCAGCTTTGTGGAGAGCTGAAATTTGTCATATGTAAATCTTCTGTCTTTGTGATAGGTTAAAAATGGCCAAAGAATTTTTGACACTCCTTCCATGAAGAGGTGAGGTCTTTTGTTCCTCACTATAAATTTATAATTTTTTGATAACAGATATCTCTCTTGGAACATTCCTTCTTAGAACCCTGAGCCACCAATATAAGCAGTCTGACACTCCCATGCTATGAGGAATCCCAAGCTAGCCACATGGAGAGGCCATTTGGAGAAGAATGGAGGAAGCTTGCTGACAGATAAAACCAATGTGGTGCTCATAAAGCCATCTTTGTTATCTCCAACTGTTAGAGTTTTGAGGCCCCAGACATCCTGGAAAAAGACCTGTCATCTCTGCTGTGCTCTGCCTAAATTCTTTACCCTCAAAATCATGAACATAAAATAGTTGTTGTTTTATGTTACTCTTTTTAGGCATTTTTTTTCATAGTAATAGATAATGGAACATTCATTGAGTTGGAATCTGTATATACATATATACATATGTTTGTATATATATATACACATACCTACATATGTGTATATGTAATGTGTATATATCTTAAAGGAAATATCTAAAATAAACTTCAACTATCCACTCTATTTTGGAGTTATAATTTATATCATGCATATATACACTATTAGAATTTTCAAATATATTATATTGTCACTTAATTACTTAGTATTCCCTTTTGGTAAATACCTGAAATCAAACTGGTATGCCAACTAAAATTAAAGAAAAAATCAGGCTTCCCAATTCTCCATATGGCCTTTCTATCAAACTTCATTGTTTTATTCCTCTTTCATGTTTTATAAACATCATGTATTTTTATTTTTATTTTTTTTAAAGATTTTATTTATTTATTTCACAGAGGGAGAGAGATCACAAGGAGGCAGAGAGGCAGGCAGAGAGAGAGAGAGGGGGAAGCAGGCTCCCCGCTGAGCAGGGAGCCCGATGCGGGCCTCGATCCCAGGACCCTGAGATCATGACCTGAGCCGAAAGCAGAGGCATTAACCCACCGAGCCACCCAGGCGCCCCATCATGTATTTTTAGAATGGGCCAGTCTAAAATACACTGATTCACTGATTCAGAAACCTTGATTCTGTCTTAAAGTGTTAACCATTTTTGGTCGCCCCTTCTTATTAAAAAAAAATCTATCATCATAAACAACAATGGATTTTATCAGAAATATTTTTGGAAAAAATTAATTTTAATTACAGGAGCAATATCAACAACTCTTTAGCAATATTAACAACTCTGTAAAGCATTTATATGAATGTACATATTATTTCTAATGCTGAAAGTTCTTAGTTGGAAAAAGAAGACTACAAGATGATTTTAATAGGAATGTTCCAGAAATCTGTGCATCCTTTAACATATCTGTAACAAAAAGAGAAAAAAACTGAATTATTAAGAAAGCATACCTAAGTAGAAAATCAGCCAAAAATGTCTTAATTATGCAGAAATTCTCTTCATTTAAAGGTGGAATTATAGAAGCAGGGACTCATGTCTCTCACCACCACCACCACCACCACCAAGTATATTTGGAGGATTTAATTCTCATCAAGAAGTGACTTTAATTCTAAATGGGCGAGGGCTCTCTTTTCCAAGATCAAACATCGTGCTAATGAGTAAGTCTTCCTCCTGCTGCTTAGTTCTGAGGTTCAAAAGATTACCAGGTGTCTTTTACCAGTGCATGTAAAGCGAAGGATTTTTGCCTCAACTAAATGGTACCTTTCCAATCTATTTGTATGAGGGATTTAGGCATTGAAGTTCTGGACACACTATAATTGGCATGACTGGATTTCCATTTCTAATTAAAAATGCACATTTTCAGCTGTCCTCTGAACAGTGACTCACGGGGTTTTGAACTGTTAGAATGTAAGAATGTAAAAAGTGTCCTGGCTAGCTAACTTACCGTGTTGCTGCTTTACGTTGCCCTGCAAACTGTCCATATATCTTCTTTAGACAGATTGCATCCCTCTGTGATTACTCCATATGGCCACTAAAGGTCACTCTTACTCCATTTTCTTGGTCCAGTTTTGAAACCTGAGCCCAGGTTATTACAATCTGTGAAAACCCCATTTTTTGCTCTAGAAAAGGATGCACTTGGGATAGAATTTGGGGGGAGCCAAGAAGTACTGGTTAGCAGACCCATCCAGTTCAGGAAGGAAAAGAACCTACCCGTGTAAGTCAGAGGTTTGAAATAGATGGTTTGTGTTACTTACATCAACACATTTCTAAGGAAGTTATCAAAATTCATAAAAAGTTCATTTTAAAGTAAACACTGGGCAGATGTGAAATTTAAGATTAAATTCTGACCGAGAATGAAAATACTTTATTTAAAAGAAAAATCATTCATTTTTAGGAAACACATTTAAGACCGCAAATGCTTATTGAGTTAATAAATTATAACTGATCTGATTTGAAGAAGGGGGAAGGGAAAGTTAGAAATAGCACTTGCCAAAAGTTCAGCAGCTTAAATCATCTCTAAAAGTAAAGGCATTACATAGAAGAGTCATTTCCTTTTTGCGCATAAGCGTTTGGGATATTTAGGAAATGCCCATATTTAAAAGTATTGGATTTCTTATGTATGTGAAAATTCGGCATAATTTACAGGAAACTCATTTCAAATAGCCGGTATAGATGCCTATTCTCATAGGAAGAAGGGTAACATGAATTAAAACAATTAAAGAGTTCTTTAACCTCAAAAATGATCAAAAAAATTTCTAATGGTAAAATTTCAAGTATTAAGATTGTGGAAAATCAAATACATCATGTTTTCCTGAAATTGTAAGTACTCAATGATATTTGACAATATCTAGTAAAAAAGAATGTTTATTCTTTTAAACCTAACAATTACTTCTAGGATTTACCTAGAAACCCTCATTTGTCCAAGGAATTATGTATAATAAGCTACAGTGATAAAAATAACATGACCTAAAAGGTCATTATTTAGAGACCAGCTAGATAATTCTGTACTACAGAATATCATTCATTAGTTTAAAAAAAATTTCCTTATAAGCTATAACGGAAAGTTTTTAAAGACATTTGAGTGATGAATAACACAATTGCCATTAGATAACTAGAGTAGAATAGTATTTTCAAAATCTCAAAATTNTTCCTTATAAGCTATAACGGAAAGTTTTTAAAGACATTTGAGTAATGAATAACACAATTGCCATTAGATAACTAGAGTAGAATAGTATTTTCAAAATCTCAAAATTAAAATGCTAATTTGAACCATATGAAATTGTCAATATTCAGCTATTTTTGATTGAAAAAGAAGGCAATTTCATATGGTTCAACCTGTATATAGAAATAAGAAAGTAAACTAATTTTTCCCATGAGTACCCAGTTAGAAATGTTGATATGAGGGAAACTTTAGGTAGTTAAAAAAATTTTTTTTTCAAAGAGAGTGTACTTATGTATTGTAAAAATAAAAATTATTAATTATGTGATTTATTCTCCAAATTTTAATATTTTAAATCCTCATTTACATTTATATGTATATATTATATAAGTTTTAGTGTGTGTGTGTGTGTGTGTGTGTGTGTGTGTGTGTGTATGTGTGTGGATATATATATATAAAAAATCATGCCAAGCAAAATATTAGGCTTTGTTATTAGTCGATGTCAGCTAAAGTCAATCTGTCCTTCAATATAATGTGTTGGATAAGAATAGCTTAAGGTCCTACTCTGAGATCTACAGAAAAGCCAATCCTCTCTTAAAACCTATCATGCAAATTACAGGGCTGACTTTGCATGGGAACCTCTCACTCAGATCTTATGATACGTGCTATAAGCCCTTCTATATATCATATACCAAAAATATATTAACACATTTTGAACAGCAAAGGCAATAGGCTTGGCCCATTCCTTTTTAACTCAACACAACAATCCCCACAATAGCATAGAACTTTATAGATGTTTCTGGTAATTTAGAAAGGTAGAGGGGTTGACATCACAGCAGATAATTATGTTTAAAGAATGTATCATACATCCCTACTCTTAAAAGTTTCCTTTTTTACTTCTGCCCACACAAGCTCTGACTTCCCCCACTTATTTTTCACCCCTCCTTCCAACCATCCTTTATGAGTTGTCACTAGAAAGCCCAATTACCCATCACTCTATCAGAGCAATTTCACTCTTGCCAAGATCTTGTTTCGAACTCAGCCTGACATTTACTTATGCTTATCCCAACCTTCCAGGATTCTCTGATGAACAATGCCAACTTATCCTTTAATGTTATCTACTCTTTCTAGAATATAACTGTGAATTAATTCCAGTTTTACCTTAGCATATTTAACTATTACATAAATTAAATAAAATCTAGCCTCGATCTTCACTGGTCTCAGAATCTGGGAAAAAATAGATAAGTCTATAAAAATAGTTTAGGGGTTAGATAAATTTGGCTAACTTGGAACCAAAATTAGTTAAATGGTTTTCTTAAGTGCACTTCTGAGAAGGTTGAGAACATTTATTATGTATGGGGATTCTTCAACAGATGGATCTACTATATATTATTTCAAACCTCTTTGAAGACAAACCTCAGAGAGTTCTATAAAACTTACAATTGAAAACTGTAAAACAACCAGTTACAGTACAATGCAAAAATATATATATATTAAACCACTAATATAGCACAATGAAGGAAAAAAATAAATAATTGTTACATGGGGTAAAAATCAGAAAAAAAGTTTCAAAAAAATAGCACTTAAATATAAAGTAATTTTCTGAGATCTACCTTGCTCCAATTAATTCTACAAGTTGTTGTCAGAATAATCTTCCTAAAGCACAGTTCTAATCATATTATCTCTGAGTTCGGCACCTATTTCTTACCCTACATTGGATAGATATCACACTTAAGGTTCCTCTCATTCTTTTTTTTTAAGATATATATTTTTAAATATTTAATTTATTTATTAGAGAGAGAGAGAGAGAGAGAGAGAGAGGCAACACACAAGTGAGGGAAGGGCTGGAGGGAGAGGGAGAAAGAGAATCCCAAACAGACTCCACGCCAGCCCAGTGCAGAGCCTGAGTTGGGATGCAATCTCACAACCCTGAGATCATGACCTGAGCTGAAACCAAGAGTTGGATGCTTAACCAACTGAGCTACCCCAGCACCCCAAGGTTCCTTTCATTCTTGTCCAACTTGCTAAATAAAGTAAAACTAGAGTTTTATTTTCCTTCTCCCTCTCATACAGTCCACAAGCTCTACAAACTAAAACTAGTCAGCCCCTAACGTATTATAAGTGTTCAATGAGGTAATCTTTTCAATGAACCCAAATAATCATTCCAAATGGTAACAAATTTATAGTGAGTTTGATATTTTTTAAAAAAGCTTTAACAAATCATAATTTATTTAATGAAAATCATCATACAAAATAGGCAGGAGTTATTATTTATCTGTGTGACTGGAATACTCAATATACTTTTATCTCACTCTGATCCCTAACTTTTATTCAGTGGAGAATAATGCTTCTCTATTTCGGAGTGAAAACTTCAGTTAGTCACAAGGCTTTTCTGCTGATTTTTAATTAATTAGATGCGTTATGACCACAAGGGGCAAGTACACTTTAGTAAATATTACCACTCTAAATTTAACCTAACATTTAATTTCTTTTGCAGCTGAAACCAGCCTTGGGCTAGAAGCCAACAAAGAAGAGGCCCCAGGCCTTTTACTTCTAAATGCTCTTACCTCCCCTCTGTCACTCCACAGTGCTGTTTCACTCCTATGAGGATCTAAAGTGGTCAAGAGGTAGAGAAGTAGGTAAGGTAGTAGGACACTTCTCACTTCAGTGAGAGTTCCTATTATCTAGACTTGGCAAAATATTAAAAAGGATTCTCTCTCTTCCCCAGACTCTTAATTTGTATCTAGTAGGATCCTGAAAGATGGGTCTTTTTCCTCTGACTGGTCTGCTGGGACTCTTTTCTCATCCCTGGGTTTCTAGAAGTAACCAGCTCGTCTCTTTCTCTTGAGATTTCTTCCCTCTTTCAGCCCTATTGAACAGGACCCCAAACTACCCATTAGTCTTGCATGGCCCACTTCTGGATAGAGGAGACACTTTGGAATTGCTTGCCCAGTGAAACTGAATCAACTCTGGGCATGTAGGTTTCCCCTACACCTAGGGTCCCCCCACCACACAAGCAGTCTGTCAGCCTTTTGATCGTTCTCAAGATTTCCTGGATCCAGTTCAGAGTTCCTTCTGTCTCATTCCTGAGTTCTCTTTTTCACCACCCTCTGGACTTTCTTCTATTTTTTAGTAGGTAAAGAGTGTCAGTACTCAGGTTCCTGGTTATTTCTTATGAAAATTTTCATATGCAGATTTATCTCACACATTGTAAGGTAGTATATGGGACCTCAGTGGAAATTTAAAAAGGAACGGTTATATTCTCACCTGCCCTCCCACCCGGGCTCACACAAGAAAACCAACCAACCAAACAAACTGATAGAAGCTGGTTTTCTAGACCTTATCAAGTATGTCACAGGTTAAATTTTTTTTTTTTTTTTTAGGAAAAAAAAAGTGCTGTTATTCTCCTGGTACCCAGGAGAGAGGGAGTGCTGCTGCCTGGGAGGAATTCACTGGGCAAGTTACACAGTGGCCCTGAGGGCAGAGGGACCCAGTCTCTCCCTGGGTCTTGGCACTGTGTAGGCCCTGGTAATGACTAAGATCAGGCCACCCAAAATTCGGAGGGGTAGAAAAGCTTACAGCACCTTCAATTTGATTTAGAGAAGTAAACAAAGAGGGCATTTGTTTACTCCAAGTGTTTTGGTGTCAAATTTATAATGGCTCCACAGAGATAAACCCAGGCCTCCTGCCTCCTTCTCCTGTATTTTCTCCAGCACAGCATGGTTTAACACCCAAGCAAAAAGGCAGACACATCCTGTGTGGCACTTTGGATGGATATAGTGTG
Source organism: Ailurus styani (assembly GCA_002007465.1). Taxonomy (NCBI): domain Eukaryota; kingdom Metazoa; phylum Chordata; class Mammalia; order Carnivora; family Ailuridae; genus Ailurus; species Ailurus styani. Next base: position 2,140,777 of record LNAC01000113.1, read on the forward strand.
CGTTATTTTTAATCTATGGTGTAAATATTTTACTTCTCTTTTTTTTTAAAGATTTTTTTAAATTTTATTTATTTGACAGAGAGAGAGAGAGATCACAAGTAGGCAGAGAGGCAGGCAGAGAGAGAGGAGGAAGCAGGCTCCCCGCTGAGCAGAGAGCCCGATGTGGGCCTCAATCCCAGGACCCTGAGATCATGACCTGAGCCAAAGGCAGAGGCTTTAACCCACTGAGCCACCCAGCCACCCACATTTTACTTCTCTTGCAATTAATCCAGAAATGTAATGAGAACTCATTAAGTTAAAAAAAGTCATATTTATGTTTTTAAATCAATTAAGATTTTCCAAAACTGAGAATCATGACCTAAACAAATAGACGTATGACTTACTGCTGTGCATGGTGAGAGTATTTACTGGCTTATTTGCTAAGGAACATTATTACATCCTCCACACTGGATAGGAATAAGATATATTAAAGCAGAAATTAACTTGTAAGGAGAATATAGTCATCTTCTTATTATATTTACTCCAATAGCACCCCTTTAAACAGTATTGCTATTAATTACAAGTGGAAAATATTGATGCATATTCCAATAATTACATATCAGAACTTGGTTCCTAGAATGTCCATTGTTGGCCTTTCTATTCAGTATTCATCACATATGGGACCTAGTTCATAAAATTTTCTCATGTAAGTATGTCTGTCCCCAAAAGGAAATCAGTCTGCTGAAAATTAGAGCTCTTTATCACTTCTCGGCCTTTTGGCTAAGATCAAGTGAAAATTAGAGCTCTTTTCCAAAATGACATTTATTTAATGAAACACTCTAAGTCCTCACACTTCTCTCTGAAAGAAAATAGCCAACAACAAAGCAACAAAAATGGCAAAAGATTCACCAGAGTCCAGAACACCAGTAATTTGTACTTCTGCCCGTAATTTAGATTTTAGTTGCCTTCTCTATGCAGTTCAACTTAATAAAGACTATTGTTTCAAACTGTCCCTTACACAGAGGTTTCATTTCAAAAGGTATAAAAGAACTTTTCCGAACAGGTGCTATTAAAACTAAATATTTTCAAAGCACTTAATTCAATATTTGAAGAAATAAATGTTCCCATTTCATGATCTTTGGTATTTACAATACCCATGTCAAGTTGAAGATTTCTAAGATTACCATAACTTCCAATCTCTGCTTTTTAGTTGTGATTTTCTCTACCCAGTCTTATATCTTCTTTCCCCATACTGAAATAATTCTATAATCCTGAGTAAAAGATGTCATTTATTAATGATATTCTTTCTTAATGACATTAATGCTGTCATTTTCTTAAAGACTGTTTATTTCTCATATTTTTATTATTTTTATCCTTACCAAGTAAGTTAATATTGACAATATGATGTAATAAAGTGTTTGAACCAATCAGAAATATGACAAAATGGAATGTGTGCTAGTAAAAACTGGCTGTTTACAGTAAAAACTACCGTGAAATTTATCTTCATAAAATCTTCACTGACCATAAAAAGAACAATGAGTGTTAGCAGAAACAAAATAGAGAATCTATAAGAGGCCACATATGAAAGTTCTCTGCTTTTCTGCTTTTTAACAAAAACAACTCTGTAGTAAATGGGTAGGAAAACATAAGATCTTATTAAAAAAATTGTGCGGGCGCCTGGGTGGCTCAGTGGGTTAAAGCCTCTGCTTTCGGCTCAGGTCATGATCTCAGGGTCCTGGGATCGAGGCCCGTATCGGACTCCCTGCTCGGTGGGGGGCCTGCTTCCCCCTCTCTCTCTCTGCCTGCCTCTCTGCCTCCTTGTGATCTCTCTCCCCCTGTGAAATAAATAAATAAAATCTTAAAAAAAAATTGTGCTTCATCAATTCCATATTTATATAGAGAAAAAGTATCTTGACATTTACTTCATGTCACACACAAAAGTCAATGCCGGGTGTACAAAAGATGTAAATGTGAAAAGAAAAACTCAGTTTTTAGAGTAGCACTGTCCCATATAATAGCTATGAGCCATTGATTCTTGAATAACAGTTTGCAAAATCAATTCCTTAGTCACACTAGTCACATTTCAAGTGCTCAGTGTAACAAGTATATGTGGCTAGTTACTACTATATTGGAAGGTACAGAAATAGGACATTTTAATCATCACAGAAAGTTCTATCTGACAGTGCTGTTTTAGAGAAAAACACAGGATGACGTCTTAGTGACCCTGTAAGTCACCTTGCAGGGAACAATTTGTTTAATAGGATACTAAAAGTGTTAACTATAAAGAAAAAATTCTACACAAATAGCAAACTAAAATAGACATTGCTGTTTATGTACTTTCATAAAATTATAAAAGTGGAGAGAATTTTAGTGCTATATAACTATAAAACCTTAATATATAAATAGACATCATTAATTTAATTTGACACGTGAGATGTTTCACATAAATTAATTTGCTGTTATTAGATTTAAGAGAAGACAGTTATAGATTCAGGCCCCTTTCTGTTTTCAATATTTTTTCATACTTTTTTTTAAATTGAAGTACAATTAATAGAGTGTTATATTAGTTTCAGGTGTACAATATAATGATTCAACAATTCTGTACATTGGTCAGTGCCTATCAAGATAAGTGTACTCTTAATCCCTTTCACCTATTTCACCCATCCCCCACTCACCTCCCCTTTAGCAACTACTAGTTTGTTCTCTGTATTTTAGAGTCAGGCTTCTTCTGTTTGTCTCTTTTTTTTTTCTTTGTTTGTTCATTTGATCTGTTTCTTAAATTCCACATATGAGTAAAATACTACAGTACTTGTCTTTTTCTGACTTATTTCATATAGCACTATACCCTCTAGTTTCATCCATGTTGTTGCAAATGGCAAGATTTCATTCTTTTTTATAGCTGAGTAATATTCCACTATATAGAATTTATTATGTTCAAAGAGGTTGCTCAGATATCTGCTCTGCTTGGTTTTCAACAGTGTAGAGAGACCGAGATGAATAAAACTCATGGGGGAGCACATGAGAGAAAGAACTCAAAGCAGTAGACTACGGAAGCTCTTTACTCTGGGACAAGATGAGAGGAGAGAGAGCCAAGCTGAGTAAGAATCACACATAATTCTGTGATGGAACCTCAGAAAGATGTGCTCTCGGGTGGCTGCAGCATCACGTGGAGTGTGGCACAACTTCTGAGGAGATTTCATGAGGATATCACTGCTGCTGGTTTTGAATGCCAATAAAGATCTGAGGTCACTGTTCGGCATCAGAACAAAATACTTTGACTCTGGTTTTTGCCACTGTCTTTTCTCAGCAGTAGAATACAACAATTTAATCTTTATCTAATATCAATCATAATCAATCTTTGTCTAATATCAATCATAATAGTACTAGTAGCCAATATACAGTCAATAGTACCAGTGGACTGTACCAACTATTAGCCAATAAGCAACTAATAGTTGATTACTATATGCCAGAGACTATTTAGCATGCTTCATATACACTCAACACCACATTCTCCTAATAATGCCAGGAAGCAGGTACTATAATTGTCTCATTTTATGGATGTAAAGACAGAAGCATAAAGGGAGTTAAGTAATTTATCCCAAATGACACAATCATTGAGTGACAAAACATAAGTTAATATCCAGGCACCTGACTTCAGAATCTGTGATCTTAATCCTTACAGGGGTCTAAATGGAAAGGCCTAGAGAGGCTAGGCAGGTAATGATAGGAATTGAATTGGACTGACAAAGTCTGAAGTCTAAAGTAGGGTATTGTGGGAATCTCTGGCAAATTGGAAAGGTTTGGGCCAACTCACCAACAAATCATAGCAGTAGTTGTAATATATTTTTTAAAGTGAAAATAATGTCAAGAGCTGAACTTCCTCTAAGTTGCTTAGTTACAGATACAGATACAACCCTCTCTTTTCCAAGTTCCCTTAAAAGTTATTACCCCTTCTTACATCTACTCTTAATGAAGTTCTAAATATTTTGAAAGCTCAGCTGCAAGGTTTCTGCAAGCTCTGGAGTTCCTGGATTTAGTGTGAACTATAGTCTAGCTCCTTTGTATATACTATATGCTCTCTGTAAGCTTTGAGAATTTTCTTTTTTTCTTTGATAGTCTTAAATTTCACTACACTGTATGCAGTCATAGGTTTTCTTCCTTATTTTTCCTCTTTGGCATATCATAGACCCTTTCAATCTGAGATTTTTACTCTTTTATTAATTCTGAGAAATGTTTCTTTATTATTTCTTTAGGTATTTCCTCCTCTTGATTTTTGTTTTTCTTTCCACAAATACTATTTAGGATGTTTCATTTATGTGTTTCTCCCACATATCACTTAACTCTTATTTAAGTTTTTATTTATTTTTCCTTTTCTGATTTCTTCTGGAATGTTCCTTAAACTAAACTTCAATTCTGTACTTTATGGATTATTCATTTATACCAACTATTGTATTATTTATTTAATCTGTTACACTTTTCACACATATTTCTGCTTGGTTCTTCTTCTGAGTTCTTAACCATGTTGCATATTTTAAATAACTTTTCTTATCTCTTCTAGTTATTATGCTGAGTTATGTTATTTGGTCATTTATTCTATTTTCTCTGTTTCCACTGGAATATGAATCCCAATTTATTTGTAGTTTTGAAATAGTTGTGCTCTGAGAATCTTCTTCTCCCTCTCTTCCTCTCTCTGTGTGCTTGTGAGATCATATTCCCCATTATTGGATAATCTATCTGGAAATGCATTAGGGAGAAGGGAGGTGGATCTTGTCAACCCTGCTGGCTCAGCATTTTGGTAGAAATTGGAACTGAAACCTCTCTTCTACTTTTTTCTATTTTATTTTCCAGATATGATAGAGGACATATGCTCTGACCACAAAGCAATAAATTTAGAAGTTAATAATAAAAAATATAAATAAAATTAACTTATACGTGGAAATTTTTTAAAAATTGTCAAATAACTCAGATGTTAGAGAGAAATCAAAAAGGGAAATTTAAAAGAGCTAGAACTATATGATAACAAACAATACATATCAAAATGTATAAGGCCGCATAAGCCATGATTTAAGAAATATTATTCTTAAGGAACCTTAAGGAACAAGTAGTCTCATAGGCTATTTTATTAAACTTTCAAAAAATGGATAATCACTAACTTAGAAAAATTCTAAGACTATACTCCTAGAATAAAAGTGCCTTGCATAGCCGGACAAAAAGTAAACACCAAAAGTGGCTTTAACCATATTTAGTTGATCCATATCCAATCAACCTGTGTCAGAAAGTCAACCAGTAAGTGACTGCCTTATGCTTTGAAATTCAGTCAGTCGGCAACAAACTCACTACAAGTCATGCTTCTAAAACTCACATTAATTTACTTCTACCTGCATGATCAACCACAACAAAACATACACTTAGGCAGCCAATAGAAAGCACACTTCAAAGATTAATAGCAATCCATTCCCGTCTCTGTAACCACTATAAACTTCGTTTTTAGAATGACAACTCACTTCTGCTTCCATGCCCAACACAACACAAAATAAACTCTTTGCCAAAATCTTACATAGGCAGCAGTTTACTCTTTTCAACCAGACTATAGATGTGTCCCATAGTCCTTCAGTTGTAACATTCTGTAGAGCCCTCAAACCGATGAGCATGTTGACCAGGTACCCTGTGCTCAAATACCTTGTCCTTCAAATTTGCTGCCAGATGAACCTGATTAAAAATGAACACACTTTTTGTAGCATTTTTGTTCCTAACGTTTTTTTTAAACTGGTATTTATAACCAATAGGATTTCACATAAAGCAATTAGGTCCAAATCATGGTATATATACAATTAGAACTTTTGGTTTAGAGGGACATCATATGGTAAAGAAAATTAGATACAGGCCTTTGTACAAAGTCATTAGATTTTTTATTGCAACATCTGATAATTTTTTTTCAGTTAAGCTGATTATCCTTTTCTTCCCTTTTGTTTGACCCTTTGTACAAAGTCTAGTCTCATGTGTTTTTATTTTGCCCTGGATTGTCTTGTGTTGAACATATAAGAGAGTGCTTCATAGGAAAGCTAGGAAAAACATGCTGGCAGATCATTAATCTTAACAGGCTATAATGGCTGAAGTCTTTAAGCAAGGACTCCTCATAGAGCAGAAAAACAAATCCACAGAGATATTCAGGATTTGGCCCCAGATTCTGAAAAGACACAGTGGAAACAATCAAGTTGTAAAATGCATGAGATTAAGATAACACTAGATAGTTCCAAATTGGCACTTGACAAACTCTTCCATGAGGCAAACCATCATATTTGGGACACACTGGCCTTTTTAGTAAACAAACACTAAAAATACATCTTTTTTAGGATAGCAAAGGATACATCCAATTAGTACCTCATCTGTAACTTTATTTCCTTGACCAGGCCTGGGAAATCTTCCAGAGAGCCTTCCAATCCCTTTTTATAATATTTTAATTATACATACCTGTTTCCTCATAGTCATCTAATGTTATCTGATAACTGTTGTCCAGCATATGAAATGATTCTACATCACTTTTGTCCCAATAGATGATACAACAAATGAGTCAAAGCCAAAAACAGAATAAAATCATGCCGACTGAAACTCAATGGAAAATCCGACTTCTGCAAACAAAAGAGCATTTTTCAAGAGGAGTTAGCAAAATTGGTGGAAAGCTGGAGTCCTTGCTGGTCTCATAGGCAGCTCTGGTTGATGGAAAAACAAAAAGGGGACTCTGAGAATTTTATAAGTTCCCATTCTATCAAGAAATTATTGATTGTTTTATAGTCAGGTGTATAGTAGTATAATAAAATATGCATATTTGGTTTTTGCCCTGAGTTCCTAGCACAGAGCTTCAAAATCCTTTGGAAATTTCTGAGTGTTGGAAGTGTATTTTCTAGCTCATAATAAGCCCATCTTGATAATGAGTTTATGCTAGCAAGGGGACTCATGTTGGGCCCACAGAAAGTCTCAATAAAGGGGCTGACCAAACATGTTATAAGAGGGTTGAAACTCAGGCCTACCTCCCAACGTCTTAGAAGAGAAGAGGAACTAGAGATTCAATTTAATTACATGGCCAATAATTTAATCCATGTCTATGTAATGAGGCCTCAATAAAAACTCTTGAACAAGGAGGTTCAGAGAGTGTCCAGGTTGGTGAGCACACTGATGTTTGGGAAGGGTAGTGTGTCCGTATTCCAGGATCAGAAAGCATGAAAGTTCTTCCCCTGCCTCCTGCTATCTAATCTTGTCCTGTGATTCTCTTCCATTTGGAAACTCCTGAGTTGTATCCTTTATAAAGAAACTGCAATCTCAAGTATAGTGCTTTCTTGAGTTCTGTGAGTTTTCCTAGAAAAGTATCAAATTGGGAAGCAGGAGGATTGTGGCATCTCCAAAATGTGTAGAAAGTCAGACAGAAGTGTAGGTAGCCTAAGGACCTAGGGCTTTCAACTGGTGTCTGAAATGGGAGTAGTTTTGTGGGACTGAAATCTTTAATCTATTGGATCTTGTGATAACTCTGATTAGTGTCAGAATTGAATTGAGTGGTAGGACATCCAGTTGGTGTCAGGAATCAGTATAAGAAGTGGTTTTAAACTTGTTCAATTAATCGATGACAATTTCTGTGAACACACCTTTGAAAACAGTCAATTTTCAGGGCACTCACTCCAAATTATGCTTCTAAGACCATTATTATCCCACTTCCACCTCTGTAACCAACACAAACCATGCTTCTGTAATGTTGTTATCACACCTCTCCTCTCCTTATAACTGTCATAACCCAACACAGATCTTTCTTCAAAAGCCATATGTCATCAGCTATTTCTTTTCAATGTGGCTGTATACCAATATAGTTCTCTGTTAGTTAAAGAAGGCATAAATTAAGCCTTTTGGTTAGAGGTATGGAGTGATGATCTGATGTTTTGACACATACGTAAACTCTTTCATAAATGGTAGAAGGAACACTCCTTACCTTATTTTAAGAATGTCAGTATAATCTTTAAAACACTCAGGAAAGGATAATACAAAAAAGGAACTTCACAGACCTATTTATCTAATGACTATAGATGTAAAACTCCAAAAGAAAATATTAACAAATCTAATACTTTTTTGCTATTAATATAGCAGAATAAGAAATACATTATGGCTAAGTTCAGTTTGCCTCAGGTATGTAAACATACCTCCATATTAGCATTAACAAATTGCATCATATCAACAAATACAGAAAAGCATTTTATAATAATGCAAAACTACACCTAAAATTTGAAATAATATTTTTTATAAATTAGGAATAAGAGGCATCTTCTTCAACTTAATAAAACCATTTACAAAATGTTTTCTGCAAATATGATTCCAAATGGGGAAATTTAAGAAGCATTCCATTTAAAATTAGAACAAACAAGTTACTCCTCTCATCAATTCTATTAAATATTGTATTTTAGCTCAAAATGCAGAAGACGAGAGCATAATTATTTAAAGAATGAAAAAGAGAAAATAAAATTGCTGTAACTGGTAGATGATATAATTTTTTACATAGAAAACCCAAATAAACTACGGATAAACTATTAGAAATAATAGGAGAGTTTAGAAAGGTGGATGGATATAAGATTAATATATAAAAATCATTTGTTTTCCACATACTATTCATCAGCTGAGATCATTAATAAGTATTTTTGTGATGGATGACTATGTAAAATCTAGAATGGAGGTTAAAATGAATGGCATTGAAATTTAAAAACCAACTTCCAATTCTATATTCTTACTGCTTAAATTAGGTGGGCTTTGTTGTTGTTAATTACTGCTTATAAAACAAAACTAAGAAGAGGAATGATTCTACCTATGGGTAATTATACATCAATAGGTCAATAAATCATTAAAAAAGTATTTCAACTCATTTAGAAATACATTTCTAATAATATTTTATTTATGCTTAATATCATCTATCAAATCATATATTAATGTTGTTTTGTTTGATTGTATGTTATTGTATTTATAAAAATAAGTCAAATGATAACCCCAACCACTACAGTAAACTCAATTGCCATTCACTCTTTTCTTTGCCCAGGGGGACCACCACCCTCTGTGCTCTAATTGCTTCTGCTGTGGCTTGGAAAGTGCCCCAGGCAGAAAGCCAGGGTGAACTTGGAGGTCTCTTCATATGTTTCCTCTCTTTCAAGGATCACAGCCTTGTGCTATTTGGGGTCCAATGCTTAAAAACAGTTGCTTCATATATTTTGTCCAAATTTACAGTTATTTGCTCAAGGGTAAGCTGATACATTTTACTCCCTCCTGGCTGCAAACAGAAATTAAGAGTAATGTTTTAATATGTCACTTTTTATAACATAATAAAAACTACATCCTTTGCAAATATTTAATTTGTGATGAAAAATTTTAGGTACAAACTTAATGTACAAGTGTTAGAATGGATTCAGAGATTAAGGGAAAGATTATGAGATTCATTTGCACATTTTTATTTGTGATGCTTATAGATAAAATCAGTAGGTTGTAGGCTATGAGTTTCTAAAAATTGGAAGACGAGTTCCATGCTAGAAATTGATATTAGGAGTTGTTGGCATACAGTCTCATTTTTGAGTTCTCAAAATAGATGAAATCACCTAATTAGACACAGTATATTAAGGACGAAGAAAAGTACCTAGAAACTAGTCCTGAGGAGCTCCAGTATTTAATTGTTATTTGAAGAGGAGGAACCAGAGAAAAAGACAAGAAATAAGGAGAAAAGAATGTAGGAGAGAAAATATGACAATGCAATTTACAAAAGCCAGGGAAAAATTATATGAGAAAGATGAGTGTTCCACTAAGTTAAAAGTGCAATGAAATTAAGTTGCACAGACTGGAAGGAGGCTGCTGGATCTAACAGTGTGCAATCATCTTAAGTATATTTACATTGTGATGCTAAGTTTTCAGAGGGAAGTGTGGAGATTCAGAAAGGATAGTGCCATGTGCAAGATTGCTTAATGGCACAAGAAGATGTGGTCCAAAGCACACAAAACAAGATTAGCCTTAGATAGGAGAGTTTTGGCAAAATTTCTTCTAGAGGGATTAAGAACAGCTTTCTTTAACCCTCTCTAATCCACTCACATGACTACATATAAACAAGAGCACTCTTAACATCAGAAACGTATTTTTTAACAAAGGGGGAACCAACCTATTTTTGAGGCAAAAATGTTGTGACACCACTATCCATGCCTCCTATTTTCCCACCCTGGTTCCAGGGCAGGATGTTTTAATAGTTTGGGATTTCATTCCCTGGTTGTTTTGCCTGAAGTAAGATGCCATGTTAGTAATTATCTTGAACCTTGACTTCAAGGTTTTTTCTTGAATACAATAGTTCCCCTTATCCATGAGGAGTGTGTTCCAAGACCCCCAGTGGGTGCCTGAAACTGTAGATAGCATTGAACTATATATATACTATAGGTTTTTTTTCTATACATACATATCTATGATTAAGTTTGATTTCTAAATTAAGCACAGTAAGAAATTAACAACAATAACTACTAGTAAATAAGAACAGTTATAACAATATACTATAGTGAAAGTTATGTGAGTGTGGTCTCTCTCTCTCAAACTATCTTATTGTACTATCCTCACCGTTCTTGTGATGACATGACATGATAAAACACCTACGTGAGGAAACGAAGTGAGGTGAATAATGTAGGTGTTGTGACACAGTATTAAGTACTACTGACTTGCTGACTTATTCAGAAGGAAGATCATCTTCTTCCAGATTGTGTTGACCACAGGTAAATGAAACCATGAGAAGAGAAACCATGGATATGGATGACTACTCTAGCACTTTTGTAAAGTTCTCATCCTCTGTTTCTCCTTCAAGCTCATGCACTTTAGAGCAGTTTAGGTTTTTCAATAGCTCCATCTCTCCTAAGAGTGTTATATTAGAAGCAAAAACTCAATTTTCATGGACTCATTTCCCACTCAAGGAAGCAGAGAAAACAGCCATTATTGGATTAACGGGTTTATCTTGCTTAAGAAGACAAAATTTAGCAAATAGCAGGAATAAACCATTGTGCCAGACATGTTTAGGATTCATTTATTAATTTCAATGTATTTTAAATCAGACATGTGACTTATATGTTCTTTCCAAGGAGAAATATTCATAAATGATATTTTATGTAAAAAGAGCATAGGTTTATACATTTGGTGATGGAAAGTTTAGGTAGATATCACTTTATGGCTATTCTTTTCCTTATTTAGTAGGAATGAAGATAATTTGCTAAGAAAATTAAAATAATTTTAGACATAGTGCTAAAGTTGAAGAGAATGGGATGAATTTAAAAGGTACTCTCCAAAATTAAGAGAGACATGACTAGAAAAACTGAGAAACTAGGTGATATCGTTGATCATTAAATTGTATCAGTACCAATCTTCTGTCTGCTATACTTTCTGCTGGAGGTGCTCAGCAGGCCGCATTTAGGAAGGGAGAAAGTGGATAGTTGGAATCACAAAAATCAGGATTTTTCCAGGTGAATGTTAATGAAAAGATATACTGGCAATGTTGTTCAAGATACTGACCAGAAATTAGTAAAGAGGGCTTCTGCACTTGGGGCAAATTGAATGGCCGAGAAAAGTATAAGGTGGCAGCCAGGCAAACAGGCAAAATAGAAGAATATTCAAGAGATCGTATTCAGTGCATGGATGTCAAGAACTGTGAAGTTTTGAGATTTTACCTTATGAGCAAGGTAAGCAATTGGCTTGCCACATTTCATGGATGTAGGTAGAAGACACACTCTTAGTTCAGAGGCAAATAATGGTTTATCATTCGTAGGAATAAAATTAGCAAGAATAGAATCAATTTTGCACTGGTTCTCCAGGTCCCAGTTTCCACAGGGCAATACAAAGGGCCAGATGACAGCGACACATGCCGTGGATTGATTACAGGAAAGGAAACGAGTTTAGGGAACCCAAATGTTGTATAATGGTCAGTGAGCATGCCTACCTTTTGCTCTGTAGAAGATATTATATGTATTAAACTGAATAGTAAAGACAACTGTCCTTTGCTCTGGAGGAGATGCCATCTATCTTTCTACATGCCCCTTGTTCTGGAGGGAGTATTTCTATCTGTGAAGCAATTTTCTATATATTCTTTCTTTTAAAGATGCTTCAGAACAGAGGGCAATCCATACTTCAATTTTTTTTTAAAAGACTTCTTTATTTATTTGAGAGAGAAAGAGAGAGTGCGGGGGCAGGCAGAGAGAGAGGGAGAGAAGCTGACTCCCTCCTGAGCACAGAGCTCTATCCTGGGTGGGCTTAAACCCAGGAGACTATGATCATGACCTGAGCAGAAATCAAGAGTCAGATGCTTAACCAATTTAGCCACCCAGGCATCCCAATACCTCACTTTCAAGATATACAGAAGTGTGAAACAACTATGGAGACTTGTCTTCTGACAGTAGACCTCTACTTTGTGGATTTTGTGAGAGAAATACTTTCAGGTGATGACAATTTCCTGGCTTTGGTTTGAGAGTTCATGGCTAAGAAGGTAAATAAACCAACAGTGGGATGGGCTTCTCCTTAGAACATTAAAATTTCCTGGACTGATGGCTAAGGTTTTAGTTGAAAGGAAAATAGGAGTTAAAGTCTTTAATGTGAAGTATAGGATATAATCTATTATCATGTATCACACATAATGTATTCATAAGTATATGACATTTAATACATAAACAGCAGAGGATAAAAAGAGAATGTCTTATAGCTAGATGGTATATAGCCCCAAACAGAGATTTAAGAGAATGAATATAATTGACAACATGAAGAAAATGGCTTCTACATTAAGCAAGTTGAAAGAGGAAGACAAAGAAAATATCTTTTTGAAATGTCATTATTGTCTTAATTCTCAAGTATTAGTGGGCAATTCCAAGAAAACCCATTAAAGATAGTCACTGGGGAGCCTGATGGCATTAAGCACATCATCTTGGGTCAGGAAACTGAGACAGATTCACCTGAAATGCCCCTGTGACAATGACTGAAAGACATTCCAAGTCTACCCAACTCCGAAGTACTTCTGGAAGGTTTCTGTGTTATAATCGATTATTCTCTGTGTACTGTTTGAAAGAAAAATAATTCATTCATTTATTCCCTCATAAAAATAGGACTAGATCACAGTAAAGGACCAATATCTTTTATTTGTTAAGACCCAAGTCTTTAGAGTTAGGCAGAACTAACTTTGCCATTTAATCCCATTTAACCTAGAGGAAATGAATTAAACTCTATACATTTGGTTTCTTTACCTATAGCATGGGATGTTGACAGGAAGATGATGATGATGGTGAAGATGATGATGAAAATAATAATAGGAAGAAGAAGAAGAACAAGAAGAAAAAGGACGAGGAGGAAGAGGAAGAGGAGGAGGGAAGGGAGGAGAGATGGAGGAAGAGGAACAGGAAGAAGATTGTTTTATTTATTTTAAAGATTTTATTTATTTATTTGACAGAGAGAGAGAAAGAGAGAGAGAGAGAGAGAGAGAGAGAGAGAGAGAGAGAGAGAGAGATTACAAGTAGGCAGAGAGGCAGGCAGAGAGAGAGGAGGAAGCAGGCTCCCTGATGAGCAGAGAGCCCAATGCAGGGCTCGATCCCAGGACCCTGAGATCATGACCTGAGAGGAAGGCAGAGGCTTTAACCCACTGAGCCATCCAGGCGCCCGAAGAAGATTGTTTTAGAATTAAATGAGATAAAATATAAAGGTCCTGATAGCTAGAAAATAATCCATAAATGATCATTATTATCACTCTTTTTATTTTATTACTATGCTGACAGAAATTTCATCTTATCAACAGATGGACATACACCAACTACTCAAATAAGAAATTAGGTATTTTTCTCTAAGTAATCTTACGACATACTTGAAATTATACTGATTCCCCAACAGCTAATTCAGAAAGCTACACTAGCATTTCCATCTCATTTAAATCAGACCACATCAACTCAGCAGATTAAATCATTTTAAGGGCCTATTCCTATTCTGAATTCTTGGAATAAATATATGAAGAAGTTACTGTCCTGTTTATAAAGAATACAAAGTTTGCCACATACTATTACATAGATTTTATCTTTCAGAACACTTTTAGTTGTTCCATGGTAACTGCCCTGAAAAGGACTCTAAGATTACATGTAGATTCAATAGAAAAAAATTACCCTGCTTATTTTGAGAGTTTGCTACAGATAGAAGGAGGCTGAATACATCATAAGCCAAACAGAGCAGAATGAAGTAACATTTAATTTTGCCTGCTGAGAAAAGTTTTTACTGAGAATTTGATATTTGAGTTGAGCCTGAGAAACAAAATGAGTAGAATCAGAGAATAAAAATTAGGAAAGCATTTCGAGCAGAGAGACAATAATAAAGAAAGACATGAATGAGATAGAAATGGTATCAAGTGCTTGGGAAATAGTGTCTTGAAAACAGCACTAGTAGCAGTGGGAAATAGGAATGTACAGTAAGTGGACTTGAATGACATGCTAAGGATTTGGACTTCATCATGAGGTAATAGGTGATCCCAATGGAACCTAAATGGTAAATGCATAAACAGATGAGATTTAGGATAACTGGCAACAGTATATGAAACATTTAGAGAGATAGATGTTAAAAGTGAGATTAGATACAAAAATAGTCAGGCAAGTAATTAATAAGATCAATAAGTAAAACAGGTGATAAGAATTCAACTTTGAGAGAGACCAGCATACTGTTGTGAGTGCAGGAACTATGAGGAGAAAGGTGGACAGAAATGTAGATGAAGACACTTTTTCAGTATTCAGTAAAACAAAACAAGATGATAACATGGCATTGAATCAATTTTGTTTTGAACATATTAAATTTTCCATCTCCTGTTGCAACTTTATGGAGAGTCAACCACATCAGGTGTTGGCAAACTTTCTGTTAAAGGACCACAGAGTAAATATTTTAGGCTTGGTGGGCCACGCATTCTGTCACAACTACTCAGCTGTGCCATTGCAGTGAGAAAGCAGCCATAAAAATGTTTGAGTGTCAGGTGCCTGGGTATCTCAGTCCGATAAGCAGCTGCCTTCGGCTCAGGTCATGATCCCAGGGTCCTGGGATGTAGTCCCACATCAGGCTCCCTGCTCGGCAGAGAACCTGCTTTTCCTTCTCCCACTGCCTGCTGCTCTGCCTACTTGTGCTATCTCTCTGTCAAATAAATAAATAAAATCTTAAAAAAAAAAAAAAGAATGAGTATGACTCATTCAATATAATTTAATGTGTCAAATTAAGTGGCCAGCTCAAGGGATCTGTAGTTGAGGTGATACTTGAAGATGTGGATGTGGCCAAGTTTACCCAGGAAAACAACAAAAACAACAATTAAGGAGGGAAACATGAGGTTTTTTTTGTAGAAAGCTGAGAAAGAGGAGATAATGTAAAGATACTGGAAAAGAGTAGTCAGACATGTAGGAAATTAACTGGCTTGGAGCTGGGTCATAGAAAGGAAAAGATAGCATTTTGAGGAGAAAGAAGTGATCACTGGCGCCCTGTGTTTTAGGACTGTCAAAGTAACTCCATTAGGAAGTGAATGATTCAATCAGTCCAGTCAAACTGATGTCATATTTTCTGAGATAACCCAAAATAGAAAAAAATTTAAAGTAGTACTCTTGGTTGTGTTTAATTAATGGATTACAACAGTGATTTCGCTTCAGTATTTACCACACATCAAGATTAGGATGATGAGTAGAAGGGATAGTGTGCAAATATTTGGCATAATGGGATACTGCCGTGGTCGTCAGTATAGAGCCATCAAATATCGGTATGGTAAGTCTCAGTTGGCTTGTGCCAATTTTAGGATTCTTTTTCGTGTCAGATCACAGAGCTGCAGTAGGAAAATTTCCAATACAAAGCATTGTATTGCTTTGTATTACAAAGCACCCAATACAACATTATTGGTTATTTGATATAAACTCTTGGAGAATTATTTAGGAAGTATATTTTTCTGAAACATTCCCTAAATGATACTGCTTTTTTTCTGAAACTAGGATCTCCCCACTCCTTATTTTTTTTATGGTGGAATAGAACTCAGAGAATTTGCTAGGAATAGTAAAAGAATGAAAAATTTGATTCCTTTTTTAGAAACAACATACTGTAAAAATACTTTCAAACATTAAACTGAATGGGACGAAGAGAATTTATAAATCAATAATCAAGAGCTAGTTAAAATTACATGTTATTTCCTTCCTGAAGAATGTATGGCTTTTGTTCAAGATTTCAAGATTTGTATTGTGTACCTAAAGGAAGACATAATCCTACATCCTGTTTGTGGTAATGCTTTCATGGGAACCAAAGGCAACACATAATAAGCAAATAACAATTCTCATTGCTTCAGATTCCAAACCTTGTAAAAAATGAATATTATTCACCAAGGTTTACTTAGCCACAACTCCCATTGGCTTTAATGGGAGTTTTGCCATGGCTAAAGACCGCAAATAAGGTCCATGTTTCTGGTAATAAAAAGACTGCCCTGTTACTGTGGAGAAACTGTTAAACCACAGAGTGAAAGAAAACAGTTTCATGTCACTGGAGAAGTCTCCAAGTTGACTTCCATTAAAATGTAACCTTATAGTAGGATGTGGATGATTAGAAAGTACTTAGGATAAAGGACAAAGGTTACTTTCCCAAAAGAGAAATTGTGTTCAAGTGAACGGAGATTGTAGATGGGATGCCTAGGGATACTGGCTTCTTTCCCATTCTGACACTTACTTGACTTGTCTTCTTTGGCAAGTTTTGTGGAGGTCCTCCCTCTCCCCTTGTCCCCTGTGCCAAATAGGGGCCCTGGTCAATTCACAGCTGGACTACCGTTACCTTTCCTTCCTACAATCCCTGCCTGCTGCAGTTCTCCTCTCCATTCAACCTAATACTTTCCGGCTCATGCTATCTTCATTCCTCATCATTTTGGCCCATGTTGTGATCCTTTTTAAAAATCTCTCAGCAATTTCTCACCCATATTTTCATAAAAGTCATTCTCTCACTTTTGGCCTGTAGTTCCTCAGTGACCAAAATCTGCTGTCTGTTCATCCTCACGGAAGTGGTTCATTCAACAGGGAATACTTATAAATCCAACAGATAATGTGCATTGAGGAAAATCAGCCCTTCCAAACTGCAAGGGCTAAAAATTGAGTGTCTCAACCAGATTGGGATTTAAACAGGAAAATGAGTAAATATCCTGTAGCAAATTATTAGATTTTTTTTCATTATTTTTTATTTGAATGTCAGAGGAGGAAAGTTTCACCTAGGTTTGATTACCCAAAGCCATTCTTTGTTTTTCCATATAAATAAAACCATACAGTTTGTTGTTTTGTTTTGTTACACTGGAATGAACTTCTGGTATTATCTAGTCTGTGGTTTGAAAACCATTATTGTTTTCACAGTAGAATTATTATTAAAGACATATCTTACATATATATATTTCATGTATAAGTGTCATATATATTCACATATTATGCTATATGTTTCATATATACTATATACCTTATATATATATATATATATATGTATATTTCACATATATGTATTTCAAAGAAGTTGTTGCATTGAGTTATGGTGGGACTCCCTCAGGACTGCTCGCCCTATCACCATACAGGTCCTGAGAGGTTATTTGGGGGCATCAGAACTCCACTAGTATATCCCACCCTTCTCAATTTACAAGACAGAAAGCTGAAGCTCAGAGAATATAAGTTTTTCACAGATAGAGTTGAAGGCAGAGCTGGCATTAGAATTCAGTGTCCTGATTCTGAGTTTAAGTCTTCTTCCATTATTCTCTTTAAAACCACATTTCTATTGTTTGTTTGGGAAACCATCCATCCACGTTGAATGACCCTATGATGAGTTTTAGAATAAATTGTGCAAATAACACCATTGCTTTCAATGGTGTTCTATGTTGTCTATACAAAACATCCTAGACTTTTCCTGATCACCAAGCCAATAACAAATTTAGGTGTTTTATTGGGCCAATTTGTTTTAGTTAATTCAAAAATTGAAATGGAAATTACTACCATTTATGGAAAAATATCATGAATAAATATCCTACTTATTAAATATATGATTAATAGATTGAATTCATAATGTAAAGCTATTTGAGAAGTCTTTACATGGGTGAGAAAAAAGAAAAATTTGGATAGTAATGGTCTCCTGCCAGACACCTCCCAAACTTTGTAGGACACAATCACAGAACAAGACATATATGGAGGTTGATATGTCTTATATCTAAATATTTTAATGTAAGTCAAACTAGGCCTATAGCCTCCTGTCTTTTCCCCACATCCCCCCACCTCAACCCTGAGGATTGCTTTTATATCCCTGAGGCTTCCAGAGTCCTGGGCTCTGTCCTGGATATAACTTGATTCTATAGATGGATCTTCTAAGGCAGGTTAGGTGGAAACTGAGGCAGAGCCCAGGACTTCTGGATGGTCTAGATCTAATAGAACCCCAAATGGGATTGACCTCATTAGGTTCTCCAGAGATCTGGGAAAGATGGTTTTCCTTTTTGTTTTTTTTTTTTTTTAAGATTTTATTTATTTGATAGAGGGAGAGAGAGAGTACAAGCAGGGGGGAGCGTCAGGGAGAGGGAGAAGGAGGCTCCCCCCGATATGGGGCTTGATCCCAGGACTCTGGGATCATGACCCGAGCCGAAGGCAGACACTTAATGACTGAGCCACCCAGGCACCCCGAAAGATGATTTTCTTCCCTCAACATCTTCTCTGACCCAGCACCTCCAAGTTAAGCATCTCCCCAAACTTCTTGTCCTACAATTCTTAACTTTTATGTTTTTCCCATGCAGAACCCTGTCAAAAGAATAATCATTTCAACATGTTGAACAGCTATTCCCTGACAAAAAAAAAAAAATATATATATATATATGTATATATATATACATATATACATATATATATTAGAGGTTTTTATGGTTTAATTGATGCTGATATTTTACATTTACATACATTTATTGGAATCTTGCCGTGATGCAGAGGAGGAATTCTCTGATCCCTTCTGATTAAGAATGAACAAACAGGGATGCCTGGGTGGCTTGGTAGGTTAAGTGTAGGACTCTTGATTTTTGACTTAGCTCGTAATCACAGTGTCATGGGATCAAGTTGCACTCCTTCTCAGTGCAGAGTCTGCTCGTTCCTCTCCCTTCCTCTATCTTCCTCTTCCTTACACCCCGCCCCCCTCCCCGCTTGCACAACTCCACAAGCACACACTCTCTTTCTCTCTCTCAAATAAATAAATAATAAAATCTAAAGAAAAATGAACAAACAGATAAACTGAAGAAAAGCATCCTGATTATGTGATTGCCAGGCCAGAATATTGGGCATTTGCCATCTCTGGACTACAAAGCATTATAGAGGCAATTTATAAAATGACTTGTTTGTTAAATGTTTCTTCATAATTGAAGTAAAGAATTGCTGAAAAAAAATTGGCTTTCTAAAACAAATCATGTTCATTAGTTTTTTCTGGCTAAATCATATGTGAGATTTTCATTCCAAAGGAGGGCGACTAGAATGTACAGTTCTTATAAATCTCTCACTCCTGAAATCAACTTGTTGAGTAAGAAAGAATGTCTCCAACCATCAGCTAAATTCAGTAGCGAACATGGCATTTAAAAAAGTTTAAAGACACCATGGCATGGTACTTTGACATTAGAAATAGTTCTGTTTCTGTAATGTTTCTGCTCATGCTGTTATTTTCCACTGACAGGTAAGAGTGAGGTTTTGACACTCTTAATATAACATAGGGTGTTAATCTTATAATCACCCTGTCAGCACTTTCTGTCAGAGTGTTAATGGCCACCTTTCAGCCACTCAGAGGCTCTTGCCAATAAAAATAATACCGGCATCCAGCCAACCAGAAGTTATTCAGCTACTTTTTTTTTTCATTTTTTTAAAGTAACAAATAAATTTTTTTAAAAAGTACCAGCCTTAGAGGCAGAAGTCTATCTCTGTGTCCTACTCCCCTATTTCTGCAGTCAATTCTCCACCTGGTAATAAGATTCAACCTTTTTCTCAGTCTAAACCTTTGCATTACATTAAAAAATTTTTTTTTATTTGAGTTTAGTTCACACACAGTGTTACCTTAGTTTCAGGTGTACCACATAATGGTTCAAAATCGCTATATTTTGCGCTATGCATTATATTTGAACTATCCAAAATATTTCTTAGTTTTTCACATAAATATTACAAAAAAAAAGATCTATCTTGATTGAAAATTTTAAGCATCTTTTCAACCAGTTGGAAAAGGACAACTATTAATATACAATTAAAAATCACCAAAAACCCAGGGCATTTGAAAGCAACAACTAATATTCATATAGGTATGTTTATTACACAATCAAAGTCTCTAGAACCCACTTCATGCAGAACTTTGATATAAATTTAAAGATATTATAATTACCTAAATTTTTTGTTCTGGATTTGATCCTTTATTGAATCAAATAATGGTCTACAACTTTTGTCTCTTAGACTAATTAGCTAGCATATAAAAGATGGAGGAAAAAAATGAGAGTTAACTGTGTAGGAAAAATTATCTCACCAGATGATAGTTTTTTTCTCTGATTTTCATTTCACATTCTTGATTTTGCTTTCCTTCCTTACCTTCTAAATACCCTTATTTGGGTTTGAGGACTTCCATTCAGCGTTAACTGCTGTCTTCTAGATCATCAAAGCTAGACCCAATACCTTGTATTTGGACATTCTAAATTAGTGCATTTTGTGTGTGTGTGGCTGTATGTGTTTGTAATATCTTTGGCAAGGAAGTAGCTCTATGATGCATAATTTCTTGTTGAAATATTTAACATTACAAATACACTTTCCCAATGGAATGCCTACTCATAAATCTACGATTGCCCTAACCACAAAGATCCATATGAAAATCTAACACATCATGAGCTAAATTTTTCACTTTTTGTTTCGCCTTAGCTGATGTGCCATTTTTATCTCTTGTGTATTGTTTTAAAAGAAGCAACATGTACACAATATTACTATAAGTAGTAATGACTGAAACAAAAAGCTTCTGCAGTAACTTGACTGCTTTAAGAATAAATCTGTCATCCTTTTCTTTTTAGTCATAATACTTTTAGATGGTTTTGTATTTTTCCTCATGGCAGGCTGCACATGGAAAATATATTTCCAAGAAGTAATATCTACAGAAATTAATAATATCCTGTTTTCATTGAAAACTAAGTGAAATGTATTAGGAAATTTTTCACTGGGTTTGGCTCTAAAACAGGGAAAACAATGAAGTACCAAGTATAGAAACAATTTTATGAGTACATGGGTTACATACTTTTCTGAGGGAAATTTCCTTTCCAAAATGTTGATTAAAGCAAACAAACCAAAATTTGAAGCTGAACACCCCAAGTTCAGTTAACACAGTGAATAGCAATTTAATCAAACTAGTATTATATATTAATGTTTTATTCAGAGACAGAAGGTAGGAATGGGAAGAAGTCATTTAGTAGAAGAGTTAATTATGAAATACGTTCAACTGAACTTCTCACTTTAAGCCACTATAATTGTCTCAAAAACTGTATTAAAATTTATAAATTCACTCTGGGACTCAGATATCTTATAGGTAGAATTTCAGCGAAATTATGGTGTATAAAAATAACCTGATTTCTACGGCATTTTTTTAAAATGATTTTTATTTACTTACTTATTTGAGGGAGAGAGAGATAGCGAGAAGGACCACAAGGAGGGGGCAGAAGGAGAAGCAGGCTCTCTGCCAAGCTGGGAACCAGATGTGGGACTCGATCCCAGGACCCCAGGATCATGACCTGAGCCAAAGGCAGATGCTTAACTGACAGAGCCACCCAGGTGCCCCTCTATGGCATTTTTAATAGATTAATTATTTTTAAGCAAAAGAAGATGCTAATGTAATTTCCTTTAAATACTTAACTTCATCTGTGAAATAAGATCAAATTAGATGTGGATTCTCCCACTTCCTCCATAAAAGGATCTATTTTTAATTTCTCAAAATCTTTAATGTTCTTTGAGGGAAGAGTTAGAGTTGTGGAAGTAGACATTATCTGGATAATAAGTGATGACATGTCACTGTTGGTCACTAAGGAGTAGGGAGTGGTCAAGATTTAGCATCAGGCTTAGTAGAAACAGACAACCCAAACTACTGGGATTGCTATGTGAAACTGGATTTTTGATTGTCAATCAACTCTATTAGACTTAAAGTATGGTAAAGTATTATCAAACATAATCAGTGACTTAAGGACACTGTAATAAATGATCTCTAAGACCTCCTCTCATTATATGACTTGTTTCAGACTATAATTTGTTTTATTCATCAAAGACATTTTATATTTATTTATTATTTATTATTTATTTATTTATTTATTTATTTATTTATTTTTACTTTATTTTATCAGTGATCCAAGATTCATTGTTTACGCACCACACCCAGTGCTCCATGCAATACGTGCCCTCCTTAATACCCACCACCAGGCTCACCCTTCCCCCACCTCCAGAACCCTCAGTTTGTTTCTCAGAGTCCATACTCTCTCATGGTTCATCTCCCCCTCCGATTTACCCCAATTCACTTTTCCTTTCCTTCCCCTAAAGTCCTCCATTTTATTCCTTATGTTCCACAAGTAAGTGAAACCGTATGGTAATTGACTTTCTCTGCTTGACTTATTTCACTCAGCGTAATCTCCAGACCAGTCCCTGTTGATACAAAAGTTGGATATTCATCCTTTCTGAAGGCTGTATACTATTCCATCCTATATATGGACCACATCTTTATCCATTCGTCTCTTGAAGGGCACCTAGGCTCTTTCCACAGTTTGGCAATTGTGGACATTGCTGCTATGAACATGGGGTAAATATGATCCTTCTTTTCACTACATCTGTATCTTTGGGATAAATACCCAGTAGTGCAATTGCAGGGTCATAGGGTAGCTCTATTTTTAATTTTTTGAGGAATCTCCACACTGTTTTCCAAAGTGGCTGCACCAACTTGCATTCCCACCAACAGTGAAAGAGGTTTCCCCTTTCTCCACATCCAATCCGACACTTGTTGTTTCCTGTCCTGTTGATTTTGTTTTTTTTGTTTTTTTTTTAAGATTTTATTTATTTGACACACAGAGAGAGATCACAAGTAGGCAGAGAGGAAGGCAGAGAGAGAGGAGGAAGCAGGCTCCCTNTCCACACTGTTTTCCAAAGTGGCTGCACCAACTTGCATTCCCACCAACAGTGAAAGAGGTTTCCCCTTTCTCCACATCCTCTCCAACACTTGTTGTTTCCTGTCCTGTTGATTTTGGCCATTCTAACTGGTGGGTATCTCAAATGTGTTTTTTTATTTTTTATTATTTGCCCTAGGGGTACAGGTTCAATGTGGTTTCGATTTGAGTTTCCCTGATGGATAGTGATGATGAACATTTTTTCATGTATCTGTTGGCCATTTGTATGTCTTCTTTGGAGAAGTGTCTGTTCATGTCTTCTGTCCATTTTTGACATGATTATCTGGTTTTGGAGCATTGAGCTTGAGAAGTTCTTTATAGATTTTGGATATCAGCCCTTTGTCTGTAGTGTCATCTGCAAAAATCTTCTCCCATTCCGTGGCTTGCCTCTTTATTTTGTTGACTGTTTCCTTTGCTATGCAGAAACTTTTTATCTTGATGAAGTCCCAAAAATTCATTTTCACTTTTGTTTCCTTTGCCTTTGACATGTCTTGAAAGAAGTTGCTGTGGCTGATGTCGAAGAGGTTACTGCCTATGTTCTCCTCTAGGATTTTGATGGATTCCTGCCCCATGTTGAGGTCTTTCATCCATTTCAAGTTTACCTTTGTGTACGGTGTCAGAGAATGGTTGAGTTTCATTCTTCTATAAATAGCTGTCAAAGACATTTTACAACTCCATCAAGTATATATCATTTTTTTCTGAAGATATGAACAAAATTTTAGTTTTTACTTTTGTCCCATTTTTAAATTGAGGTAGTTAAATGATATTTTTAGTTACATTTCTAGTCACTATTTCAAATATATAGTATAATCAATAATCTGAATATATTCCTAGCAAAGCAGTATGCATGGAATTAAAAAATAAAGTACCTCGTATTCCTTCACTTTCTTACTTTTTTAACTTCCTCATGTGCAGAATGTGGGAAATTATTTTCAAGGTTGCTCATCTTTTTCT
Source organism: Ailurus styani (assembly GCA_002007465.1). Taxonomy (NCBI): domain Eukaryota; kingdom Metazoa; phylum Chordata; class Mammalia; order Carnivora; family Ailuridae; genus Ailurus; species Ailurus styani. The sequence continues at coordinate 2,164,922 of LNAC01000113.1, forward strand.
TGCTCCTAGATATTCCAGTATTCTGAACACTTAACATTCACCTGACTCGGGTTTTCCAGTTACCAGGATGCATGGCATAATATTAAATAATTTTTTTGGTGGAGTGTTTTATTACTTAATATATGCTAAATAATAAAAAGAAAAAACTAATTAACAATAAAATTCATTATGTAGCTTTATTCTGTAGCTATATATTGGCAGAAAGAAAAAGAGACAATTAACAATAATAGTGAATGTATTATAGCATTTTGTTTGCAAGCAAAACAAAATGACTTTGGATTGACTTTACAATATAACTCCAGGGACACTTGGGTGTCTCAGTCGGTTAAGTGTCTGACTCTTGATTTTGGCCTGGGTCATGATCTCAGACCCCTGAGATCAGCCCCACATCAGGCTTTCCGCTGGGCATGGAGCCTGCTTGGAATTATCTCTCTCCCTCTGCCCCTCCCCTCACCTTGGGCGTGTACTCTCTCTCTCTTTCTCTCTCTTTCTTTCTCTCTCTCTCTCAAAACAAAGACAAAAAACCAACGAACAAACAAGCAAAAACAACAAAGAGTGACTCCATTCAAAGGACATAAGTGTGTTCACAGGATTAGAGGGAAGGCTGCAGATGAACAGCTTTTAAACTCTCCTAGTTGAACTAGTTTGGGTAAGTTTCGGTGGGACAGCTTGCTTGACAATCTTCCTGGGAAACAGATGAATTCCAACTTGTTCTTTCAGCCTTGCTTCCACAATGATCAAGCTTCAAAATCCTTGGCCTTGCAAGTTGTAGGGAAATGCAGAAGGAATTTCCAGTGATCCGAAGACAGCTTTTGAAGACAAGGGAGGGTACATGAATTTCATGTTCCACTAAGGTGACTTTCAATGAAGAAAGGCCCATCTGAAAAATAAATTGTGGTATTGGGTGGCCAAAATATTAAAGTACAATATAGTAATATTTATCTTTATAAGTGAAGCAGTATAGTTTCCCACCAGTGGGAAGGAAACTCATATAAATATGTGATGTTTAGGTAATGAGAAGTAAAGAAGGGAAAAGAGCTTAGTTTTATAGATATTCTAAAACCAACCAAATGAAGTCTTATGTTAACATACTCTAATAACAGCAACACACTAATGACTTAGAAGTTATAGGTCTAAGTCACTAGGGACTGACTAATAGAAACAGGTGTTAAGACATTTACTTAGGCTGATGACAGTTTGCTGCTAATTAAATCATTAACTGAGGGTTCTGCAACACTTTGGCAGCACTCAGCATGCTCAAATCAGTTTCTCACACCTAGTTTAAAGGAGTGCTCTTGCTTTCTTTTTATCATTAAATAAACTTTGCTTAATTAACAGTTACCTTCTCAAGTTTGCCAAACATAGCTTGGCACTTAGTCTAACTAAACATAGGATAAATTAAGAACAAACTTTAAGAAAATTACTTTATGGTCTTTTATTAAATTTAGCAGATGGGAATGTAAAACAACACAAAACAAAAATCAAAACCCAAAATTGCTATGAAGACACCAAAAATAATTTTTAAAACTTGGGACTACTCGGGAAAGAAATGAAAAGAGAAATGGAGAAATTTTATGTAAATAAGGATTTGAAAATGGGGTAAATGATATCATTAGCAAATTTATCCTCTTAGGAACAAACTACAAAAAATTGAAATAAGCAATAGTAAGTCCAACTGGTTTTTGTACTCCAAAATGTACCACCGTAATACACCATAAGCAGAGAATAAAACTATCCTCCTTCTTTCATCTGATCCAACTAAAGAAGACTTTTAAACTTCCCAATTCTCAGAATCTACTTTATATAATGGATCATCAGGGAATAAAACTAACCTATAAAATCACTTACTGAAAAGTAATAAAGACAACCTTTTGAGATTGACAAATCGACTGATACAGGCTCAGAAAAAAGATTTGTACTGTAAGGCTTGGAGTGAAATTAAATATGGCTCCTGTTCTTAGAGTTTAAAATTTGTCTCTGGGGGACAAAATGATCTTGGAGGAAACAGTTAACTGAACAAGACAAAACAGGAAGTGCTTAAGTTGTTTAAGAAAGTAGGAAATTGAGTGGAAGGTTGAGGATGAGATAATGTTTTAGGGGATGGACAGTAGTAAAGTGATTGTTCCAGGTAACACAAAGGTAGTAATGGTGTTTGGTAGGGTGCCAGTTGAATCTGGGAACACGAGTTCTGGAGCAGATGGGTCACAATTCTGTGGTGTAATGGATAGAAGAATTTTGGTTTTGGTGGACATACTCAAGATTCACCGGCTAGACCAAGAGGTCTGATGTTGGTTGTTTGGGGCTGCAAAATAGAAAGCCTTTAAAAGCATACAGAAGAAATGTAGAGGTATTTGTACTTGAAGCAGTAGGACAAAGAAGAAAAAGTCTATGATGTAAACCAGAGAAAAGTCTGGAAGGGATCTGCAGGAAGGATATGTCTACCTCTATGTTTCTTTAACATGATAAATACCAATAGATTTAAAATAGAAGCTGAAATCAACTAATTCATAGAGACCAGAAAATGTACTGCCAAAGAAATGGAAAACCCACAGTTACATCAATGGTATGACTCAAACAAACAAAATAAAATTATGATTTTTTTTAATAAAAGGGCAGTATTTAATCAAGCAATTGAGTGGAAATATCAGCCCCTATTGCACTCAGACTGTTCAGCTGTAATCATTCAGGCCTTTAACCTCTAGCCTCAAGACTGCCTACTCTGAAGCCAATTCTTTTGCACAGAGGAGGAAGTGTATTGGGATTCTCAGTCTGAGTGTTTGGTTAAACATCAAAGCAGCCACGTGCATTTATCATTTTTCCCTTCCCAAATCCTACTAAGTTTGCAGACAGAGAAAAAAAGTGAAAAGGAGGGGATAATGGAAAGAGGAAAGAAGGAAGAAGAGAGAATAGAAAAGGAGAGAGAGGCAGGAGACAAGAAGAGTGGGGTCAAACATAGACAAACAGTATCAACTAAAGTATTTTTTGAAAGATGGAAAGCAGATGAAAGGGCAATTATCTTAGAGGAGAAGTTACAAACTAAGTGTTTGCAGAGAGGAATATCAAAAAGAAAGGAGATTATTTTATCCTAAAGAATTCTGGGCTTAGAGTTAATAAATTGTCAGTGAACACAAGATAAGGTACAAACTTGAAAATGGGGACTGCTTTGAAAAATCTGTCTGGAACAACTGCCACCCTTCCCACACACACATCTATCACATTTCCCAATGTACTGAGCTACATGACCATCATCTCTCAGCACCCATCTTCCCAAGGTAACACACACATACATTTCACTTCACCTCCGGTCATGACCTTAGGAGATCATGGGTCTATTATGTGGAAAAAATTGAACCAGGAGTTTCCAAACTCAGGGGTAACAGGCATAGAGAAAAATGGTGCTATCGTACCATAAAGACAAATGGGAAATTATGAGAAAGCCTTTAACACCAGGACCTCCAACCATGTTCCTCAACCCTTCTCTCAGATGTGAACTGCTGAGGAAAATCACTCCAGGCAGAAGAGCCAATTCTTCTCTGGAGAAATATCAGGGTTTCAGAAAAATTATGTCTAGATAGTGAAATTTAAAAATCTCCCAGGATGTTGCCTGGGTGGCTCAGTCTGTAAGCATCTGCCTTCAGCTCAGGTCATGATCTCAGTGTTCTGGGATGGAGTCCCATGTCAGGCTCCCTGCTTAGCTGGGAGTCTGCTTCTCCCTAGGGCTGCCTCTGCTCCTTCCCCAGCTCATTCTCCCTCTCTCTCTCTCTCAAATAAATACATAAATAAAAATAAAAACCTCCTAAGAGGGGCACCTGGGTGGCTCAGTCAGTTGAGCGTTTAACTCTTAATTTTGGTTCTGGTCATGATCTCAGAGTCCTGGAATCAAGCCCAGTGTCAGGCTCTGAACTCAGTGGGGAGTCTGCTTGAGATTCTCTTTCTCCCTCTCCCTCTGCCCCTCCCTCTGCTCACACTCTCGCTATTAATTAATTAATTAATTAAATCTTTAAAAGTCTCCTAAGAAAAATTCAGTTTACTGTCTGATCATCCTATTTTAAAAAAAGACCTCCATTTACAGGCCCACCCAAAGACATAAAGTCCAATCTTTTTCTAGAGCTTCCTCTTTAATATTAATGAATAAGAAAATATCATTTGAGAAAAGCCTGCAACATGAGAGACAAAAAAAAACAAAAACAAAAACAAATGGACATAAGGAAAAAAGAGAAAATTAAAGTAGAAAAAATACTTTAAAAATGTATGATTAATATCATCAGCTATATAAGAAAAGCTTTTTAATCTCTGATACACAACAGGTGAGTTGAATAGAAAACACTTAAGAGATCAACAAAGAACTGTTGGCAATCGAAAATGTGATTGCTGGAAATGACATACGCTTAGAAGATGGAAGTTGGATATCCCCCCAATTTGAGATCCTTTTCTGATGAAAGGCACATTTTTTTTTCCCAGCCAGAGCTGTGTCTCATTATACTCTGCTTGCATTGTGGCTATTTCTGGACTCCTAAAAAGCTTGTATTTCCTAAGGGTGACCAAATAACCAGTCCTCGCCTCTTTCTTCCAAAGAATATTCTATGAATCTTGTGGAAACATTTCCACACAAACTAGATTACGGATACCAGTGTGCCAAAAACACTTCTGCTACATCTTTAGGGCTTGCCTACATTTTTGGACTCTGGATAAGGAATGACAAAGATAGTATAGCAATAACCACATCGACTAAAAATAAGTTTTAAATTTATTTTCTTGCTGTAAATTTGAATTTTGCATATTGAAATTTTTATGTTTATGATGCTTGAATGTTTGCTATAAAAGTTACAAAGATTTGTAAATTAGATTGTTGTCCATAATAAAATGCCATTTACGCAAACCAAAAAAAAAAAAAAAGAGAGAGAGAAAGAGAGAGAAATACCAAGAGGTGACTCCATTATGGTATTAAAGCAATACCATACCATCAAATGGCTTTGGTCACATATCTTCTTTTTACTTGTATTTTTAAAAATTATTTTTAGGCTAATAAATTCTCTGATTCCATTATTTACCCTCCGTATGACTGCTGACATTGAGTTCACCTCTTCCACATCAGTTATACATTTAGCAGCTCTTGTTAAATCTTGGAAGCAAAATGAGAACAATAAAGTTAAATAAACTTAAGAATTTTCTGTGAGATATATTTATTCATGTTTTCCTGGAATCAGAATGGTACTTTAAGACTTGATAACAATTTCAGTTAGAGTATTTAAATCTATCCAGTTCCAGAATGCCTTTTAAATATGATGATGATATAATACTGGTGAACATAATCACAATTTTTTCTGTATTTTACTTCTTTTTAAAAAATCTCTTAGTTTTCTCTTGTTCCTTGGAGGAAGTAATGCATTAAACAGGATAGAAACAGATACTTTGTTTCATTGGCTAAGGTTACCCGTATTTGTCATGTGCTGCCCATCTGGATTTTTAAAAAGTTGGAATTTATATTTAATTGCAAAAAGGATGTGTGCAACAAAAGCAATTAAAGTTTATTTTTCAGTGCATCCTGTACACTTACAGATCTTCCTAAAGAATGTCATTAAATGTCATTTTAAATCTTTTTTTTCCTTTTTTTTTTTTAAGTAGGTTCCACACCCAGCATGGAGACCAACGCAAGGCTTGAATTCACTACCCTGAGACCAAGAGTTGGACACTTAACTGAGCCACCCAGTACCCCTAAACTGTTTTTTAAAGCAGTAAAGGTATGTAGTCTTTATTTTCCACTCAATAGAAAATTTGAAACTGAACAAACTAAAATCTCAGCTACCTTCCTTGGTTCCTGAATCATTTTCAATCACTTGACTTTGAAAGATTGAAAGTTAATTAGATAATAACTGAATCATTCACCAGGTTGCATTTTGACCACTCTGGCCATTTTTTCAACCTTAAAGCAGGCTACTTTTAAGAAAGTGAGTTGTTTGCATATGTGAATGCCATTAGTGGAGCTCCAGCAAGAAACTGGACTAAAAGGATATGCTTAAGATGTATTCTACTCCAGAAGCACTTTAAAAATTTGAAGTTGGAAAATTGATTCAATATGTGGAATATATAAATATCTATTCTTCTAAAATCACATGCACATTTATTTTTAGTAGAGATTATTTTTTTGTTCACAAACTTGTATAAAAACATAAGGTCCTTTGGGGAGATGCTGACAAAATATATATAGGTAGATGTATTGACATATATTGATAAATATGTATTGAGTGAGATTAGTAACTTATAAAGTTGTGTAATATTTAATTTTTTTCACAGTAAAACATCCACATTACTCTCTTGATTTTGTGCTTCAGTTGTGGGGAGAGGCTAGTATTGGCTCTTTATTACTTTTTAAAGAGTAATAGTAGCTGCATTTATTCAGAGCAGGCACCGTGTTAACTTGTGTTGTTCAATCATATCTGGTTTTCTCTTCATTTTTCTTCAGAAGTTTTAGTGTTTTAACCTGTTTATATAAAACTCCATCCATCAATCTATCTTCAGAGAAAATTTATATAATTATTATTATATCATTATCATAGGTCTCTTGATATGAAGTAGATAAATGAAACTTGAATTTTGTACAAACAAAAAGTATCTTTTAATTTATATTTATCATCAATGAAATTTATTTACAAATACTACAAATTGGAAATTTTGGATTAAGAAAGTTACTAGCCTGTTTGCATAAAGGGTCTTCTACTCTTTCCATTTCTCAAAACTGTTGGTTTCTGAAGATGGTACCCAGTTATTCTGCATTTCAAGAAATTTCTCTGCTTTTGGACATCTACTACCTAAAACTTATAAATCTAATGAGCTAGTCTACTTAGGCTGAGAAAACTTAGGGAAAATAGATTAAAGTTACAAAAGCATATTTAGCACAGGTCAAGCTTGGTATTTACCAAAGGTTAGAGTTATTGATTTACTTTTTATTGATAAAGTATGATGCCTTCCTTTATTTATCAGTCAAACCCAGTTGTGTGAAAGAGAAAATATTATAGGCATTTCAAAAAACAAAGGACTTAATACAGGAAATTGGATGTTTACAATATTATTGGAATGGCTAAAGGAGTGGGAGTCACAGACCAACTAGATGAAAGGTAGAAAGGTAGAAAGGGTTATGAGAACCAGCCACATTATTTTCCATACTCCCTTGGTCAGCCATTCTGAGCTTCATACAGGCCTGATATCCCACATGAAATAAAATAGCATATCTAAAGCAAAGAGAATTTAGTCTAAAAAATAATAAACTCTTTAAAAATTAATTTTCTAATAATGATGCTAGTTAAATATCCTCTCTAAAGATACTTTCCTAAAAAGTTTTTCCTCGGGTTTACTGGGATATCAGGTGGAAATTACTATGAAGAAATAACATGGCCTTTCCTATCTTCATTAAAGTCTTCATAATACCAAATTTGGAGGCAGATAAGGGTTGGCCCCTAAAACACAGTACAGTAGAAAGAATTTGGTTTTTATATGGATTTTTTAATAGGGATTTTTGAAAAGTATGAGCCGTAATCCTGTCTTCAAAAATTAAAAGCTATGAGATTTTCTACAGGTTATTTATCTTGCTGGACCTTTGTTTTCTTATTTACAAAAAAGTAATTAAAATATTTCTTTTTATTTTATTTTATTTTTTCAGTTTCATAGGGTTGCTTTGAGAAGCAAATTAGACAACGTATCCCAACATCAGTAAATGGTAGTATTGACTGAATGTCCTGTATATCACAGATATTATGTTAATACTTCTACCTTCTTTTGTCTATCTCAGGTATTTAGGAGATTAGCAAATTACCAGGCTCATTATGGTAGAAAAGAGGATGTGATGACTGCTATAAGATATGCAGAAAGGATGGGGCGTCTGGGTGGCTCAGTGGATTAAAGCCTCTGCCTTCAGCTCAGGTCATGATCTCGGGGTCCTGGGATGGAGCCCCGCATCGGGTTCTCTGCTCAGCGGGGAGCCTGCTTCCTTCTCTCTCTGCCTGCCTCTCTGCCTATGTGTAATCTCACTCTCTCTGTCAAATAAATAAACAAATAAAATCTTAAAAAAAAAAGATATGCAGAAAGGTGAAAGACACAATTTGGTGTAAGAAAATACAGGAAATGACTTGGTTATTTTTATTATTGTGATAAAAAAACACATAACATAAAATTTTTAAGTATAGAGTGAAGTAGTGAGGGTTGGTGCATAAATATTTATGATTGTTATATCTTCTTAGTGAATTGGTCTTTTTATTACATAATGTCCTTGGTTTCTTATGATAGGTTTTGATTTAAACTCTATTTTGCCTGAGATTAGTATAGCCACTGCTCCTCTCTTTCAGTTATTATTTGCAAAGAATATCTTTTTCCACCTTTTCACTTTCAGTCTATCTGTCCATAGATGTAAAATGTCTCTTATGAATAGTCAGGTCCTATTTTTTTCAATCCATTCAACCAAACTATGTCTTTTGACTGGGGAGTTTAATCACCTTGCATTTCAAATAATTAATGATAGGGAAGGACCACTGACAATTTTTTGTTTCTGTATGTCTTGCTTTTTTGTCCCTCCTTTCCTCTCCTACTGCCTTTCTCTGTGTTTTGTTTTTATAGTGGTATGCATAGATTCCCTTCCCATTTCCTTATGTGTATATATATTCTGTAGCTGTTTTCTTTATCATTAGCATTGTGGTAATTATATACAACATCTTAAATTATAGTATCCTATGTTAAACTGATAACAAATTAATTTTAATTTCGTACAAAAACTATTCCTTTACAGCTCCACCCTCCATTCTATGTTAATGATACCACATATTCCAACTTTTTATATTACATACTTATTAACATAGGGTTTTTTAAATGTTTCTATCATTTGAATTCTATACACCATAATTGCAATGGTACAGTTTGCTATATTTGCCCACATAGTTACCTTTATCGGAGAACCTTGTATGTCCATACAGTTTCGTGCTGTTGTCTAGTGTCCTTTCATTTTAATCGGTATTAAATACAATTCTGACCTGTATTTTGCTGTTAACTCAGTATCTTTGTGAAGGAGGGTGAAGGAGGGCCTCTACTTTCCTAAGCTGCTAACTTGTTGATATCACTCGAAATTGGTGTCAAGACAATATTTTTCAATCCTTTGTCACGACCCTTTGGTAAGCATGAAAGTCATTTAGTAGATCATTACCAATTACTTTAGTGAGAAGAAACAGACTAGACCAGCACAGAAAATGTTAGAGTATTTCATGTAGTAAGAGTAAGTATATCATTATTTTGTACTATTCTTTATGGCTGTGTGGATGCGTGTGTGTATGTGCATGCATACATAGTGTATTGTTTTAAAACATATTTCTAATGCTAGATGGCACATAAAAATTTGAAACTTTCTGCCTTCAGAGATGGATAGTATTTTGTTTTTGTTAATCCAGATTTTTACCATTTCCTTCCAGAATTAATTGGAACTAACTGCTCTCTGCTGTCTTTATCAATTACTTCCAGTCTATCTTAAGCATGGCTGCCAGGGTGCTCTTTCTGGAGTATGATTCTGGTTATTTTAACTGTTTGAACTATATTAATTTCCACAACATTTTCTTCAACACGTCTCAGGAATTTGACAAAAAAGACTGTCATTCCTTCTTTGTTATGCACCCCCCCCCCCCAGCCCACTCGAGATTTCTCAGTTTCTCCAGCATGGTCTTGTTCATGCTGCTCCAAAATCCACTCACCTCTTCTTTTTGGAGCAAGCCAAGCTCCTTTTTGGGGTGAAGTCTTTTCACTTGATATTCTTGCACTCTTCTTGCTTTTTCCATGGCCATTCTCATCCTGCAGGTCTCAGGACAGATTTTTTACTTAGGACTTAGGACTTGTCAGACCTAAGGTTGTCAGATGTAGCAAATAAAAATACAGAACATGAAGTTAATTTTGAATTTCAGAGAAATCATCTAGCTCATCTTTGGTGTTTTGCCTAAGTCTTCCACGCCCCCCAGGCCCACCTCATCTCAGTCTGGGCTGTGTTCATTTGTGTTCATTATGTGCAAACTTAATTCTCCTTCTATTTAAAAATAAATTCCAGAACACTTCCCTTTGTGACTAGATGTGCTTCATTAATATTAACAATAATTGTTCAAATTTAATTTATTGGGATCTTTAACATTTAATAATTTTAATAATAATATTTATTATCTAATTATGGTGGTTCAAAATTAACTGATAGAAAACCACAATTCTTATAATTTTTATATGTCTTATAAAATACATAATTTATAAAATGATTTTTCTGGGAAGAAATCTATTCATTTTCCCATAATAACTGCTTTGTGAAAGACCTTCTTAGTACATACATCACACTGCATTTAAAGTTCCATTTTTGTCTTTTTTACCAGTACATAAAGGTTCTTTTCTTTTTCTTTTTTCTTTATGTAATACCTGGTCTAGAGTAGGTTCTCAATAATTGAGCTCAATTCCACTACTCTATTTTAGTAGCCTGACACCATAAGTGAAAAGGATGAATTAGAGGATCGTAGTGGGAATAACAACAACAACAACAACAAAAATAGGTGTAGGAAAAACTGCAAATGAAATAAACTAGGATATGGTAGAGAAAGATTTGTAAAGGTCAGAAAGACACTAATAAACTTTGTTATAAGATAGTTGATTATAACATAGGAAAAGTTAATACAGAATATAAATTACACAATTTCAGAAGCCCATTTAATTATATGGTAAAAAATAATGATGTAGGTAATATTTCTCTGTGTTTTAATTGAAACAAAGGAATTTTAAAAAATACATTCAGTATAGAGATACACCACATGCATCTATAGGATGTACATGAAAATATCTCAGGTTGGTGAAATTTCAGAAGTTTTTTACAGGCTTTTTCATTAGCCATAATTTTATAAACTTTATGTTCTATAATGAAATGTATATTGTTTTTGTTTTGCATGCACATTTCATTTTGCTACTGTTTAAAAAAATTCTGACAAATCAGGAAATGGGAGTGTAGGAGTGATGGTGATACAAAAGAGGGAAGCCATGGGATAGGAGTTGGGGGTTGCCAGGGGTGGGTGGCAATTCGTGTCTCCTTCACCCCCATGCCTACTGTCATCTCCTGAACAGAGTGTCACATTCCGAAGTGGATGGGTGAGTCCTCTACCATGTCTGTGCAGCTCAAAGTGATCCTGTATATCATTGAGGATCTTGTCATCACTTTCATCTTACACAAATATAATGGCCAAGCCCTTTGTGTCAAACTGGCCTACTCAGGCCACCTGAGGCATGTAGGTGTTGGAATTCTCAGGTATATGGTAGTTGAAGGCAATGTTCATCCACTCAATGTCATGCCTCAACCGAATAGGTTGGTAGCCACAAGAATTCATCATTGAAAATCTTTAAATGTATTTTGTTTTATAACAAGAAAAATTAATGTCATTTAAAAATATGAATCTGAGCTATCAATCCTTGCAAATGTAAAAGATGATACGACTCAATTTTGAGAAAGAAGTCAAGATAAGGTACTGATTTAAGTGGAAAGATAATGCATTCTTATGTTTGTTTTTTTATTTCCCTTTCTATTGTGGAACGTTTTTAACATAAAGAAATAGAAATAATTTTATCATCTGACCACCCATGAGAAAGTTTTAGTTTTTGAAAAATAAATTATACAGGTGCAATAGCAATTCAGATTGAAAGAAGGAAGGAAGGAAGGAAGGAAGGAAGGAAGGAAGAAAGGAAGGGAGGGAGGGAG